>OX375866.1:34529600-34956393 GCA_947359475.1 Heligmosomoides polygyrus bakeri | reverse complement strand
GTTTCAGGTCCTGTTCAATGCACAGTGTGAAAATCATGGTTTTCTGAAACGAATAGATTGGACCCCTGATCCATATGGCACCGACGTCAAAGGAGCGACGAAATTCGACGTTCACATAAAAGACTATGTCGGTAAGATCTTCAAAATTTGAAAAAGTCAATGGCATGTTAGAAACTAGAAGAAAATGGCTTACATACAGTATAAAATCCTGTTTTCAAAAGCTAGGTATTCATACGATGCGGAGCCCTTCGATTTTTGTGCGAAAAAATTGAAGTGATTTTGTATAAATAATTATATCCCTGTAAGTTTTTCGAATTTTAAAAAAGCTAATAGCTTTTTGAAAACTAAAAAGTTAGCACTTTCGGACCATATAGAAATTAGTTTTAAACAGGAAGTCTTCAGTCTCGATTTCTCGTCCATTGTTGCAGAAATACGTGTCAAGAATCGACCCGCCCCCCCCCCCCGCCTCCTATGAAGGCCTCTTTTTGAAAAACGGTTTACATATGGTAAGTTAGCATAATTCTTCTACTATTCAAAAGGCTACTGTTGTTTTTGAATTTCAAAAAATTAACCGAGTTATGATCAATTTTTGGAAGTCGCTCCAATGTCGTCGATGCAGAACCGATCAGAGTCTTTGAGAGGTCCTTCACAAAATTCAGATACACTTCTTCACATAGAGCCTTTATTATTAAGAACACTATAAACATAATTTTTATATACGTTGTCAATTGTTCATCTATCGCGGAGTCCGAAGACAGCCGTGTGAAGACAGGATGTAAAAAGATGTTCCTTCCTTCAGAAGATAGAAAATTTTCCGCGAGAAAACCATCTTCAGTGGCAATCGATGATATCGGAGAACGCAATGGCTCCACGTAACCTACCATATTTCGGAGTTTGTTCGACGTTTCTGAAAAATTCACAGAGCTCTTAAAACTATAAAAAGTGTAGATTCTACGCATTAAAAAGCAGGATGTAAAAATAGCAGCTTCCGTGTGATTAAAGGTGTCAAAAATTTTTGGCAAATTTTACAAATCGGAGCGTCTGTTCACATAAAGGATCGTTTCATTAAAACAGGTTTTATTATGTGTGTCAAACTGTGGCTTAAAATTTTATTGGGTACAACTTCACTTTCTGATGCTGTTTCCTGCAGAAGGGAGAAAATTAGTTCCGTGACAAGTTCATCCTCCGCTTGCCATTCCGTCATCGCTTCGAAGAGCGCTTCCAAAAATCTTGTAGGAAAAGCACTTAATTTTCCTTAGGAGTTGACACTTCAAATTTTATAGACGGCAATTTAGGACGTAGATGTCGCTCGTTCAGGCAGAAAGTTGTCAAGTCCATGACTTCCTGAAAAAAATCTGAAAAATGGAAACTTCTCATTGACTCCAAATATGGGTGCAGAAAAACTTTTTTAACTGAGAATTAAAAAAATCGCCTAAAAACCTGAAAAATAAGAGAGAATCCTCTGCCAGAACCGGAAGAGTACGACCCCCCTCCAGACGAGGCCACAGTACGACCCCTTCGGTTCCCGAATCTCAAGCTTGACCCTGTACTCGTTTAAAAAAATTCAAAAAGCGTGTTGAATATACGTGTTTGAATATTTGAATATGCGTTTTTACCAGTGTGAAGCTCTCATGGACTGATCGAACCCATCTACGATGGCCTCGTCTGCTGTGAGACCTCAGCTCTGACAAGGTTCTAGTCTTGAGAAATGCATAACAGAGCTCATCCCTAGTCCGCTGCTTATAAATCCTACCCCACGGACCTGAACAATATCCCGAGGGCACACTCGGCAAAGCAAGGTGTAAATGATGTCGCACAATTAGTATTGTCCCATCGGGACGAAGTCCACTCTCGTCCTCTTTCATTAACTCTCCAGAATTTATATGCAATCCTTCTAAAATGAAAAGGATATACATACACGGGATAGTATACGTATCACCACGTTCAATGTTCTCGAACAACTCTTGGTATAGCAGTTGTGATAGACTGTGAAGTGGATGGAAAATTTGATGGAAATGAACATGAACGGAAAATACACTTGCCCGATTTTCTCTCTCTTATGACACTAGTTACTATGAACATAAGAGAGCTGAAGTGTGCCTAAATAACATTACCGAATGTGCTGGAATATCTCTAAACACTACAAAACCTGTCAGTGACTTGTTGCGATGCTGGATATCATTTGTGTAATAGAAGACGTACCGTTTGCTTGTAGGCTTAAAGGTGTTGCCTCGACGGGATCTGGGGACGTTCATCCGCGTTCTTCAACATGAGTTGCTTTCTCAATCCAGAAAAACTATGCAAGATTACTGCTTTTGACTCTGTGTGAGTTAATGCGATGTGAAGGGCTGGTAATTCTGTTGTCCTCTACTGTCCGCTTCAGATGCAGCTGTTCCAGCTCTGGTCAAATGGAGTCGATGGTTGTCCTGAGGAATTTAAATAATGCAAACTATTCCTTCCACACACGTTTTTCACTCAAAATCAGATGCGAGATAATTAATCAGAAAACCTGCTTTTGAGCGACAGCTGCTCACATGTTGATTCATCATTCTATGTATAATACAATTGGGAGGTTAGCCATTGTGGTGACGATTCCTTTTGACAGGAAATTCCAAAAATATGATGACAGATCACTTTTTTCAGCTCATTGTGTGGCGACTTTAAATGAGAAGAATAACGGCTTAACCCACTAATATATCGGCATTGACCTGGCGAGGTCTACTGAAGGCTACAAGCATTTTGCAATTATAGTTATGCGCTGCTTTATGAATGCGTCTACTGCGTGGGCTGTTAGTTCAAGATCCGCGCTGGGAAGCGTTACATTTATTGGAAAGCATGAATACGAACAAATTAACACGACTGTGAACATCTCTCAAGAAAGGCAACGTTTATTCGTGTAGCGCTGCACATTTTATAACAATAATTACAACAAACATTACATACAATGTCCGCCTTGACCTAATGATGAGCGCAGTGGCGTGAAATTTCTTGTTAAAACAGCGGTCATGGCGACACGAATGACTACCAACTAATGAACTATCACAACACAAAAACGCGCGCGCGCATCCGCTAGACAGAAAGCGTTCAGGGACGGCGAGGCGCCGCTTTGCGTGCGCTCCTGAATCGCCACATACACAGAGGGAGCTCTGCACACGAGACGACGCCAGTCGCCGTTGGCTAATTTCACGCTGTGAGCATCTTCAATCGGAAGATTGTTGAGCAGAAAATTTGGACGACGGCGGGCGGTGGTGTGGCTTTCGTGATAGTGTGAACCCGTTCACGGTTGACGCACAAGCAACTTGGCGTACGGTAGCAAAAATCGATTATCGATTAGCTAGACGGAACAAGCAGCCTGTGCGCACCCGCGAACGAGTGCTACAGTGTTCGCTAGGCCGATCGTTTCTGTGCGTATACATCCCTATTACCCTCTTCGACTGTGTTTCAACAGCCCGAGCTCCTTAATGGCTTTGTATTGATCCGGAATCTCCATGAGGGCGTTCAGCGCGAACGACGCTTCTGGAGTCGGCGCATTGAACATCACCTGAACAGCAGACGGGCTGATGGACGTTCATCAAGGCACTCAATACACTCCAATTACGGCATTAAGCGCTTTAAAATGTTATTGTTCCTTTAAAAGCTTCCGGCGGTGAATTTCATGCAATCTGGACGAACCTGTGGATGGCGCTACGCACAAAATATGACTAAAGAGGGAATGGGAAACAATGCATAACTCAAAGGTAAAGGATAAAGGATAAAGGACGGCGTTACTCAATCCCTTCTGGGATGCGCCAGCGCATTCTACTTCTACGGGATGTCGTGGAGGCGACATGAATGCGTGTTTGGCCATACAATGACTTGCGGTGGCCAGCCGATGAACAAGTCAGCGCTATATCCTTCCCAGACAAGTCTGGTACCAATTCACCGACCCCGGAGGGATGGAAGGCTTGGTTGGCCTGGGCGGGAAATCCGAACCAGGAACCTGGTATCGGGTGCACGCGACAGTCGCGCCTCCTCCGACTGCGCTACACGCGCCCATAACTCAAAGGTAATGGAAGAAAATATGCCCAATCGCAAAATGGCCACTGCCAATTTTTTGGCATGAATACGTCCAAGAACTTTCAAATAATCTTATCATTCCGGTGGAAGTTCATTGAATCGCCTCTGAACAAGGCATGCTTCTCCGCCAGGTCTACCCCGTAAGTGGAAAACCGGACGATTTAGGCAAACTTCAAAATCAGCTGCTCTGGCTAAACTTAGCTAAACTGCCTGTTTCGCGAAGCTGACATGCAGGTGTATAGCAGAGGCAAACGACGCACCTTATGGAAGTCGACAAAGTGGAAGTTGTCGAATAACCGTTTCGGAATGTTGTCATCGAATCGCCCCATCATATTCCACGGGCCATCGCCGACTCCCACCCTGAAGAAAACCGGTGCTCAGTGGGACCGTAGAATGACCAAGCAGAGCCATTCAGCTCAACTAACATGATGATGCTGAGCGGGTAGTGCGATGCAGCTGCAATAGCCTTCTGATTGATCTTCTCGTTCGTCACTTGGCCATCGGCGACGATCACCAAGATATGGTAGGAGTGCTTCTCTTTGCAGATCTCTACGGCTCTTTCTGAACAATCGAGTAAAATTAGATTATCTTTCACATGCAGCTTTAGAAAACGCAAAGTTCAGAGCATTTAGCCCACAGTTCCGTCACATGGTGAACTAAGCTATTTGCTTACATTTTGAGGTAAAAAACTAAGGATGGAATTCCATTCATAACTGAGTATGTTTGCTGCAATCTCCTACCAAGATTCGTTGTTTTCTCCTTCTTGCAAGTATTATGCTCCCCAGGTAGCGGTTCATCAATAGCCTCTGAAGCTTGTAAAAACCATGTACATATATAGGATCTCGTTTGGGAGTGAGAACAGTGTTACTATACACATAATTTGACTACCCTTTTCGAAGTGCTGCCTCTTTTAGCTTACTAATAGTGTTCAAAGATGGGATGCTATACATCTACATATAACACAGATACACATGACATATTTCTTACAGCTGTGTGAAGTTATATTTGTTTTTTTCTCATCACGAGTGCTTACCGATCAACGGAACGAAATTTGTGGGCCCACTCATTGCCACGGTAGGTGTGACTTCGTTGTAGATCTTCAACACTTCTGAAATAGAAAAAGCTTCAATTTGTTGAGTCATAGAAAGTGAGGAAAGCATCAGTACTAATCTGGAATACGGAATCGTCAATAAAGGAAGTGACTAAAGTGCTCGTTAGGCCGCTCAATAAAACTGATCACCTAACCTCGTTTGGCACAGCAGTACTGATAGACTAAAGCGTTCGTTATCTTGACGCCTGACGATAGGTGAAACATAGCTGATTATCCAATCTTACAATAAGTATAAGCGCTATCCTATCGTATCACACCGGCGATTAATTTAGAAAAATTTGGGCATTCACCTGTTATTAATGGCAGGCATTAAAACGTCTGCCTCAGCAAAGCGTTCACTTCTGTAATTCTTTGGCTCCTAGTTGATAAGGAAGATAGAGTGACTCGATATTGTTTTGGCTGAATTTGAGCCTGACTCTTCTCAAAAATTTAAACGTACCTTCAAAGCCGTTGCAGTCCTTCTCGAGGTTGTAGCGGTCGGCGATGTTGAAGATGCCCTTATCGGTGAACTCTTCATCGCCAAAACCGTATGCCGGAATCATCCCGTCCGCATCGAACGAGGACAGTGTTTTGCCGACGATTTCAATCACCTAAAATGAGTTATGTCTAATGCTCCTGCATCAATTCGATAGCGTTATAGCTATGAGCTAAAAGGGCATATTGTAGTGATCAGAATAAATAAAGTGCAAATGGTTGTGAGCATTTTTAAGAAAATGTATTATATAATAGGAGCACTGAGCGCTCTCAACATAAGAGATGAAGTTTTGTTAAAGAATTAGAAAATTCAAGGATGGCTAAAGCACGAAAACTACCTCGTCCTCTTTTCAAGAAGCAGTAAGCGCTACTTAGCTGACCAACCTGCTGATAAGGGTTCAACTCGTTCGGGCTCAGGTCGTGGAGTGTTCGCCCATCAAAAGTCCTTTCACCCTGGTAGCAGTTGGATTTGGTGTAGTCGATACCGAATATCAGGTTCGAGTATTCCAAACCGGCCTGAATGAGAAGTGACTTGATTCCATATGATAAGTGCTGTCTCAGGTAAACTCCGCTGAGGGCAATATTCATGGTAGGCAAAGTAATGGGATGTGCCCAAAGATACGTGAACACATCTCCAAAAACTCTAGTGAGGTACTTTCAACATTGTGATTTTTCGTAGAAATGTGCTTAGACAAGGGCTGGGAAGCTGTACCATTTTACTCATCGGTAGGTCACATTACTGGTCCATGGATAAGTAGATCAACCAACCGTACTCCATGGCAGTAATCTAGTAATATGTAGTTAATACTTGCCAATTGCAGCATGCGAGCACTACACCCAATGTCTCAACCCGCCACAGAACTTTTGAAGTTTAAATAGTCCTCTGTGCTTTACTTCTGCTTAACAACTTTGTTTGGGAAGGACCAAGACTCACGTGCTTGATGGCCCGGATAATGTCCTGGAGTGTCTTGAAATGTGGAATGTTGTGAGGGCTGCCGACGGCGAGCGCCTGCAGAAGACTGTTCCGACGCATGGGTTTGCTGGAAACAACTTCATAACTTCACGTCTTACCATAAAATCTCGAGTGAAGCTATCAATGTTACTTACAAGGAAGGCGCCTCGTTGCGTCTGAGATCTCGGGCGCGATGCTCTCGTTCCTTCTTCATCGGCTTCTTGATGATCGACGGCTTCTGGAACGCTGGCTCGACGGTCATCGACATGTTCAGATCGAGGCTGTGGTCGATCATCTCCATCGTCTTCTCGGTGACTTCGGCCGCGAAACTCACCCTGAACACAGGAACGCTCCCGTTGATGGGCCTTCATGGTGAGACATGGAATCTCTGCGTGGTTTGACATTCAGAAGCGTTAGGTTCTACCAGTGGAAGTGAAGTCAGAGATGGTAGCGACCAACCACGTTTGAGCGCCGCTCTCACTGGTCAACTGCTTCTACTGGTTTCTTCTTACCATGAGTGAACCTTCTGAACACCAAATCACCGCTTGGCTATTGTTCACACGGTCTACTCTGCACACGAGCTTTAATTGCAGCTAAGCTGTGATCACTAGCGGTTATGATCGGCTATTATAAATGTAGCTCAAACGTGAACAAGTTACTCGGAAAGTTCTCGGTCTGGCGATCTGAAAAGCAGAAGCATTGCTAGTGGGCACAGCACAGTCCGATATGTTCGAAATGTGGTTAAGGCTCTTCCTAAATTCCAAGTCTACGAATTCAAATCATCCCCTACAGAATGCCTCGAACCGTCTTAGCCAGAGATGAGTGGACTAACCATCACCGGTTATCCCTTATCCTGTTTCCGAGGATTTTGCTCTGTTTTGCCGTTCGTTATCCGGTGGCTTATAGGCTGGATAACGAACAACAAATTGACTCTAACTCTCAAGATTTGGACATAGTTTTGAAGGTCAAGATGGGAGATCCTCTACAACCATAAAAGTGGCAGTGAGCAGTAATATGAGGTATTATAATCTAATAAGTTCACACGAAGTATTTTCTCATTTGAATACTCGTGGTGCAGTCGGTAGGTGGACTATCTTTCGCTTGCCACCCTACGTAGACCTTGCAGTTCTGCTCTCCAAATGTATTCGGATGGTTTCAAATGCTTATAAATTTTCCACTATCGTTTCACAGTGCTGTAGTATGAGAAGGTTCTTCGACGAGTGATATGTCAAGGTTCTCTTGTCTTTCCAAGGCAGTGAAAAAGACGGTAATGCTAAAGTGTCAGCTGATAGGATCCTCGTAGATAAATAAATGAATAAAGGTCTTGTTTTAGCAACTGGATTATGTTGTCACTTTTCATTCGTCTTGAAAGTGGTGCAGACAGCGCACAAAAGGCGATTCTACTTACTGCTCCAACATTACCTGAGAATTCCATGGAGCTATCATAATATAGTGACTTCATTAATGAAAGAGTTATTACAAGTTTCCCTCTTCATTAAATCTCGGCCTTTAGGTTGCTAGTTAGCGTATATTGTGGCAAAAAATAAAGTTTTGAGGTGGACCTAGCTTGACCTGATGTATCGACTTCACGTCGTCTTCAGAAGGCAACTGGGTCCGTGAAGGATGTTCGCCCTCGTTGGTGGAACGTAGAGGCGAAAGACCCACCTCAAAACCGTATGCCAAGAATTACACTAAGTAACTAATAAAAGGTGTACATTTAAAGAGTTTAAACTCAATTTTACTTTTTGTTGTTTGTTCCGTAAGTTGCTCTCAGCTGTAGACAGTACTACGTGTTGTTTGTTCGTTGTTCACGTTTCCGTCCTCCGACAATTTTTGGGCGAAATTAACCCTTATCTGTTACTCGGTTTTCAAAATGTCCTCATCCGCCCATCCATGGTCCTAGCCAAGGCTGTCGAGATGACTGGAACCACGAGAATGCTAATCAAAAAGTTGCGAGCTCAGTGCATGCTGACGCATAGTTATTGGATCAAATCAACCAGGCAGTCGCGTTGAACTTTACAAATCAGTTTACAGAGAATCACCCAATGTTCAGAGAGTCGACGAATCCAAAACATGACCGTTCACAAATCCTGGGCTTTCTTCATTAGGTTCAATGGCAATAAAGTAGTGCCAAGAGCTGCTGTTCCGGATGCTGCAATTCCCAGGAGTGATCCCGCCCACTGTTTTTAAAGCAATTCTATTAACCCATAAGCGTCATGAATCTGAACTGAAATCGGATTCCTGCTAGGCGTCAAGGGTCATCATGTAAGGGAAGAAGAGGCATGTTTGCCATATTCTGAACCTAGATAGCCTACAACCCAAGTCTGCTCTGAGGTTCGAAATTTTCGCAGCGAAAGTGTAGTAGATAGCCAGGTTTACATTGAGATACTGGCAGACTTTGTGCATTTGAATTGTAGCTAAAAACTCTGGGCGCCAAAGTAACAGTGACTAAAAATGGGTTTAAGAAAATACACTCTCTATCTAAAATGAACGGCGCTCATTTCAGACTTTCTGACGATAGCACACTCTTTACACCATGTACGACACCGACTTGGAGCCTGAATTCTGAAGAATTTACAAACTATAGAATACATCAGGATATGGAAAAAACGAAAATGTAGGAATGTTACTGAAAACTACGTAGCTTTTTCCCGTTCACATGAAGGTATGTTTACCTGTGCTGTTTTCAAGGACGTAGGACACCTCATCATTACAAGACATGAAAGCACCTTTTTGCTGAAATTATATGCAGCCCTGAATTGTAGCCTAATTACTTTTTGTCAAGGAAAAAATTTGGTGATTCTATGCAGGACCCACCGCTTCTCCTTGCGCTCCTCGGACTCGCTGCGCAAGTGGGCGACGGCTGCCTCCTCCTCGACTGTGAGGTGCTTCTTCTCCAGCGTCTGCTCGACTCGCACGATCGATTCGGATGCCGATTCTGTATGCAGTAAAAGAGGTGAAGTTTCGCGCTTGGCACGCAGTACGACGCCTTCCACCTCCACCTCCACCATTCGCCTACTGACCGACAGCTGCTCGGTCTCGACACGCTCGTCGCGTGTCGCATGCGTCTCTACGCGAACCTCGCCTTCGTCGCGCGACTCCGAGCCGACGAAGGTGGCGGCGAATTCGGTCGGCTGCTTCTGGTAGCTGTAGTTCAGGTGGAATATGGTCTCCTCGCTGCATTTCGAAGCCAACGCTGTTGGCTCGATAGTGCGGGCTTCCTCCTGCGTGGACGTTACTTCTTCGACAGCGACTCTTGTGCACAGCACGTCTTTGTTCGCGGTTATGGACTCCTCCGATGAAGCGTTCGTCGACAACGATGAGGAATCTTCGCGTGAAGTCTTGAGTGTAATGGTCCCCTCCTCCATCTTATCTTCACTTCTGAGGCTGGCACTGACGCTGTCAGGAGAGACTTCGCTAGCTGCTTGACAGCACAGCTTCGTTCCTCCACCATATCTCGCTTCCCTGAGTGTCGACTCATCCGTAGCACTGCTGGTCTCCTTGTGAAGCACGTAATTCGTAGAAAGAATCTCTTCTTCCGTTTCTTTGGAAATGAACACCAAAGGTTCAGCGTCATTGGAGGAGATTCTTGTGATCGAAGATGTCTCATCTGACAAGCGCCCACTGCTGAGCGTGAAGCCAGATCCAACAACTTCTTCTGACGCTGCACTGAGCCAGCTTTCGGTGGACTCTTCTCGCATGACGTCTCGGATGACTGTGGCACACTCTGTAGTATCCGGCCTCCACAACGCAGGTGTTATAGCACTATGATTTTCTTCCGCGTAACTCGTCTGGAGATCGACCCCACCACCGTAAACTGCAAGTTTGACCACGTGCTCGCTGTCCAGATAACTTTCGTCGCGGCGGAGATTAACATTGTTCACCTCCTCCACTGACGTCGATTCGCGAATCGTTTTCGCAGTGGGCTCACCACGTTGAGGAGCATCCCTCTTCGTCGATGTCGCATCGATTTGTGAACTCTTCTGGAGCTGACAACTCATGCCGATGGCACTATCTTCTGTTGCCGACGCGAACAGCTCCTTGGGCTCGCCTTCATTTCGCAGGATCTTCGTAATAACTGCCTCCAGATTGTCTACACGCTTCTTCGTCCAGTCGTCGTCCACCCGCACCGTCTGCTCAGAGGCGTGGCCAGTAGAAAGCATGAACTTTCCGCCTTCTCGCGGCACATAGATCGTTTCTGAAAAGAACGCCGTACTTTCATCGCGTTCGTAGAAGATATTAGAGGTTTCTGACACTTGGGTTGATTCGCGCATTTCTAGAACTACGCCTGGGCCGCGGTTAGCCGCCTCCTTCACCTCTCTGGCTGTCTGAGCATCGCCTGTACGATTAAGATTGAATGCTCCAGAAGTGGATGCTTCCTTTGAGCATCCGCAAGAGAACACGGGAGATTCGGCTGTGTTACGGTCCACGATGACGACCGAAGCGTCCAGCTCGAAGATTTCGGTGCTTCGAAGATTTGCTTCGATGACCACGTGCGATTCTCCGGATGATTTCTTCGTCAAGACGGCTGGCTCTATGGTGAACGGGATATATCGTGTGACGTCCCTCTCTGCCCTCGCTCCTTTCCTGTGCAACTGGATAATGATGTTCTCGATGACCTCGCTAGTCTCTCCAGCCTTCATCCTCGACGGCTCTCCAATATTCGGATATCTGAGGCTGATCTCACATTCGTCGTGAGGACCCGGCTTACTCCAAACTTCACTCACAGTATGGGACTCCATGCCGGAGGCGGACGTAGTCAAAAATACACCAGGCGAGGTGTTCGCAATAACAACAGTCTTCTCAGCGTGGACGAGCGCTAAGCGGGTGGCGACGAGGGTGTCGTCTGATTCCGAAGAGCATTCGCGACTAGATTTCGTGCTGAGTGCGACCGCTCCTCCGCTTCTCTTCTCCTTCATGACCTTCGCGATGTCGTTCTCGGCAAAGTCACGGTTGTAGACGCAGTTGGTGGTCTCCTGGTTGTCAGCAGCCTCCCTGACCGTCATGAGAGCAGCGTCCGTGTTCGGTGCGGCTAGTTTCTTGGCGACAGAGTATTGTCCATCTTGACGAGTCCAGTCCTTGTCCACTAAACGCGTCTCGCTGGCACTTGCCAAAGTAATGAGTTTAGCTGGTCCAGCGCCGTTTCCGATTATGATGGTTTTAGAGGCAGAAAGGTCCGTTGGTCGCGGACACAGCAGAATGCCCTCCATTGTTGAATTGACATCTGTGGCAAATTTCGTAGACAGCTGAGATGCCCCTCCGTAGCGCTTCTCGTTGACGGTTATGGCACTCTGATGAACAGCATTGTCTCTGCGAAGATTAGTGAGCGATGAGACGACCTTCTCTGTTGTCTCTTTGGCCGTGAACGCCACTGGACTTCCAGTGTTTGGAGCGGCAAACACTTTCCGGTCGATCTCCTTGTCAGTCAGGCGACTGAGCTCTTGGTTGATAACCAGGTCGGTGGTCTTAGAGGAATAGGCGTGAAGCTGAGTGGGCGCCACACTGTTGGCAATGACGATCGTCGTCTTCGCCTCGTATTCCTGAACGACCGGCTTGATGAGGTCAGCAGTGAAGGCCTCGCTGTCGTCGGAGGCCGCCTTGGTGGTGAGCGAATGTCGACCGCCCTGCAGCGGGATGTACATCGTCCGATCTAAATCGAATTTCTCGTTTACTCTGTTAAAGATTGGGTGGATGTTTTCTACGAATTCCGCGCTCTCTTCCACTCTCAAAGCTGCGCTTTCTGAGTTCGCGGCGGTCACCTTCTTAGCAATGCTATACGTGGCATCGTCGCGCCTCCAATCCTTGTCCACCACTGAATCTGCAGTGGAGCTCGCCTTGGTTGTCAACTGTTGGGGCTCGGCGCTCTGTGCAAGCACGACCTTCTTCTCGGAGTGCGCAACTGCGTCGCGCTCTTTTTCCAGTTCCCTGATGGCGCTAATATCGTGCTCTTCCGATGCGTCCGTCGTCAGCTGGTACTTTCCTCCGATCCACGCGATCGCTCGGGTCTTCTCGACAGCCTCCTTCATGGCCTCCTGCTCGTATTGCTGGTAGACGGTGTGCTTCTCCTCTCTGCTCTCCATCATTGTTACAGCAACGGAGGCTCCACGATTGATGTCCGTCTGCACCATTACGAGAGACTCTTTTCTATCTGCGCTGGTGTACGATGTGGCGAGTCCAACCGATTCAGATGTAGGCTCAAAGGTTTTGCGAGAGGCTGGTTCGATCTTGTTGGAATCTTTCACAACAGTTGAGGCCACGGCGAATTCTGCCTCGCGGCTCATTGCTGGATTCGATTCTAGTCGAACGTCTTCGGCAGCATCACAGCTTAGAGACAGTCCTACTGCTATCAACGGGATCTTCACCGTCTTCTCCATGACGCTGTGCGACTTCTTGGCGACAAAGTCGAAGTAAGTGTTCACGTACTCCTCCTGACTCTCCACGAATCGGCTCTTGAACGGTTCAGCCATATACGCGCAAATCCTTGTCGTTGCAGCCTTCTCGCTCTGCATCTTTGTCTCGTAGCTGAGATTAAGAGTAACCACCTCGGTTGTGGCGGCTGTAACCCGAAGGCTGAGATCAGCACGTGTCCGCTGAATCTGTTTGTGACGGATGTTCTCCAGCTGAACTTTCTGGGAGAGGGCAATTACTGCCTGACGATCTTCCATAGCTGCTGCCTTGGTGTAAAGGTAGTAGTCGCCCCCGTAGCGCTTCTCTATCCATTTGCGAGCCGCACACTCAGCGAGTGCGGGAACGTCGTAAGCCAGTCCAACCACAACGATCTCCTCTTCGCTTTCCATGCACTTCATACTGACATCGTCACCTCTGTTGCAGATATCTATGAGCTTCCCAAGCTGTTCTTGTTGGGGCTTCACCGCCCATTCGCCATCGACGGAACTTTCTTCCTCCTTGCTCTCCTTCGTTCTAAGGAAGAGCGCATTCCTTCTCGGGATGGCCTTCGTCTGCTCGACGTCTTCAAACATGAGCTGCCTGCTGTTGATTTGAGCGAAAAGCGCTGCGTGCTCGTTTCCGAACTCTTCCGTCTCGAATTCAACCCCGTCCGCATTGTTAGGCAAAGGCCATTCAATGACGTTTGAGTCGATTCCTCCTTTTGTTCCAAGAAGCTCTACTGCGAGACGGGTTGTCTCGTCTCCGCTCTCGAGGGTTCTCATTCTCATCGCAGGCATTGCATTCGCGGAGACTACCTTCTTTCCAACGGTGTACTGGTCTGGTGTCTTCAGCAAGTGATGACTACTCCAGACGACATCTGTCTCGACGGCATCGGCCTTGATGTAGACCGGGGCAACTGAAATGCAGATCTTCTCTGGCAGGCAAATCTCCCTCTTCTGGGTCGGTTTCTGAAGCTCGATTTTGTGCAAGTTAATAACGGCGTTGAATCTGATATCACCGCTCTCCTTCAATCTCCAAATCTCCTTTCTGAGCACCTTTTCAGCGCGCATAACCTCTGTGGAATGCGCGTTCGTAACAGCATCAGTAAAGTACGAATCCACGTTACATCCATTAATGAGGAACCTCCTAGTAACCGATTCAGATGGTACAACTCGTTTCAACACAGCGACGTGCATTACGTCTTCAGGCATGAGCATCGCTTTCGTTAACGTCTGAACTTCTTCGGAGGTTTCGAATGTGGCCAAGCTGGATGAGACCTTGATCCTCTTCGGGAAGTAGGCCTCAGCTTCAAGGTCACGCTCGACTCCTTCCCATTTCGATAGAATCTCGACTTCGCCAGCCTCCGCTTCTCGTAGACGCTCAGTGCTTTTCTCCTTCAGGAAGTGCTTTCGCTTTGTCATTGCCGCTGACGAATGATCGGTGCACTTATTGTAGTTTGCCGTCGTGCTGACGACGACGTCGGTTGAGGACTTGGCGGAGAGATTGGCCGAATCCCGTGTGGCGATCCTCGGAACAATCTCCGCCTGTAAGGATGAACTCGGCAGAGTGAGTTCGACAACGGCCTCGCGACTGTCATCTCCCGCTGCCTGTGTGACGAAACCATGATGAAGAGAAGTGGACACACTCACAACATGGCTACACGACTCTCGAGTTTTCGGCAGCGTTCTTCGGATGAGGGTGATACCGCTACCACTTTTGGCTTGACCGTATTCCCGGAAGGATACCCGGATGCCCGACTCCTTGTTGATCTCGTCGACAAGTTGCTCAATCTCCGCGAAGTCCTGGTCGACATGATCGATTCGTAGGGTGCTGTCCTTGTGGTCGATGGAGAAGGCTCTCGCTCCCTTCTCTACAGAAGCTGTAGACATGGATAGCAGCACGTCGGCCGCGTGTTGTGCTCTGACAATCCTTTGTTCGCTCGTAGCGTCAATCGTAGACGAAGCTTTGGCTGAGAACCTGAAGCTGTCTTGCATCGCTTCGGCTTTGGTGACTTCGGCCTCTAAATCGTTAAGAATCGTCTGCCATTCTGAAGCTGTCGACTGCAAATTCCACTCTTGTTCGAGAAGCTTCTTCTCGGCGCGCTCTTTAGATCGAGCTCTAAGCTTAATACTAGCCGTTTCTTTGAAGCCGGATTTGGTGTATGAACTCGAAGTAGTCGTTGCCTCGGAGCTACTTGCCTTGATGTTAGATAAGAGAGTCAAGTCGTTAGTCGATCGGATCACTTTTTCCAGATCTACCTGCTCAGAGATCCTTTGCAGCGCCGGAGCAGTCTCCGCTTGCACTTCTTCAGAAGCCTTCGTAGTGAATAGCTCGAGCCATATTCGTGGTATTGCTAGAGAGCCCTCAGCTTCATCGCTTTCAAACTTCTTCTGTACGATTTTCCCGAACAACGTGCAGATCTGGGTCTTCTCGTCGCCGTACTCGTGGCACTTAGCAGTCGCTGTTTCCTTGACAGATATCCTGTTGATGCTTTCGGAAATATCTTCATCGTCCTCGCGCTCCAGGTGCTTCTCCGATTTGGTCATTTGGATCTGGAACTTCCTCTCCTGCATTTCGCTGGACTTGAGAGGAATGTTCGCTCGTGCGATTTCCACTGATCCTCCCCTTCCAATGTCCATAGACGACTGAGTCATAGTGTGCTCAGATCCTCGGAGGTTAGCAGTGGACCGCTCACGATTGTCAATCGCGACGATCTTGGAGTCTGACAGCTCATCGACGTACGTCTCATACTGAGAACAGGTTACCTCATCTTTGCTCTCCGACATGCGACTTGATCCTTGCAGGACAACGCGTTCCTTGCTGACAACATCCACTCTATCAGACACGTCTCCCTTTTGAAACCTCATGGTGGAGCTCAACGCTGCTTCCTTGCTCGCAGCAAGGTGTTCCTGGAGTCCCGTCTGATGACCAGTTGTAATCAGCTTCTCACAGGTCTCCTTCTGGAATTCTTTCTCCAACAAATTCTCTCTAGATGCTTCTTCCTCCTTCGATGCCATTGTTGAGTGCACTTGAGCGAACCTCCTTACGTCGGGCATGCTTTTCGTAACATCTTCTTGAGATAACAGCTTTGCTCGAAATTTTCCAAACTCTGTGGACGTAGTTGTGTAGTCTTGGCCGAACTCGTGGAACACGCCGCGGTTTTCAAACGTCATCACATCTCGCGCCGTGTGTTTGGCAATGGATTCGGATGCGCTTCTCTGTAGGGTAAAGCTCGTCTCAGTGCGATCGACGCTCAGTTGTCGTTGAGCCGCGTCTTGTGATTCCAGAGGCAGTGCTACTTCTCCGTGACGTGCTGGCCTCCTCACTGTTAAGTCTAGGGTGGTGCCGACGTCGACCTCCGTAACGGATTTGGTGAGGAGATGCGAAGACTGCTGATCCGTGTCCTTCCAGCAGATCAGTGCAGCTTGTTCGGTTTCGATGATATCCCAGTGCGTGGTTAGCCCTTGCACTTCGGATATGAACTCCTTGTAGTGCTGAGATGACAATATTTGGTCGCGTGAAGTGAGGAACTCACGTCGCGTTGCCAGCTCGTGTTCACTTTGGGAAAGGTGTCGGATAAGATCGAATTTCTCTTCACTGATAGCTTTCAAGCATCCAACACTCTTGGCCCTGTGGTAATCCGGCATCTCTTTGAATGCCTCCGCTTCTCTTTCTTCCACCAACTCGGCAGAAATGAACGTCGTGTCTTCCGTAACTGACTGTAGACGTTTCTCCAGCGACAGCGTTCTTGAAAGCTGCTTGACTACTTCTTCGGACGCTGTTTGTGCGGATGGTGCCGCTACCCTTGACATCACGAGCGCTTGACTGCTCTGCTCGCTCCCGAACTCGCGGTGAACACTCTGCTGCCGCTCCTGGTGGAAGTACGTCCGCTCGCCTGTAACAGCAGCCGTTTGCGTTGGACTCTCGAACTCTACGGACTCTTTTCGCTCACTAATCTCTAGGTGTCGCGTGCCGCTCGCTCGCTGACTATCGCCGACCGTTCGCGTTGCGTCGCCCGAGGCGGCCATGCCTAGCTCGCACAGCGCCTCGACGACCGCGTCGCTGGTCGCAACTACGTCTTTTCTCGTTCGCTCTGTCTCCAACGCACGGCTTCTAAGCGTCGCCTCTGTGTCTAGTGTCGCGCGAGCCGTGCTCAGCATCGCTGCTGCAGCTTCGTCTCTACTTTCTTTAGCGTTAAGCGTGCCCTTCTGGCTGTGGGCATCGGCCAAGAGTATCGGCGTGCCTTCGCCTTGTTCCTGTTTGCTTCTATCTACTTCTACAGCAGTTTGATGTTCTTCAGCTGCGCGAATTGTTGAAGCGCTAATGGCCTCTTGCTGTTCTTTCTCGGTGTGTTGTATGTTTGCTTTGTCTTCATCTCTGACTAATGTTCTTTCTGCACTCGCAAACTGTTCCTGAGAAGCGATCATGGTCCCGTGCAGCTGGATCTTTCTTGATGTGCTTATCGCAGTGCTATGCTGTTCGAATTGTTCCCTCGGTTGTTGAATCGTTTGTGAAACGAATCTTAACGATGTCTCCTGCTTGGATTGTTCTCTGAACTCTCCTGCTGAGGAAACAAGTTGTTTGAGTGGCATTGTCTCCTGAACAGATCTCTCAATGTTCGGTTGTCCAAGAGAAGGTGAAGTAAGAGTGGATGCAGTGCCGTACCTCTTTTCTGTGGATTCTCTCAGCTGCTCGGACATAGTGTACTGCACATTGTCGGAAAGCTCACGGGTCCTTTCTTCCTTTAACGACACTTCGTGCTCTTTCGAGGCAGGCGTCGACAAGATAGCTCTCTCTACAGACAGCTCTCTTTCTTTTATTGTGATCGAGTGCTCAGCCCCTGGTTTCGTTCGCCACAGCGCTTGAACTCCTTCTTCGCTGATTTCTTTCGCTGCAATCGCAGTGGATTCGGAGCGCTTGTCTGGTAAGTGCACATCTACTCCTGATGTCTGATTCTCCAGTGACAATGAGACAGGCTGTTCTGCAGAAGTGAAGCCTGCTGAGCGAGTTGATTTCTCTTCTTTTTCCACAAAGCTGTCCGTGAATACCTTCGTAGATTGCACGGCCGAGTCTGCTCTGAGTAGCGCGAGGGAGCCTTCTGTAGTGGCGTCACCGGACGCCTTCAAGCTCTGTCCGAGCTCGAGCATTCTTCGTGTATCAATCTTTACAGAAGCACTATCGAATTCTTCCTTATGGGGCTCTATGAATCCAACAGAAGCACCCATCTCCGTCTGCTCTTTGCCGTACTCTCTAGCTCTGCCAGTGGCCGACAAAGCCGTCACATCTTTCTCAGTTCTCGATGCTGCACCTCCTTCAGATGACCTCTGATAATTTGTGGTGATCTGTTGCTGCTCTATGCTGAATGACCTCGAATCCCGCTCCTTTTGTCCTTCTGGCATCACAGATGCTGTAGAATCAGCGGGTTGAGTGCTCAGCCCCAAGTCATGCTGAATCCTCTCCTCACGGCTAGCCTGAGTTGAAAAAGTTGCCTCATCCGACTCGGCGCTTACACCTCGAAGGATTTTACATGAAGTAGCCCTCTCAACGTTTGTTTCCCACATGCCGTAAACCGAACTCTCCGTAGTTTCCTTCTCGGTAATTTCCAGTCCTTCCCTAATTTTTTCGGGTAGATTTTTTCCCACGCCATAGGAAACGGCTCCTCTTGTTCGTTGGAAGTCCGTTTGGTAGGACTCTTCTGATGATGCTGTTGTCGTGATCATTGCCTGCGTCTTGTTCGGTATGAACTTCTCATCAAATGCTGATTCGGAGACGTCATGTCGGGTGATTACCGTCGACCTATCGACATTCACATCAGTGCTGGCGGCCATGGTCCTGACCTCTTGCAGCCGACGAATGTCGCTGAACTTGGACGATATTTCGGCGTTCTCCGGTTCTTTCGGGACGAGATGTCCGACAGCGCCGACAACTCCAACTGCGCTTAAGCCGAACTCGTGGGCTGTTGCTTGCTGTGAGGTTTTCGTCACATCGGGGAGAGCTGAGATATCGGAAGCGGCTACTTCATCCTTCAGAAGGGTGGAATCGCAGAACTGCTCTTCAATTGTAAGCGCACGACTAGCGGAAGCGCTTCGTTCCAGCCTCCTCACCGATGACGTCTCGGCCGTGGTAGACTCGCTGAATTCACGGGTTGTCGCTATGCCTTCTTCTTGTGGGGCCCGAACTGTCTTGGAAGCTCTCTCCTCCATAGCGATTCCTCTTGCAATAGCAGCCTTCTCTTTCTTCACATCCAGCGTTTGCCACTCTCCATAGGAGGCCTCCTCCTGAGCCTCTCTCATCATTTGATCCGCCTGAAGTCGGGTTGTCTCGGCTTCTGTCCTTCCCACATCTCCTGTCTGACTCGATTTGGCGAACCCTACGGTTTTTGCGGCTACCTCCTCTCGAGTTGCTGCTGTTTCTAAGCATGATGCGCCTACAGTTTTTGAGGCTGCTGTTGCATGAACCTTCTCAGAACCGGCGGCGCGGCTGAACTCATCCTGGCGCACAACAGTCTCCTCTTTCGTGGCTGTCACTGTCGTGGTGCCAGTCAGACGTCGGTCTTGTGTGATAAGCGACTCAGTTGTCGCTTCTTCTTGTGGCTTCGGTTGGAGGTAGCCATGAGCGCTGACCGTATCCACAGTTTCGGAGCCGTACTCGTGTGCCTGGGCTGTCGTTGTCGATTTCGATACTTCTGGAATGTTTACGAATTCAGTTGCTGTTTTTGCTGGTTTCTCTAGACAAAGTGTTTGCGAGCGACTTTCTATGCGAAGTTGCTTATTGTCGGCATGCATTTGAGCTGTTGCTAGTTGCTTTTCTACGCTTTGCTCCTGAATGTTTGCTAGATTTTGCTCGATTTCCATTGTTGTCTGCTTGCTTGCTTGTACTGCTGCTTGCATTTTCTCTACTTCCTTGTATTTTTGCTCGTGAAGGATCTCCGCGGAAGCCTGATTCTCCGCCGATTGCCAAGTTCCGTAAGAAGTTTCCTCTGAAGTTGGTGCTGAACTTACTTCGCCCCTCATACAGACTTTGTCTTTAATGATGTACCCTACGATAGTGGCTTGATCGGGGACTTTAAGTGGGTGATCACTGGTGATTTGCTCTTCAGATGTACCATATCCACTAAGAAGCGCTGCGTCTCTCTGAATAAGCGCCCTTTTGGTTGATATTTGGGCGCTATCACAAGGCAGAGAAATGTCCGTAGTGACCAGCATATGCTCTGATGTCGTTTCGGACACATTCGATATTAAGTGAAGTCTCCTTGCCGAAGCGACTGTTTCTGAAGCTGCTTCACTTGCAACTGATCCGACCTCTAAGATTCCACCAGTAGCAGATACTGCCACGTGCTCTTGCACAAATTCTGTGGCTGTCAGATGAGCTCCAGTTCCAACAGGAACTGGTATGAGAACAGAGGTCTCATGCTCATCCGATTTCGCAGGGAATTCTGTTTTGCACAGAACTCTCGTGTCGCTGAATAGTCTCCTTACCACCTCTTGCGGCGTAATGGCCAGCAAAGATCTCGAAAAATACTCCTGATCTTCACGCTGAAGCGCGACCGACACGTCAGCCCTTATTTGAGCGGCGGCAAAAGTGTCCAAGGCCACTCTTTCAAGGAATGACAAGAGGCGTATCATGGAAGCAGTCGCGGTCGTTGTCTGCGTTCTCCACAACGAGTACACCTCCTCACTCGTCAGTCTGCCACAGCACTTTGTGAGTGCCTCTTCGAGAATCTCCTTTAGGCTAGCTCTTGTCTCAGCTGCGCTTTCGGGACGACTCAGACTTGCATCTAGCGCAGTCTGCATCTCCTTCACTGCGGCAGAGCTTAGGCTGTCAGCCCACGTGGTCAGGCTTTTTATGATATTCTCAGCCTCTACTTTATCGCCCAAGCGCAGAATACTCTCCTGTAGTTGCAGGCGCTCTTCAGTGCTGGCTTTCAAAGCACATCTCAGCACAATTTCTCTTTGCTTCTGTCGTATAGCTGTGATTTCCTCTTCTGTAAGTCGCTGGAGAGGAATGATACTTGCAGCCGCTTCTGTTCGAACGGACTCGCTTCCGTATTCTCTGGTGAGCAGAGACGATTCTGTACTTTCAGTATCTGCCCATTTTTCTATCGTGGAGTCGCTCTTCTCCACCCTTCCTTGTAGTGTGAACGACTCTGAAGTTGCTTCGACTCTGTAATCAGCGCCTGTGGAAAACTTTTCACGCTCCGGTAGCGTTACTGTAGCATCTCTAGACGTTTCCCTTGTATGGGTGGACTCAGATGCTGTCATAGCGTAAGCTGGTGCCGTTACATTGGCAATGACGCTCTCCAGAGAGATCATTGTCACAAGGAGAGAAGTGAGCGACGGTGCTGGTTCAGCTGTGCGCCACATGGAGAAGGTGGACTCCTCCGTGATTTCTCTGATACTCTCGGAAATAACTGCACGCAGATTGTCAACGACAGCGGCGCTCGCTTCAGAGGAGGACATCCTCTGGCAGTTTTCTAGGACAGAGATCATACGAAGCGCTATTCTCTGACTGAGCTCGATATCCCCACGCTCTAGTATCCTCAGGATCTCACTTATCTCCGAATGCTGTTGATATTTGCTCAAATGCTCGAACAGTTCAGATCTCTCATCCGCTGTTGCTTTCAGGACGTGCGTGAGCTGCATTCGGTGACGATCTGCCAGAATGATGCGCTCCTCAGCGAACTCTTCACTTCGAACAACACCAGTAATTGTTCTCCTTTGTATAGGAGGTGGCTTCTCGGCCGATTCTAGTGAGTGAAGGGTAATCAACAAGGTGGTGATTGAAGTTGATGATGAGATGACTTGGAACGAGCGATAAGTGGTTTCGTCCGTCAGTTCCCTGATTGACTCCAGCAAGGTCGAACGCAGCGCCTCTGCAACCTCCTCAACGGTTCCTGACCTCTGCACTATTTCCTCTATGATCTGAGTCATTCGTCGGGCTGCTGCAGAACTAAGCACCATCCCTGGTTGGTCGAGGAAGTGGAGTGTACTGGCAACATCCGTGTGGTGTGCGAACGCGTATAGCAAGGTCCTAAGGCTCATTGTCTCTTCCGAGGACGCTTTTACACTGTGAACTCGCCGTCCTTCCGATGTGATAAGCCTCGGCTCCTTGGGCGCAAGGTCCACTACGTCAATTCCGAAGCGCTCTCTTATGTAGACACGCTCTTCTGCAGACATTTCAGTCACCTGCTCCTCAGTCAAACTTCCAAGTAGCTCAGCTGCTAAGGAGATTTCGCATCGTTCAGCCGCACGAAGACGCCTAGCGACAGTATCTGAAGCGCTGAGCGCCAAGGCCATATCGGCTGTTGAGGTCGTCTCCATCGTCTGTACTATAGTGAAGACAGTCTCATGGACGGTCTCCTTCAGGGCTCTAAAGATGATACTTCTTACTGCTTCGGCAACAGTATGGGTCGTGGTCTCGCTCTCAGGCGCTCTCTGAAGCTCCTTGATCGATACAATTATCGACTGTGTCATCGGACTGCTAAACTTTATCTGCTCTGATAGTAAGTCCTCGATAACCCTGGACACTTCCGCGTTGTCCTCGTATCTTCTCAGAAGCTCTATCAATTCCATCTTTTCTTCAGTGGAGGATTTGATACTGTGGGTGAAGTACAGTCGACTTGGAACTCTAGAACTGACTTCTACCTGCTCACTTCTAGGAGGTGGTCTTTTGAGCAACTGTGTTGCTACATCCATTGCAGTTGATTCAATAGAGAATTCTGCGGCGGTAAGGCTAGAAAGTCCTCGATGGCTCTGTGGAATCTCGCGCTCAGCAGCCCCTTGGGATGCCATACGTTCCAGAACAGATTTTAGCACTTCTGTGCTAATAATGAACCGCCTTTCGGCTGATGATTTTCCCTCGATGGGTAGCGTTTCCGCTTGGGAGCTTGCAGGCCTTACCGTTATGTCGAGGTCAGTGCTCGCGAACTCCTCCGTTGGAGTGCGAAGATTTGCTTGTGCCGAGTCGAGAGAGGCTAACACTACGGCCATTTGAGCTGCCGATATATCGGTGTGACTTCGCAGAAGCGTGAACGCGTTCTCATCAACGACTTCCCTCACTGTTGTGGATATGGCCGTGCGAAGGGCTTCCGACACTCTTCGACTGGCGTCAGAACTCTCAGGAGAATTATGAATCTCCCTTTCAACTGCTGCGATGATGGTCCTAGTAGCAACGCCACTGAACGCAATTTTGCCTGTGGTGAGATCTCGTAGAACAATAGCGACGTCTGCGTCATCCTGGTACTTGCTCAGCAGCTTTATGAGAGCTGATGTTTCGTAAGAAGCCGCCTCTACACCGTGCAGCAGCTGCAGATAGCGATGCTGCTGTTTTGTGAAGGTGGTTGCTTCCTCCTCGGGTTCTCGCTCCTTTATCCTTACCAGATTCCCCTCAAGCTCCACAGACTCTTCTCCGAACTGCCGGAACCTTCCACTCGTGCGCAGTGCGTGACTCTCTCTGGCGGTTGTGTCGGCGCCCTTCTGAACAGCTTGTTGTTCTAACACTGCTGCTACTGATTCCATGCTTATCCCGAATCGCTCCTCGACGTATTGCCGATGCAGTTCGGGGAGCGTAGCTGTTTGCTCTTTCAGAAGGCTTCTACTCAGTTCCAAACTGTATAGAACTTCTTGCTGCTCTGCGGCACGAACCTGACTTTGAGCCCTTTCTGAAGCACTCAGAGCTACGGCTAAGCCTGCCGTTGAAGTAGACTCCATAGTTTGCACGATGGTGAGTGCGGTTCTCTCAACGGTTTCTCTGACGGCTTTAGAAATAGCATCTCTGACGACTTCTGCAACTTCACTACTTATTGCTTGTGCACTCGGTGTGTTCTGAAGCTCTTGAATTGAAGAGATCACTGTCTGTGCCACCGAACTGCTAAGGACAATCTTGTCCGCCATGATTTGTTCGATGACTTTTGATATTTCGGCGCTGTCCTGGAATCTCTCCAAGGCCTCGACCAGTTCCTGTTTTTCTTCCGTCGGCATTGATAAGCCGTGCGTTAGGCACAGCCGTCTTCCATATTCAAGGTGCACTCCAACTTCCTCATCGGTAGAAGAAGGTTGCGGAATCTGCTGCGCGAATACAGATGTTTCTACTGATGTCATCGTTTGCGCAGCAGAAGCAACTCGTTCCTCTGACTTAAGTGGGAGATATCGATCCGCTGCGCTTTGCTGAGCGACTTTCTCAATTACGGTTCTCAAGACCTCGGCGCTGATAGTGAATTGCCGATCTGTCGAGGATAGCCCGCCAATGGGTAAAATCGACATGTGTGAGCTTGAAGGATGTAAGGTGAGGTCGAGGTCCGTAGAAGTGGCTTCCTCCTTCAAGGCGTGAAGTGTTGCTTGAGCGGAATCGAATGATGCCAGAACCAGGGCCAGTTGCGAAGTGGATACAGTGTCCTTAGTACGAAGTAGGAAGAATGCGTTCTCCTCCGCAATCTCCTTTACAATTTTTGATATAGCGGAACGAAGAGCTACTGATACATTGCTGCTAGCGTCCGAGTCTTCTGGCAAACGACAGATCTCCTCTTCGATGGTGCTTGTAATAGTCTTTGTGGCAAAGCCGCTGAATGCAACGCGACCCGACGTTAGATCTCGGAGCACGGTCGCGACATCGGCGTCATCCTGATATTTGCTTAGCAGCTTTATAAGGTCGGACATTTCCTCTGATGTGGCTTTGGTGCTGTGAAGCAACCGGAGGCAACGTTGACGTTCCATCGTGGACTCTACGACTTCTTGTTGGTATGCACTTTTCTCGAGGACTTTCAGTTCAACCGGCAGCTCCGCGAACTCCTGCTCAAATTCCTGTAGACCAGCAGTCGTTCGGTAGGTCTGCTTCTCTGCAAGACTCCTACTAGTGTCCATTTGAGCACCCTTTTGCCTTATTACGGCAGAAACGGAGTCCATACTTATGCCAAATCTCTCCTCCACATAGGTCCTGTGAAGTTCGGGCAGAGTAGCTGTCTCCATTTTTGAAAGACTCCTTTCAAGTTCGGAAACGGTGAATACTTCGCTCTGTTCAACTGCACGAAAGTGACTCACAACAACCTCGGTGGAGTGCAAGGCCACAACGAGGTCGGCTGTTGAAGCATTCTCCATGAATCGCAGCATGGTGTAGGCACTTTCCTCGACCGTCTCTTTCACTGTCTTCGACAGGACGTCTCGTACGGCCTCGGCGGCACGATTTTCCGTAGATCCCCATTGGGGAGATCTCTGAAGCTCTTTGATCGAGGAGATAATGGTCCTCGTAGTGGAGCTCCTGAATTCCATCTTCTCCGAAACCAAATCTGCGATGACTTTAGATATTTCCGCATCGTCTTGAAGCCCTCGTATCAACTCCAGCAGCTCCATTTTTTCTTCCGTAGATGATTTGATGCTGTGGGTGAAGTATAGCCGTCTCGGGGCTCCTGACCTTAGATCTACCTCCTCTTGTGGAGGAATGGGTCTCTGTAACAGCTGAAGTGAAGCATTGACATCATAAGACGCCATGCCTTGTTCGTGAGTCTTGGAATCAGTTCGTTCCACAGCCGCTGTGGGAAGGGTCCCAGCGGTTGCATTCATTTGGGTGACGTTTCGGAGAGCTGCGCTTAGCACTTCGGCGCTTATGGCGAATTGCCTTTCTACGGCCGTCGTTGCTTTGCTAGTAAGGACTCCTTCACCGGCAGCCGAATGCTCGGCGGCAAGAACAGCATCGGCAAACGTCTCTTCGTGCGATGGCGCCTGAAGACTGGCTTCGGCGTTGTCCATCATTGAAAGAACGACAGCCAGGATTGACGTTGGTATTGCCTCTCTGGTCTGGAGAATGACGAATGCACTCTCTTCAACGATTTCCTTCAACGATTCAGTTACTGCGGCGCGAATGGCGCTCGCCACCCGTTTGCTGGTGCTCTGCGCCTCAGGAGGCCTTTGCATCTCTCGTTCAATTGCTGCCGATATTCTCTTGGTCCCAATTCCGCTGAATGTGATTCTCTCTGACCTAATGTCACTGATAAGTGCGGCGATGTTCTCGTCGGCTTCGTACCTGCTTAGCAGCTTAAGCAGCTGAGCTTGCTCTTCGCTTGTCGCCTTGACGCTGTGCAAGAACTTGAGGTAGTGTCGTTGTTGCCCTATGGCCTCAACAGATTCCTTCTGCTCCAGCGGCTGCTCGACAACGCTCAAGGCGCCAATTATCCGAACGGCCTGTCGTTCATACTCACGAGCTGCTCCTGAAGCTGAGTCAAGCCTCACCTCTGGAAGGGTTTTCGACAACTTTTCATCATAAGGAGCCACTGCAAATCCGGCAGTGATAGCCTTCTCATCGATTCCGAACGTCTGCGCGCTTTTTGCCGCCAACCTCTCTGCAATTCTGCCGCATGCACTTTCTGACGTCATTCGCTCAAAATATGGCAATATCTCGCTACTAGCTTCAGACGGAGCCTTAACATTGGCAACCAGTGTTTCAAGCGACGACAGCGTCAACAGGAGGGACACGTCTTCGATGGTTTTGCAGCTCTTGAGCATCGCAAATGCATTTTCATCGACGATGGCTCTGATGGCTAGCGACAACACCGTTCGCACTGCTTCTGCAACATTCCTGCTAACGTGCTCCTCTCGTGGTTCTCTACGCACTTCTTGCTCCACGGCTTTTATGAGAGTCTGGGTGGCGAAGGAGCTAAGCTTAAGCTCTTCCTTCTTGATCGCCTCCAGAATCTTCGTGATGGATTGGTCGTCTTGATGCCGCTCCAAAGCCCTTAACAGCTCTGCATGCTCCTCCTGAGAGGCCTTTGTAGAGTATACATGGCTGGCCACCTGGTATGGATGTAACGAGATCTCTGCTCTCTCCTGGTTCTCAATCGGCTGCTGTATAGTTCCAGCCACTCCCTGAATAGAGGCCTCCACATTACCGTATTCTCTCATGTAAGCCACAGTTGACTGAGTTTGAGACATTGGTAGTGTAGCCATATGTGCAGATGCCACGTCCTGATGGTCTAGCTTAGCCACTACCTTCGCCAGCTCGACGTTGAATAGCCGCTGGGCTGAGTCAACCGCTGCCATCTGTTTACGCCAAGCAGCAGCAGCTTCAGGCAGGTTCATTCCCATTGTGGCTTCTGCGAATGATGAGACCATTTCGGCGGCTTTCAATCTTTGTTCCACAGCACACATTCTGAACTCTGGGGCTGTCATCTGAGCTGAGTCCAGCGCTTTTACTGCTTTCCATGAACCACTGACACTTTCCTCCGTGGCATAGCGCATGAAGGCGTTGATCTCTTCCTGGATTCTCGTTGCGATAGTGGCTCCAATGCTCTCCGACACAGAAGGTCTTCTCATTGCCTCTTCAACGACCGTTTTCAGCGTCTGAACAGCTCCACTGCTTAGACTGTCTTTCTCCTTCTGGACAATGGCTTTGATTGTACGGATCTCTGCAACCTGTTCGTGTTTCGTTAGCTGATTCATTAGATCTATGATGTCAGCGGAACTGGCTTTAGCCCGTAAACTGAGCAGTAGCGCCTCTCTGATTGGAATGCTCATGCTGGCTTCTTCATGCTGCTGACGTGGAGCACTCAATGTACCAATAGCGCTTTCTAGGTGGAGCGCTTCCTCTCCAAACTCCTGGAACCTAGCAGACGCAGAAGCGAGCGAAGTTGTCGGAATTATACGAGTTCTGTCCAGGGATAAGGGAGCACTTTCAAATCTCGCCTCACGCGCGTGAGATGCGATGTGGAATCCTTTGCTAACTTCATCTGAAGGCCTATCACGAAGGGTGGCGGTCTCCTGTCCTTTTGCTGCCCTTCTCATTTCTGTGGAATATTCCGCAGACGATTCCCTAGACGCAGAAGTCTTCTTGCCAATAGCGGTTTCCGTCTTTGTTCCTATCTGGATGACTGTTCCTTCTTCCGACAGCTCAGCCGTTTTCCAGAAGGCGCTTACGAACTCTGCTTTGGGTTCGCAGGACAGCAAAGAAATCATGTCCTTTAACACCAGGGAAAGAACTGTTTCCGTCGCAGCTTTGTCTTGAGATTCAGCGCTGTACGTTTTATCAAGAGCAGCTTTAGATTCCATGGAGCTCAAGCAGCTTAGGGAGGCGCTTTGCACGACGCCAACTTTCTTCTCCATTTGAGTGACTTCGTCACTGTCACTTCGCTTTATTTTGCGAACAGTCTCAGCAACTTCTTCTGAAGACGCCCTAATGGACACTCCACCTCTTAGAACGGCAATGTCGCTAATCGATGTGGAAGTCTGTTCCGATTCAGGTGTTCTGGATGTAAGAGAGCCTATTGAGCCTAACAGGAGGGCGCTTTCATCGCTGTACTGCCGGAGCATCTGTCCCTGCCTCGCTACAAGACGCTCCTGAAGAGTGCCCACACTTCCTGCAGATACCATCGGGCTGCTAACCAGAAAATCGCCTTGTCTGGCTTCAATACCAAAGTCTTTGTCAACTGACGCACTCTGCGTTTGTTTCCAGTTGACATCTCGACTTTCTTTCGTGATTCGAGAGATCTCTGAAGACATCTGTGTTTCTGATTCCGTTGAACCCCTCATTTTCTTATGTTCAGCCAACGACTCGTACGACTTTGAGTGAAGAACTCGGGAAGCGCCCTCCGCTTCTAGCGAGCTGTCCCAGAAGCCGAACGACTCCATTTCAGATGATTCCCTGGATGTGAGGGCTGCGAAGGCCTCTATTCGTTCCTTCATTTGCACTTCGCTTGAAAGTGTCTGAGGTTTGTTCAGAGTTAGCTTCTCAGTTGAACTGTAGGCCTCTTCTTTGGAGGCGTGACCAGCAAACCCTGCCGAGCTTCCTAACGGAATGCTGCTGGTGACAGCAGCAAACCCCTCCGACTCCTCCTTGCGCAGTCTTAGCTCCTGTTGTGAAAGACTCTCTTTACTGGCATCTAAGGTCTTTCCGCTCTGAAGGGTTAGGATCGCAGCTCGGAATGTCTCCACCTCTTCAGACGCGCCTGGTCTAGGCTTCAGCCTGCCCAGCATGCCACTGATGCTGCTCTGATCTTCCTCAAACTCGTATGCTTGTGCGACCGCGACCTCCTTTCTAGTGTGGGGTATAGTCACATGTTCCCGTTCAACGTCGGATTTTCGAACCAGACTGGTCTCTTGTACGTCGCCTTCGACGCGGAAGCTTCTGCCAACATGTTCTTCCTTCTTTTGTGTAAGGACACCAACGGTCGAATCACTCGGCTTTCTCGCCAGAGCGGTATCTGACGCGACAGCTGTTTCAGAAGGCGCCTGGATGTGGCTCTCGATTGAATGGGTGGACATAGACTTTTGCAGCATCTCTCCGACGACTGCTTCATCTTGGACATCGGTAGTCCACATTCCAAACGCCGATTCTTCAGTCGCTTCACCCATCGTTTGCGAGGTCCTGAGCACTCCTGTTAGGGGTGCCACGACACGGGAGCCTTCGTCAGAGCCTCCCGTCTCGTAATGGACGACGCTTATTCCTACGTTCTCCTCGCTAACCGCCCGCGTAGCCACGGTTGATCGCACTGTTCGAGCTTGTGCGAACACACGGTCATCTCGCGCCTGTTCCTTCCGTGCGTTGACCATACCCAACACCGTGGTCTGGTCTTCTACTCTGTGTTCTTTCATTGTTGCTGACATTTGTGAGAGTTGTTGTTCCTTTGTTGTCGCTCTTGCGCTTTCGTATTGCTCTTGTGGCTTGGTTAGTTTGCCTGTCTGAATTTGCACTTGCTGTTCTGCTTCTATGGTCATTGTTTCCTTGCTTTCTTTCACTTTTGCTTCTGTACCGATTCTCATGTCTGTAAACAGCCTTTATTACGCTCTTCAGTAGAAAGCGACGCTATTATCACTGTCTAATGACACTCTATGCACTCAACCATGCCACAGCGCAACGTAAAGAGACTCAAAGGTACACTACTCAGTTGCGTTTCTACGACACCAAATACGCTTAGAGAGGCAGAGTTACTTTCTAGACAGCCTAGCGGCGCTAGCAACATTCATCCATTAGCGACTTAAAACGCCCTACGGCCACAAATTCTTCTGCGTCACTTAGCTGAATCACCACATGACCTTTCGTATAGCTCCGCTCTGCAAAAGTACATGCATCATGTCTGGGCACGTGCTGCATGGCTGCCCTTGCGGTTATCTACCCCACCACTGCTGGCACTACTGCTACTACTAAGTTGTCGCTAGCATTAGGACTGTCACGGTCTGAGATGTTAGGTAAGGACGAAGGTAGTTTCTACAGAATGAACGTTCCTCACCTGTGACAAGATGTCGGCTCGCCTCGGTACGCTCGAACTCGTCCGTAAACTCGGACGCGCGACTGTGCGCCTCGAACAGCTTCTCGGACGTGTGCAGCGTGTCGCGAGTATGGTGCTCCTCGCGGATGCTTCGTATACGCTCGCCGAGATAGAGACCAAGTGCCGCCATGGCAAAATTGCCGAGCACTTGCTTGTACATGAAGTACACAGTGACCTCGGACGACGCGTCTTTGCGGCGGATACGCAGATCTTGATGAAAATTCTCATCACGTAATTTATGGTGCTCAGAAAGCTTTGAGAGATGGAAGGAGGCGGATCTAAGAGTGGCATGTGGCCACGCTACAAGCGCTTCGCCCCGCGGGGGAAGGAATGTTTTATAATTGGTGAGGTGGAAGGTTTTTGTTGTCGTACGAGTGTCTAGGTCTAGCAACCCACCTGTGACCGCTTCGGCCAGTGCGGTCGCCGTGCTGCCATGCACTCCTCCGGTGTTCTTCAGCATCACAGCGCAGTGCTCCTGTGCCTGTCCGTACTCGGCTACGTGTGTGGTCGTCTCCTGCCGGTGGTGATCGCGAATTTTGGTGGCGGCCGTCTGAACCGTGGCGCCCTTGCTGAGCATCAGAGTTGAGCTGACGGCATGGCTTTCGGAAGCCCAAGCGCGGAAGGCGGAAGACGAAATGTTCGGCGTAGCAACGTTCTTCTGAATGCTCAACATAGAAGGGAATGACGCAGTTCGTTGGATAGCATACTGAGACGTTACAGCGTTGTCAGAAGCTGCCCGAGTTTTCAGGTACTCCTCGCGGACGTGCTTGTCTTTAGCGACTCCATCGGCGAACTGATCTTGAACTCCCAGCATCTTCTGCAGGTAGATCACGCTCGTAGCGTGCTCCAAGGACATCTCCTTCAGCTTTGCGGATGCGGCGACAGTGTTCGGAGTTTTGGACGTGCCCTGCACTCCTAGCATTTCGCCAGTGTGGCTCAACCCGGTGTTGAGTGTGATGTGTTCGAACTCCACTGCCGAAGTCTGGAATCTCGCTCCATGGTAGTTCTTCTCTCGACGCAGCACATTCGCATCGCCTCTCGCCGGCTTGGTGTTCTCGAAACCGTACAGCATCATGGCTTGCTCTTCCCTCATCTCTCGGAATCTGCCGTGAGCTCTGGACCGGGACACTGCAGCCATGTTAACCTCGGTAGCCATTTGTTGTTGATCAGCCCTGACAGCCTTCTGCATGGCAACCGTCACTTCGGCGTACTGCTCGCTGAGCTCTCTGCCCGAAAACGACTCCATCCACACTGACTTGTGCTTTCTCACGACCGAGACCTCTTCAGTGTCGTCGCAGGGAATCATGAACGCCGAGTTCACTTCGCATGACTCTTTCTTCATGACAGCGCGCTTGATATTCATCATTTGAGGTTCGTAGATGTTGGCAGTCTCAAAGACAACATCGAAGTAGGAATCGGACTCCTTTTTGACCAGATCTACAATGGTGGGCGAGGCAGCGTTCCATTCAACGGACTCACCCGATTCGGACTCGTACCGCTTGCCCTCGCAACGGAATTTCTTCTCGCCGCGAAGCGACACTCCTTGCATTTCCATTTCATACTGACCTCCTTCAGCTTCACGTTCTTGCATGATGATTTTCTTAGGTGGAGGCATCTCTTCGGAAGACTCGGAGTCGAAGGCCCTTCCGCGACGCTTTATCACAGCCTCGCCTATTAGTTTCAGCCCTTCCTGCTCCATTTCGTAGCTGCCACCTTCTGCTTCGGCTTCCCTCACTTCCTTCGTTTCAGTGGTCACAGCTTTTTGCAGGAATTCCTCCTGCACCATAACGGCATGCTGTTCCTCTTCTTCAGCAGATTCCACACGGCGCTCTCGTCTCAATGACGCCTCTTCCTCAAAGAACTGTCCGGCTTGCTCCATGGCAAAAGCTTTGGAGAATTCCTTCCGCTTCTCGGCGCGCCTTCTGGTAAGAATCATAGACATAGCCTGCAGCAGAGGAACGGCGATGTGGACGGTGAAGTTGGAGCTGTCCTCGCGTCTCGTCAGATTGCAGTCGGCGAACGCGTTGGCGCATCTGACCTTCGGTGCGACCTCGATTGAGTCCTCAGTCTCCAGTCGCCGAACTCTCTTCAGCGCGCCCTCTCCTTCAAAGTGATGGCCCTCCTGTAGCAGCCGAATCTCCGCCGTCTCCTGTATCTTTTCTTCGATCTCTAGTGTGTCAACGTAGATCTTCTCGATCTTCTTTAGCTCAACCGGCGATGGCGTTCTATCGGCAGTCGCCTCATAGTGAATCGCCTGCAATGACTCCTCTTCGAGGAAGTCGTCGGCTCGTTCGCCGATCACGTACGTCTTCAGGATGTTGGTGACATCTTCAACAACTTCCACTTCGACATGCGTAACAGCACTGACGGCATCTGCATCTTCGCGAAGATCCTTGAGAAGGCGTTGGCCAACCTCTGAGAGATAGTCCTTCTTGTTCTGAAATCAGATGAGCATTTGATGAGGGTGAATGCGTTTGATTTTTGTAATAGGTGTTCCTATTTTGGATAGAAATCAACAATATCTTTTGTGTGATTGTTTCTGTGTTTGTTTTCTAACGTATTGCTTTATGCAATCGTAATTAAACAATAACAATACCAATAACATTAATAATATCAATTTAAAATCGTATAGTAGCTGTAAACCTGAAACGCAAGGGATCAAGTTTGTTCGTAGGTTAGTCATGGAAAATGTGAGTAGCTAGTTGACTGCTTTTCCCATCGGACTTGATGTCCCACTGCCACTGCAAACGTTATCAATTCGTGGAGGATTCCTCAGTCAGAAAATATCAGTTCGGGAAGCTTCTTGGGTATATTTGTAAAAAATGAATTCATGGAGAATAACGAGAGGACAGAAATGAGAAGCTTCCAAACGGCATTCATGTGTTTAGAAGCCAACCCGAAAACACTACTTAGCCCTTAAATGGAAAGTTAGGTTGCCGTAAAGCAGCGACTATTTTTGAGGAGGTCAGATTTTGGCGGGTAAGGTGGTTATGTCTATTTTACAATTGCTTTGAAGGGCAGTTTCCTTGGGCTCATATTAGAACATAAATCTTGTGTGGCACATGACATTTCTGCGACGTCATTCCTCGTAGATTGAATTTTTATGCAATGCAAGTTTTCTGCAGCCCAAGGAGAACAGGTTCAGTAGTTCGGCCTAATATGGGTTGAACAAGGAACAAATACGTGAATCTGTGCTTTAGAGGAGGGAAGACGACTACTATTTCCAGTCTTTATGCAGAAATCCTTCATTATAACCTACATATCTATCTAGGTATTGATGTTTTATTATCTAAAAACCACCAGCTCGATACGGCAAAAGGGAGAAGAAGAAGGATATCGAAGTTGCCATTTTTGCTTCTGTCATCTGAAGCTGAAGTGTCAACAGATGCGTTTGGGAGGGGTAAAATACTGCCGGATAAAGCACAGGGTAAAACACTCCATCAGCTGTTCACCACATGTCATTCTAGATGAGTAATTGTGCACCCCAGGCAGGATTGCTTAGCCTCGACGTTGACTTGTGCGCTTCACTGCGGCCATTGTTTTTTTTTTGCGACAACCTATTACCATCAACGGAAAGCTATCCCGATGGGCAGATATTGAAGGTGTATTGCAGATGCCTAGATAGGGCAGTGTATCAGTAATAATGTGTCACACTTTCCCAGACTGCGTCATCAAAGAAAGCAGACAGATTGCTTACCATGAACTCTGGAATCTCCAGCGTGGCCTCCTTCTCCATCTTTACCACGCCGTTCTCGATCAGCGTGATCTTGAACTTCGACTGGCCGTCTTTTACCTAAACGGTACAACATAGAGCCGAAGTCGGAGCAGAGAAAACCGAACGTACCTCTTCAAGTATGAGGCTTTTCTTTCCGATGGTCGACTTGATCTGAAACGCCACAAACTTTAGGTCTATCGGACGGGGTGTAATTTGGACACAGTGTGTTCGTGACGAAGTGCCGCGCTCGTTTCTGTCCGCTGGTCATTCAGAACTTCGTCTAACACGAAGGCAACGCACCTTATAGTTGGTAACCGTGTCGCGAACTGTCCACGCACTGGACACACAGCTGTCGACGGTGATCAGATCGGCGCCGACTATTTTCTCCATGCGCAGTTTGCCTTCGACTGTCGTTCGCACCTGAGCATAAGCATGGAGGGGTAAGTGATCGAAACACATGACAATGAGGTGTGGTTGAACAGTACGGCAGGATGCTACCGTTTATTCGGCGATTTTGGTGTTGTTTCAGCCAACGTCAGCAAGGTGCATAAACAATTCTGGGGGCCATGGAATTCTGTGTAATTACGATTGTTCAACGTCTCTCCTTCGAAACAGAGGTTATTTCTTCAGAATGGTTTTGCTCGTTCGGTGGAGGAGAGGAGCTAAACACTGAGAATGAGCAGTTTTAAACGATATTCTTGAGGGTAACGGGAAATGTTCAGGTGTTCCGCCTCGCTCACGCTCCAAGGAGCGTACACCTCCATGAGCATCAGCTATTTGTGCAGATAGTGAACTCACTATAGCCAAAGCTTTACCATTAGTCCCGTTACAGGGCAAAATTAAACGAGCAGCACGTGCTGCTTTATGAATACGTGAGGAACATGTACAGAGTTCTTTCTGAATTAGTTTTTGCATTCTATTACGTTTCTTGCATTAGTGATAGACCTACGTAGGTCATCAGAATGACCGAAACATAGCAAAACCGACAGACGGCTAGCTCGGGCATGACTACGACACAAGGAATTCGTGAAGATATTAGGCTCCGAGGCATCAGGTAAGAACGTCGGTGCTTGAAGCCAAATTGTGGGCGGGTCCCAAGCAAGGTGGAAGTAGTGAGCGATTTCTAGGCGCTCATCCCGGTGACTCCATATTCAAACAAATCAGTGTGGAGGCGTTCTGATCCCTTTGAGATTAAATGCCTCGCAGTGCCTCCTGCCGTCCGTGCAAGTCAGCCTAACTTTGCTGACGGGTCAGCGCCTCCACTCACCACCGGTGGTCCCTGTTTCCGCTTCTCGTAGTCGAGGATAGTCTCGGTGGTGCGACGAGCGCTGATAGGCGACAGTGACTGCTCTGGCTGGCGCGCCACCGCCACCGGCGGCTGCATCTGGCGATGAGGCATGTACGGCGACACGGCGGCCGGCTGTCGGCGTGATGCCAACGGCGAAGCGATCGGGGATTCGGCCGCGTAGCCGTTCGACGGCATCGCATAGTTGGCACCGACCGTGTCGCTGCGACGGCGTGGTTGTGGACTCATTCCGTACGCCTGAAAATGGTTTCATGGAAAATGGAAGATGGAAATGGAAAATGAGCTGCTGAATTGTTTCACCATCTATTTCATTTCATTTTATTTCGTGTAGAAGTACGATAACTTGCCTACGGTACGGCCTTAAAACACCATGCACGATGAAGCATAGTACATACCATTTTGTTTTCATTCTGGACTCTTTCGAAATCAAACCGAGTACTTCTAATGGCCATACTGAACGTCATCTAAATTAAACCGTCTACGTCCAGCAAAGTAACAATAGCTGTTTGATTTGATACATTCATTGGGGGCCGTTGTTCGATTATCTATAAATCCAGAAAATAAAATAAATAAAAAATTATAATTGTTAAAATAATTAGAATTGTTAATTGCAAAGTACATAATGGATATTTCTAGGAGATGCTCCAGCTCTCTTCCATACTAGCAAACTACAGAGTTTTGTTGTCGAGATAACGTCTCTATTTTAAAGGGTAATGAGAATCAAAGACTTATTCTGAACATTTATAATTTCTGCTGCCCCAAAGATAAAGTGTTTGAATTTTCATGGAACGTTTTTTTTAGCCAAAAATGGTTTTGACTTTATTTTTAAGTCCAAAAAAGTAGCTGATTTAAATGTTTTGCAAGACGCGATGGCGCCATGTAATGGTCTAACGGCCACTTTTTGTATAAATGATGGCGTAAATTGCGCTTACTTAAAACTGCGCAGTGAAGTGAAGCCGCTGAACGAGTTGCGACTTCATCTCGCCACACCCGGAAAAACTGCTAATTTTTTGCGCCTCAAAGCCAATATTTGAACATTGTGTTCACTTTTTTTTGAAAATGTGGTTATTACGAAGCTTCATATACATTGCTTTAAAGAGTGCCTAGTTCAGTTTGGAGGAATTCCGTTTTAATTGGAAAATGTTCAGCTTGATCTCAAATAGTCCAATTTGACATGAAAATAGAAAGTAAAGGACTCCATCAATTGCGATCTATATCCAGTAAGTTGGTGATGGAGACCTACTGGTTGTAAAAATGTATAGCTAATGACAGTTTGCTGTCGTTATAAGGGGGTGAAAATCTAGACGTGTATAGGTGAAAGCTGTCAGAACTGGAGTGCCCTCTTCTGCTTATGCAAGAACAATGGGTCGTCAGACCCAAAGCACTAAGGAGTAAGGGAAAAGCTGAGGCTTTTTATTGTAACCGGTAGATTATTTGAGCGATTTAAAGGGAGGAGAGGAGCCGGAGGGCTGTGGACGACGACTCGTCCTGTCCTGAAAGTGCTGCCCACCTCTTGCTCGTCAACCGTGCCGTCCCGCATCTGCATTTCGTTACGACGAACCGCCTGTGGCGATAAGCCGTTCGCTCGCGCTCGACTCCGATCGGCGATGCCGTTGGTCAGATTTCGCGCGTCGAGCACCTCTTCCTGATCGGACTCCACGCCCCAGGTGTAGACGTTCGCTACACGTAGACGACCGCCATCCTGCAACAGCCAAATTTTGCCGCCTAGACACCTTGATTAGTTTTGTTGTTCGTGATTTTTTGGAGATAGAGCGCGCCATCTGCTGTCAAACCTGATCTACTGTAGAAATTCGACTGAATTTACTGTTGCGCTGTGATACAGTATGAGCGAGTAGTATCCCTCAATGGTTAATTAGTCGAAGGAGGCGCCGAATTATGTTATTGAGGTGAGGTGTAGTCGAGGAAATGTGTTTTAAATGGGATATTTCCAAGACTTCTCACTCACGCTTCGGCATAGCCAAGTTTACATCTTCCTCGTGCCAGTTCGCTGATTGTGTGCAACATCTTTTACCTACAAAACTTGTGGTACTCACATGAAAAATTTTAAGAGCCTTCTGTCCCCGCTTACTCCCGAAGTCATGTGGAAACTATCTCGCATAGGTATGGCTTGGACTCAGTGCGTGGTAGCGCAGTCGAAGGAGGCGCCGACAGCCGTCTGCACTCCGATTCAACGTTGTCGGTTCTGATTTCCCGCCCAGACCAATCAAGCTTTCCATCCCTCCAGGGTCGATGATTTGGTACCAGGCTCGTCTGGGTAGGATAAAACATTGACCTGTTTATCGGCTGACTACCGCACTTCATTCTACAGGCCGAATAGTCACAGAAATTGTCGCCATGACATCTCGTAGAAGTAAAATGCTTGGCGTATACCAAAAGTGACTGATTAACTCCTTCATTGGTTTTCTGCCCAGTAGTGGACCTCTTTCTCCCTTAGTTGTGCTGTTTGTTCTGTCGACTCAATGTTTCTTTTTTCTCAAACGACTGCGCTATGCAACTATCATTAAAGTCAACATATTGATTCAAATCAGTTTCATTAAGCCTCAAGTGGCTGGTATCGAGGTTGTGAGCTGTCATAACGATGTTTTGTTGCGATCAAAACTTCTAGCGCCAGGCGGGACTCGAACCCGCACCTCCCTCTAACCGGGCGGGAATGCTCTACGCCATTACACCACCGGCGCCGTTTGATCGAACGCAACATCCACACCTCGTGGGACCGATCAGCACCCACCCGTATCCGGGATGAGCTGGCCGCTGATATCAGCATGGAACCAGTTAAGCTGATGGTCTTGATAGAAACGATTCAAATCAGTTTCATTAAGCCTCAAGTGGCTGGTATCGAGGTTGTGAGCTGTCATAACGATGTTTTGTTGCGATCAAAACTTCTAGCGCCAGGCGGGACTCGAACCCGCACCTCCCTCTAACCGGGCGGGAATGCTCTACGCCATTACACCACCGGCGCCGTTTGATCGAACGCAACATCCACACCTCGTGGGACCGATCAGCACCCACCCGTATCCGGGATGAGCTGGCCGCTGATATCAGCATGGAACCAGTTAAGCTGATGGTCTTGATAGAAACGATTCAAATCAGTTTCATTAAGCCTCAAGTGGCTGGTATCGAGGTTGTGAGCTGTCATAACGATGTTTTGTTGCGATCAAAACTTCTAGCGCCAGGCGGGACTCGAACCCGCACCTCCCTCTAACCGGGCGGGAATGCTCTACGCCATTACACCACCGGCGCCGTTTGATCGAACGCAACATCCACACCTCGTGGGACCGATCAGCACCCACCCGTATCCGGGATGAGCTGGCCGCTGATATCAGCATGGAACCAGTTAAGCTGATGGTCTTGATAGAAACGATTCAAATCAGTTTCATTAAGCCTCAAGTGGCTGGTATCGAGGTTGTGAGCTGTCATAACGATGTTTTGTTGCGATCAAAACTTCTAGCGCCAGGCGGGACTCGAACCCGCACCTCCCTCTAACCGGGCGGGAATGCTCTACGCCATTACACCACCGGCGCCGTTTGATCGAACGCAACATCCACACCATATTGAACATTCAACATATTGAAATCCTCAGCTCACCTTTTCTTTGTTAAATAACACCACACAATTGCCAGAAGAAAAACGGAAAGAAACTTAGCCCATTCGCTCTAGATTAGGATAATCCACAAAAGTGTCTATGCGTAGATCCCTTCACATTTCCTTGCGTTCGTACAGGTCCAAGTTTGCTAAATGAGCATCGCCTACAATACATCTTTGGCGGAAACTCATCTAGGTTTCTTTTGTTGATTCATTTCGTCTTTCACTAGTTGCTGTTTAGATGTATTACGCAATTTTAGTCCGCCAGAACAAGCCGCTTTTTGAGTGTTGTTCCTAACGCTTGAATTACTCAAATTTTATTAAATATTAAGAAGTAAGCTATGCGAGCTGATCTCCATAGCTATGCAAGCTCTTCAGCACAATGCATCATTCATTTTGGCAGATTCTCAAATGCTGATTGTAGAAAAGATTCAGTCGCTCACCGCTGTCCGAATCACTTTGTTTACAGAGCTCGTGGAGGCCGCCTTTGGTAGATAATCGGCGGCTGGGTTAACCCTAAAAAGATCCGGTTTGATGGAGAAGTTCAAATTCCAGTAAAACTTGGTACAACCAGTTGTGGCTAGTTTGATGTCACCACTACTGATCGTTTCGCACGGCCTCTGATTTGGTGCCAACGCATTTTTCCTGCTCGCGAAGAGTGTTTCTCAGCACTTTCATACTCCGAACTAGGCAGTTGCAGGTACATTTCGTACAGCAGGGAGTTCAGAATAAACCCCAGCTCCTCTCATTATAAAAATTGAATATTGCAAGATATCGCTTCAATCGTCAGTACGCTAAACGGGCTTTGTGACGGTCGTTATGAGTGATCTAACACTTGGATTGGTCTGATCGCATTTGGAGTGAAGAATGACTCCATTCTCAGTAGTCGTGGTAACGGTGAGGAGCAGTGCTTCTGAAGGCTAGAATCACCCCCGAGTGGTGTACCACTTCGAAACGACAGTCCACCACCAATTAGATTAAAATTCATCATAAAAATTTATATAGACATAAGCTGTCACAACGATGTCTTGTTGCGATCAAAACTTCTAGCGCCAGGCGGGACTCGAACCCGCACCTCCCTCTGACCGGGCGGGAATGCTCTACGCCATTACACCACCGGCGCCGTTTGATCGAACGCAACATCCACACCTCGTGGGACCGATCAGCACCCACCCGTATCCGGGATGAGCTGGCCGCTGATATCAGCATGGGAACAGTTAAGCTGATGGTCTTGATAGAAACAATTCAGATCAGTTTCTTTAAGCATCAATTGGCTGGTATCGAGGTTGTAAGCTGTCACAACGATGTCTTGTTGCGATCAAAACTTCTAGCGCCAGGCGGGGCTCGAACCCGCACCTCCCTCTGATCGGGCGGGAATGCTCTACGCCATTACACCACCGGCGCCGTTTGATCGAACGCAACATCCACACCTCGTGGGACCGATCAGCACCCACCCGTATCCGGGATGAGCCGGTCGCTGATATCAGCATGGGACCAGTTAAGCTGATGGTCTTGATAGAAACGATTCAAATCAGTTTCTTTAAGCCTCAATTGGCTGGTATCGAGGTTGTAAGCTGTCACAACGATGTCTTGTTGCGATCAAAACTTCTAGCGCCAGGCGGGACTCGAACCCGCACCTCCCTCTGACCGGGCGGGAATGCTCTACGCCATTACACCACCGGCGCCGTTTGATCGAACGCAACATCCACACCTCGTGGGACCGATCAGCACCCACCAGTATATAGACATAGAAGACTGGCCGGCGCAAAAGGTCTAGAGTAACCTCATGCACTCGTCAAAAGCAGACTTCGCTCAAATTTTCAAATTATGTAGTCTAAATTTATACGACGTTTTTGTGACGCAAAAATAGCACACACAAGTTCGCCCCGCTCGTTTTCCTGATTGTGCACAGGATTTTGCCTTCAACATTAGATTTCTACATTTTGGGCGAAATTAGCTTCGAAAAAGCCACAGAAACGTTCCTCTTTAGTTTTGAATTGAATTTAAAAAAATTAATAAACAAACAACTTTCTCTGGTTTTGCAACAGACAGCAGTAAAATTCCACTTGCGATATTGAATAGAAGTACTGGTTCTACACACTGTTGAACGAGGGCCTGAATGGCGATCATCGCGTTGTTAATAGGGAACCAGAGCCTAACAGTTTTACACCGTACCACCCGTCAACATTCCCGAGGAGTCTACAGAACGAACCTCGTCGCAAATGCATGTGTCTTTTTAAGCTCTAAGCTTTAAGCTTGTGAATACCGCACAAGCCTTTTTCTTTCGAGCTTCGCTCAACAATTCTTCATAGTACACGGCGGAAACTTTTTCTTAAGTTTTCTTTTTATCCAAATTTTTCGCACACAATATTTTATTGTGTTCGAAAACATTTACATTTCTTTGTCATTTTTCTCAGCTGTGAAACTTGTCATATGAATTGTATCAGAGAATGGCTCCAGGAGACCATAAGAGAACACTGGGACGACGGCCAGGAAGATGGGCAGACTCATTTTCAATATCTTCCAGAGATCGGAGTCTGCCTCACTGGATGCAAGCTGCCAGAGATCGAGCGGTTTGGAAGAGCTGTGGTCCCCGCGAAGAAGACCTCCGGCCGACAAAAGGACCATCAAAATATCAAAGTAAGTGAAGTGAATAGGTGTTGTGAAACGCGAAGTTGTCCAATACATATTTATTGACAACGTTTCGGGTCTCAAGCCCTTCTTCAGATCTAAAATAACTATGCCACATACCACATTCAGTTGTCAAAAGGGCTTAAGGCCCGAAGCGTTGTCCACAAATATTCGACAAGTTCGAGTTTCTCAATTGAAATGAAGGCGATACTAGAATGAAGCTAGGAGTCGAACAACGTTAAGGAAAGCGGGCCTAACGAAATCTTAGTGCATTTAACCGTTTAAATGGGGCAGCTGGCATGTATGCAATATTCTAATCCTGTAGAAGCTAGAGGATGAGTCCCCTGAGCTTCCTGTATACGAGGAAACTTCCTCGTTTTTGATCTTGTAACTGTGATTTATTTATTTATTTATTGTACATGGATATCTACGAAGACAACTGTTTGCTATCAGCTATCAAAAAAAAAAAAAAACGAAACGATATGTGCACAACGAGAAGGACAAAAACCAAGTGTTTACGTGATGGAAGATGACCAACAGCATGAATCACCCTTTGAGGTTCCTATCAATGACTTTCCAAGTTGTGAAATGCAGTTCTGCAGAGCGAGCTTTTTTGAGAATTTGAAGAAGTCTGAACAAGCTCTTTGACTAACAAAACTGGCTCGTAATCGAGACTTTGCCTTAGGAAAATGAATTTTGATCCTGCAGCAATTTTGAGTCATGATGACTTTCAAATCATGTAGCGTTCTGCTGCAACTATTCAGTTAATTAGCACATGCACTTGGCATATTCATAACGTAGCAAGGAATTTTCTCTGCAGCCGGAAGACAGATCACTCACCGTTTCAATGAGGCGAATGTTGCGGGACCCTCTGGCTCAGAACTGAGTCGGAGCAGGTCGAGTGTGGCCTCATCTAGTTGAGTGAGTGACTGTTGTGTGCTGCGTGAGCCAGGACCCCGTGGATTTCCCGTGGCTAAAACGTCGACATTTACTCCCTTGGATCAAGCAGCTTCGAATTGCTGATCAAGTTCGTTAGCACTAACGGTTAGTTCAACAGTGAACTAACTATACTGATTGCCTGCTACAATAACGGGTTAGGCGATTATTCTGTTGGTTAGCAACTTTACACTGATCAACACTAACGCAGCTAACATTCTGTTTGTGCTCTGACTAGACCGACTCATTTACACAAACAAAGACTATGTGGTAAAACGCTAAAGTTCGACAATAGAACGAACTTCCGTTGATTTCAAGTGATTTGCCTGAAAAGACACCTGAAAGGTGGAAAGGCACACCAGAAGACCTTAAAGAGAACAAGTGCATGAGAGAAAAAAGCGGAATTCGAGAACGATTTTGGAGCAGTGCCGCACTAAGGCCACGCTTACCTCTTGGTCGATATTGTAGTTGTGCTCTGACTCCTAGCGGATCCTCAGTGAATCGGACATTACGTGGTGAAGCGGGCATCGATGCTGAAAAGTGGACTTTGGCTTTCCATTCGTTCTCTAGAATAAATGCTGGTGGAAAGGCAAACGGGGATTTTATTATCTCTCTTTAAACGGCAAAGACTTTTTCCTCGAAATAGAAAATGAGATGTTGCCATTTTTGTGGCTCATTCGAAGCTGATTATGAATGTTGGGCTTCATGTTCTCGCGTGTTTTTATACACCTGTTTTTTTAGGAATTAATGAGGTTGTTTGGAAGGAAAAATCTCAAGAAAATAAACACCAACAGATGTGTTTACTTTGAAAGGAGCCACAAGAACAGCTCCACTTCAACTTCGAATCCGATGAAATGGGCTTTGATGTTCTTTTAAGTCGAAATCCATTTAAGGTGTCACATTTCTATAAAGTCACTACGTGTCCGGGCGCGTGTAGCGCAGTCGGAGGAGGCGCCGACGGTTGCGTGCACCCGATACCAGGGTCCTGGTTCGGATTTCCCGCCCAGGCCAACCAAGCCTTCCATCCCTCCGGGGTCGGTGAATTGGTACCAGACGTGTCTGGGAAGGATAGAGCGCTGACTTGTTCATCGGCTGGCCACCGCAAGTCATTGTATGGCCAAATACGCATTCATATCGCCTCCACGATACCTCGTAGAAGTAGAATGCGCTGGCGCATCCCAAAAGGGATTGAGTAACGCCGTCCTTTATCCTTTTTTATCCACTACGTGTCCAACTATGTACATGCTCCTCAGATTCGTCTACGAAACAATTAGTGCTCACCATCAAGGTCAGAGATTGCTGACCACGTTTGTGATTACATTTACCCTTCTAGTGCTTTATTCGCTGTCACGGGGGGTACCCATGCGGTAGCGTATCTCGCATGCATATCGAACTTTCTTGGCATGCACGGCCCACAAGTCTTCATAGTCGGCCGTATGTCCAACGCAGCGTCAGACACTCAGTAGTCATCACAAGGTGCCCGCGCTGGACGGTTTTCTCTTTCAGAAACAATAGGTGTTGGACCAACCGCTGATTACTCAGAACAGGGTTTCGGGTCAGTTTCTTTAAGCCTCAAGTGGCTGAAATCGAGGTTGTGACCTGCTATAACGATGTTTTGCTGCGATCGAAACTCTGCGTCAAGCAGGACTCGAACCCGCATCTCCTGTTGAACGGGCGGGAATGCTCTATGCCATTACACCACTGGCGCTACTTGATCGAACGCAAGATCCACACCTCGTGGAACCCGTCAGCACTCATCCGTATGTCGGGGTGGGCCGGCCCTGGTCTTGATAGAAATGACTCAATTCAGTTCGTTTAAGCTTCGAGTGGCTGGAATCGAGGTTTATGACGTTGTTTTGTGGCGATCATTCTCGCCCAGTGTGCAGGAGGTGCGGGTTCGAGTCCGGTCTGACGCTAGAATTTTGATCGCGAGAAACATCGTTATAACAGCCTACAACTCAGAACAGAGTTTTACGCATCTGTATCACCTCTAAAGCTACTAGCATAGAGGCATTACGCTGTTCCAGGATGCATTGTTGCAATCAAGACTGTCGCGTCATGAGGGACTCGTCTCACGTTGCTTTTCGGAGGGGGTGCCAGCCCAGCGCTGTTTAATATAAGCAAGGTTCCAATATCACGGATGAGTCTCGATAGGCCATTGCAACGAAGATAACGTGGGTGTTGCGCACAATTTAACAGCGACGGTGGTGTAGTGGGGAAACATCCTGCCCGGAAAGGTCAGAGCGGTTCGAGCCTTACCTGACGCGAGAGTTTTGATTCCAACAGAACATCTTGTAACAACAGGTTGCTCCCTTTTTCTGTAGATTCCCTGGTATTCGTTATGTCTCACAGTTATTTGTCGTGGATGTGTTTGAAACAGGTAGTATCTCTGAGGTCAGGGCTCCATTAGTAATCTGAAGTTGTTTTATGCTCTCACATTGTCTTCGTGGTCACACATTTCATTGCTACCGCTTAGTCATTGTGGCGATATTAGATAAAGCTGCTCATGAGAGAGTGTGAAAGAGATCAATTTCGATTAGAACGCGACCGTTATAATGAGGAATTTTGCCGACCCCTTCAGACGCGTTATAACGGAACGGGAGGGGACTGTATATCAAATTTATTCGAGCGATGTTCATTATCTTGTTTGAGCCCATCCAGCGCTTCCCAAAAATATATAGAATTGTATTATTTTCTTTGAATTCGCCTGCCAGCTTGTTAGCCAATCAAGGTGCTATAACTCTAAAAACACTCAAAAACCTTGATTACATAGTCTCCATGTTCCCTCATATTCAAACCTCGGCATCGTTATCAGCTGTGATGTTTTTGCTTCTATGCCGATGAAGCTGGTAGGTGGAAAAGTTTATTGTAGGCCTGACGTTTTGATCATTTCGTCGTATTCCGCGGTCTAAAGATGGCTCGAAGTTTTTAATTTGTAGGCTCTCCGACCAAACGCCCCCGACGCGCTTCCATTTTTGACCTAACATCTTCATGTGGTCGGAAGCCTACTTTGCTCGGATTAGATTAAGGGACTAGCCATGGGACAACGTTTAGCGCCAGTACTTGCTATGCTCTTGAGGAGAATAGAAGAACCAGCGCTGCCATTGATGTACTGTAAATATATAGATGATTGCCTTATCATGATGTCCACGCAGCCCGAAATGGATGAGTGCTTCCGTATAATGACTGAGCAATCACGGTACATTAAACTCACTGGAGAAGACGGCTGGCTCCCCTACTTCAACACACAGGTTAGAGTATCACGAGGCATAATCTGGGTGAAATGGTTCCGAAAAAGAAGCTCTAAGAACAGTCTGCTGCATGCTTCATCTGCGCATCCGTCTGCAGTAAATCGAGCTGTTGTTAAAAACATGTTCAGGACTACGGCAGGTGTATGTACAGATGAAGTGCTAAAGCGGGAATCATTACGATAAGCTTCTACGATCGTTGGGCAAAATAGTTACGCAACGCCAGTTTCACGCCATAGAAGACCTGCTGAGGACCGAGCTCTCTCAGGTCAATCAGAGTTCCGCTATGCCTTCCGTTAATTTCTGATAAGCTTACTGCAGAAATTCAACGTTATACTACTCGTGCACTGTTGCAAGATGATGTTATTCTAGTCAATATTCCGTCAAATAACATCAAGAAGCAACTTGGGCGAAATAGACTTTACGACAGGCAGTGCATATCGGATAATTGTGTTGTTTGCCCACACACTAGAACTGGCGACTGATCAAAAATTGGACTAATTCATCAGGTTCGGTGTAGCTATTGTGGTAACATAGTATTGCGGAGACTAGTAGACCGTTGGGCTTACGTATCAAAGAACACCTGGCGCCTGGGAAACGACGATGTAACACACTTTTAACACCACTCGGCAAGCACAGAGTTGAAGTTCACAACGGTATTGATTTTGTATCGAGTGCAAGATTTTAGCGTTCGAGGCCGAGAGTTCTTCGCGCAAAGCACTCGAAGCGCTTTGGATTTCTACCAGAAATCCTAGTGTGAACAGCAGGAGTGTCCGTCTATCACCAATGATCTGCTCCCGCTTGCACCGCTCTGCGAACTCAACGACATTCGCTACTAGTTTGGTAACAAGGAGTTGTAGCGACTGCTACACTCAGTGGTGGAAGATCGTGTGAGTTCATCTTCAGCATTGGTTGAGTTTTGCGCCGTTAATGACTTTAGGTCAAAAACGGCAGCGCGAGGGGGGAAGGCGTTTGTGTGTTCGGGTAGCCTACAAATTAAAAACTTCGAGCCATGTTTAGACCGCTGAATACGATGAAACGGTCGAAACGTCAGGCCTAGAATAAACTTTTCCACCTACATATTAACGTCGCTGGCACAGAAGCAAAAACACCACACTTGATTACATCTTTCCTACCGGTACGTTATTATAATAATCTAGATCCGCTATTTAACCTGAATTCGCCCCAAGGGAACGTGTGCTCTTCGTGATCTTAGAGCGTGAACGGTGCATTCTTCCTGTTGAAGCCACGAAACGAAGCCTTCCATCCCGCCCAAGCAATCGGTTGAAAAAGGTGTGGCTAACGCACACGCACAGTGGGCAGATACTGGAAAGTGGGACAGATCTGTGATTCCCATTGCATGGTGCCCTTTTGGGATGCGCCATGCATTCTACTTCTGCGGATGTCGTGGAGGCGATTTGAATGCGTATTTGGCACAATGACTTGCGGTGGCCAGCCGATGAACAAGTCAGCACTTTATCCTTCGCAGACAAGTCTAGTACCAATTCACCGACCCCGGAGGGATGGATGGCTTGGTTGGCCTGGGCGAGAAATCCAAACCAGGGACCTGATATCGGGTGCAGGCGACAGTCGGTACACACACCCCTCGAACGGACTAGTCCCTTACAATCGCAGACGAGAAGCACCTCTTCCCTTCACTCTTGCAGGTTCTCCAAGTGTTGTTGGCGCTACGCGGCAAGTTGGCGCCGACACTCGTTATTTACATCAGGCAGCTGTTGGCCGCCGGCAGAAACAGACTGCCAAGCAGCGCGGTCGTTCTCCTCATCAATTAGACGATAAAACGCCAACTCCTGCGAGTTTTTAGTTGAATTCCTGAGGAGCAGCCGATTCCATTCAGCTCCTGTCCATTCTATAGGGCAAACTTATGAAGGGCGGCGTTGACGATTCACTCCAGGAATGTGCTAGGCATTCTACCTCCATGTATTATCGACGAAACAATTGACAGGCACATCGACCGCCACTGCAACAGTTCGGGGTTCGGTGTTTCAAATTTCGGACGGTACGCTGCGGAAGCGTCACAGAGAAGGGAGACTCCATTGGCTCTCGCGCGGGATCGAACTTTCATAGTAGTCGCTCAGATAATCTTAGCTGGTCACTCGTTGTAAGCTTGAACATATCGAAGCTCTAAATGACTCAGTCAGACCGTAACTTAACTGGAACCTGGCTGCTCACCCTATTCGTCGCGCAGCGCTAACGTGTTGAAGTGCATTTTTCGCCTGCATTACACTGCCACTACGTGGGTGAGAAACGTTTGGCGAGCCGCTGCAAAAACCAATGACAGACGTCATCTCTGATCACTCTGCTGAGCCGTGGAGAAGAAAAGAGTTCCCGAAAGTCGTTTTTTTTGGTGAGCGCGACCTACCGTTGGACACCTTTGCGGATAACGGCTGCCTTGTGATCAGCCAATAGCAAAACTTGCTCTGAATTTATCGTTAACTTTGAGGAAAGTAGGTTTCGCTCCACAGGCTGACACATAAATATGGCTATCCCCCTTACATTTTGACCTTCATAATTGGTCTTGTTGCTAGGTGGTTTTCCGGAGTGGCTTCTTGGAACCTTTTCAATAGGTGAAAAACGTTTTATGGTGAGATAGCTCGTAGAAAATGGGAATTCTTATTTCTGTCGCTTCCCTAACCTCTCTCTGTAAGTCCTGAATGGCTAGAATTTCGAAGTTACTTTCTGTCAAGTTCTACCGATTTACTCGTTAACGTTGTAAAACCGAGTAAAGGAGAATGATGGCGGACAGAATTGCCTCATTTCGACTCCACTGGGGATGAAATTCAAATTTCCAACCTTGACTACCCCTTACCCCTTTACTAGGAAAGAAACTCCGTAGAGAACTCTGTTAGCCACAATGAACCCATCTACCTGCAAACGAAAGATGACCACTGAAGAGAAAAGTTGGAAGATAGAGGTCGGTGCCAGTCAATCCTTTTGGGGTATGCCCTACACATCGCGCTTCTACGGGATGTCGTGGAGGCAATTTGAATACGCATTCATCCTAAACAATGAGCAATGACTTGTGCTGGCCAGCTGAAGGAGAACTCAGTGTTCCATTGTCCTTCCTAGACGAGGTTGGAGCCAATTCGCCGACCTCGGAGGGATAGAAATCCTTCTTGGCTTGAGCGCGAAAGGAGACCCTTGGATCAAGGTGCCTGCAACCGCAAGCGCCCCCTCCAGTACGCTTCACGCGCCCACCGCAGTCCATCACTCTATCAGCCAAATACACGTTCAAGTGGTTTCCACGACAAGGCCTAGAAGTAAGATAAGTGGCACATGCCGCTAAGTGATTGACTAACGATGACCTTATTTTTTTCTTGTCCTTGTCTATGTAAACACCTCAGTGAGTTGCTACTTGATTTGTCTGGGAAGGATAAAGCACTGACTTGTTCACCGGCTGGCTACCGACTGTTATCGGTCTAATCTACATTCAAATCGCCTCTGACATCCCGTAGAAGTAGAATGCGTGGCGCGTCCCAAAAGGGATTACCCTTAACATCATGTAGAACATGGCTTAGCATTTTCTGTAGTTAGTGAGCGCCACACTCTGAGCATCCACCGATGCCATGAATATTGGGTGCTGCTTTAGACTACAGATATTACTGCAGAATTTGTGTCCGAATCTCCCAACTGTTCAATATTCTTACTGTTTTGTTTGTTTTTGTTTACTCATCATTCCTGCTTTCAATTTTAATTATTATTTTTGTTATGGGCATTCCTTACAACAAACTTCACCGCAAAAAACTGCGATCGATAACACGATTCCACATAACATTGGTTTCTTTTTTTCCATCCCAACTCAGCGAGGCTACAAGCACGTCAAAGGTTTCCCGACTTTCTGATTTAGGAATCGGAGGAAATGGAACTCACACTCCCTCTTTCCGAATCGGATCCGGTCAATCGTTGCGTAGTCGTTCTCGTCGCGGCTCGGCGACATGGCTCGAGGTGGAGACACCGTGAGTTCTCGTTCAGGGGTGGCACCACCGAACCAGCGCTGAAAGCAATTAACGCCAATCGAACGGATTCCTTAAATTTCATATGCAGAAAAGCATAAAGCTGGTCCTCGTCCCGGTCCCGCATGACAACGGAAATGGATTACAATCATGTGCATAAAAAGTACTTAGCGGTACTGACATACTGTGTTCTCTAAGCGATTCTTTGACGAGCACTTCTTTTTTTGAACTAAATAATGGGCCATTTTTGGAGCTACGGTATTAGACTAAAGCGTGTGCTCAGCTAGAAAGCTGGAGTGTAATACCGGATTGACGTCCCTTTACTTTCGTTCATTTAATAAAAGCGCCTGCATCTAGACACCAATTCTGTTTCTTAAGCAGCTCATTTTTCACTTATGCAGTTTTCTCAAGCATGCAAGATATCCACCATGGTGCTAGAGACTACAATATCCTGGCTAGTTATCCCTAGTCCGAAAACCTAGGAGCGTTTCTTTGCCATCCGTTCTATAAAAAGGCGTAATACTGACGTCTAATACATCCTGTCCCTTAACGGTGCCTTCAAACCACACACACTCTTCACTGAAGTTCTAGTTTCGCAAGTCCCATGCTTTAAGGTCATGGGACTTCAGTGAAGAGTGTGTTCTGGTAGGTATTAATATGAATCTGAGTCACGAGCCCGTATCAGTTACCAGAATATTTCTTTCTGTTATGACATGCTTTCATTCCATATTTCATAGCCAGTCATGGAGTTGTTATGTCTTTAGCCTGTTTACTTTGCTGCTACCGACTTAAATGAAAGATAAACATCATCAAAATGAGTATTGTATGACGGAAGAAGCACCAGAACAGTAGGGTTCAAGAGCCAGGTTCCCCATGAGCTTAATGGATGGGGCCGTTCCCATGACATGCCGTCATTAAAAGGTGAGGTTCGAACCTACCCCAATCGGAAGTTGCCCTCACATGAAAAATACTCGAACGAACGCCCCACCGTTAGTATTCTGTTCTTATCGGGATCTTTCCCCGTGCACCTACGAGGAACGCTTTGATTGGATTCTGTAGAGAACACAGGCTGACAAGGGAAGGAACGCCAGAATACGGTCAATTGTCCAGAATCCCAGAATCCACTTCCTAGAATTCACTGTACTTGCACGAGAACTTATATCTCTAATCATAAATGTCGATTGTTCGTTGATTAGGTCATCAACGTCGTGTAGGTTGCAATGATATTTTCATCGTCATTCTTTTGTTGCTATTTTTGTTTATTTGGTTGAAACTGTTGTTAGTCACATGATCACGTACCCCATCTAGGATTGGATCGTAAGGCTCTTCCTGTAAGGGCATTTTATACGGAGAACGAGTTCATTGTGATTCTTCTTCCCTATACCCAAATATCAGGAAGCACCGGGATTGTAGTAGCCCAACTAGGATTAGCGCGACTCCAGTGCTCCCGACCCCCCCATCCTTTTGTGACCGATGAATTGGTGTCAGGCCTGCTGGGAAGGATAAAAACTGACTTCTCCATCCATTGGTCACAGTAAGGCACTTTGTAGGCTAAACGCGCATTCATATTCTCCACGATATCGCAGAATTTCAGAGTGCGGGGCATCCCGCAAAGGAGTTGACGTACGCAACCCTCTATCCTTTTTGTATTAGAGCGCGTCCAATTAACCAAGCGTATGTATTTATAAGCGTAGCACCACCTCGCTATCGCAGATCGCTTCTGAAACTGGCTTACTAGCCCCCGATAATTAAGATGAATAAAATTGCCATCGCTAGCGACCCCCACAGATATTTCCTTCTTTTGTGCTCATAAAGAGGTCCTGGCGTATTTTTAGCCACTATTCCTCCGTTTTTCTGTTAGTACTTTACAAAAATTGTGACGATCTGATAGTAGAAGTCTATTTTGTAGGCCGCCTCTGTTTGAGGTTCACGGGAGAAATGCATGGGACGGACCATATACTCAGTTAGTATGCATCCTGTTTTGACTCGCATAAAAGCATCTCTACACTGGTGTTTTCAGCTGGCGCCGGCTGGCATCTGCTTAATCGATAATCGATTGCCAACCTGAAAGAATCCTCCTCCGCTGCTTTTCCTGTCCATCCTGCAGCGCTTTCGTTGTCGTCGTCGTCGTGTCGAGTCGCTAGCTATTGGTGACGGCTCGGCCGACGTACCGCTGCTGAAAAAACACGGGCAATTGGTCAGGTTCTCAGGCCAGCTGTCGGTTACAGAGGTGCTAGTACACTCGGTGCCACTGCAGAGGTACCCACATCGGAACTGACGATCCTCTAAGTGGTCGAAAACCGGGTTTCCGTGATTGCCTGCAACAATCCGCATTTGGACCGTCGTCGTCAATCCATGGCAAACTCTCGTCGGACACGGTAACAGGTTTGGTGTGCAACGGCACCACATCCACATCGGACGGCACATCCCAGAAGGAGAAAGCGCTGACGGGACGGACGGGACGGACGGACTGGACAGCGGTGGACGATGACACGGCAACGGCTGCACTGCTCCGAGTGGCTCCTGAGACGTCGTGGGAGGCCGAGCGGAGCTGCTTCTTTCGGCGCTTCCCGAAGACAGGGACTGGTATGTGCTTGGCTCCGGGGATGTCGTACGCGTCGTCGCCAGAGCCGCTGGAGCCACCACGTCCACACTTACAACACACGCAACATCGACAGCACACACATACCATAACGAGGACCTTAAACGAGACACGTCGAACAGACACACATACACATATGCGGGCGGACGGATTGGAATACCGTAATGCGGACGCGAGTACATGAATATTACGATTTTTAGAAGAACTTGTAAAACATTACGTCTAGCGTCTTCTATCGTAATTAGGATGACGTGCAGCGCTGAATGTTACTGTTGTATGTAGCTTAGCTCTTCCTCACTTTCTGAAAATGGGCAAAAGAGTAATTTCCTTAAATCTGTGAGATTTGCTGGAGAATTTCCTAGCCCTCACACTGCCCATTGAGATACGATGACGAAGTTTCCAACTCAGTGAGCCAAATATAGCTCCAAAATTATTTATCGCTCCTATTCTCAACTCACATTTTTTCGGAAAACTGATTGTTAATCTTCAAGTTGGAACCACTGTTGGAGTGGAAAGTTGAGAGTGGATTTCATTTTTCAACCTTTGCGTACTGTCATTATGGACTAAGATTGTCTTGCGGCGTTGAAATGTCGCACGATTTCTAAAGCCTACCGTTACTAGGATATAAACGTTTTTATCTTTTACAAAATCATAACCCTTAAAGTGAGACATAGGTGGAGCAGTATCGCCACGGTAGGAGGTCTCGCCAAGTCACAAATGGATTTCAGCTTCAGTTTAAGTCCAGGTCATCTGAGCATTCTACGACGTCGATAAAATAGCCAGAGGACTGTTTTTTAAAGAGCCGTGGACACTGAGACAGAATTCACTGTTGCGGATAAGTGGAGGTGGGTTGGGCAGTCGAAAAATCTTGCGCGCATTCCGAATTCGTGTACAGACAGCTTCATACTTCAATAGGAAGAGATGATCTCCCGACTTAACGTAGCTTTTTCGAGAGCCGGACAGCTTACACTTACACCAAAAGGAACCTACTTCCGGTAAGGACCCGTTGGACATAGAGAGTCCCGCGCTGAGAAGAATTTCTCACTCCAAGTGGCTCTCAGTGTAGAGCGGCTATTGCTCCAATAAGATTCCGAACAGAAATTGCACAGGAGCAGGGCGCTGACCAGGTCCTGTGGCCAGACCTACCCCTCTATTTCCTAAAAGTCACGAGCGGCTAGCGACCGACAATGTATTGGATGCATATCGACGTGTTTCGCCCACAAGTGTTCGCAACGGTCGGTGACAAGCACAGTGCGATTCGCTGAAAGTTGATAGAAGCAGTCGTAAGAGGGATGACGTCCTCCATCGGGAACAGCAGAAGGCACTCTTGCAAAGCCGGGTTACTCAGTTTTCTGGGTGATCGCATCCAACCCATCTGTGGTATTCGTTTTACCTTAATGCACTGTTTGAAATTTTATAAAATCTTCATTTTTAAAGAAAAATTAATGTTTTAAAGCTTGGGTCAAGATGCAGGCAGGTAGAAATTCTTGGGCGTATTGAAGAAGAGATTGCACCATGCTCTCTAGGAGGTCGCGATTTTCCTTCGATTGATAGCAGAATTTTTGTTCGCGTGGATTTGAACCCTTGTCAACGGTACAGCAAAAGCAAATGTAGAAATACAGCGGTCTTCATTTCGTTCCAATCAAGCAGCTTTTATACTATCAAGCAAATTACAACGGCGACGAGATAGTGAATGGCGCGCTCTCACTTTTAGCAGTAGAAAACTGATGCATTTCGCACTTTAACATAAGTATTAATCCATTCCTTCTTGAAAAATAAAAAATTTTAAGGCTTTAATGCTTATTTTGATTTTGAAAGCGTCAAGCTTGCTTTGAATTGGAAGTGCTATACAGCAGATACGATTACATTGACTGCAGAATGCCTTGCGCTTACAGGTGGAGTAACCGCGACTTTCGAATCTGCCTTTAGTTCGAACTATGTATCAGCTCCGATCTCTTATGGATCGTTGAATTGCAGCAACCTTCCCTATGTTTTACTTCATTTAGCGGTTTTCGAGGTCTGACATGTAGAAATCCTCCAAGGGGTTCGCCGCCAAACATGAACGTATGGCACTTCTCTAAACTAGAGAAATGGATGGCCTCTAGTATCGAGCAACAGATCATTTTACATCTATGTTGATGAACAAGAAAATTTCTAGCAAACAAGCGAAAAAGTAGTATTCGTTTTTTAATTTCGGAGAACAATTTATTCATTTATTGAATCGCTTTTATATAGACAGAAAGATAGTACGACTAACTGTATTGCACCAGCACTAGAAGGCACAAGTACAAGAAAAGACTTGAGCAGGAACATTTAAATAAAGCACCTCACCTGGACAACAAACAATGCCACGCGTTCTTCACAGATTAGGTGAATAGGGTCTCCAAGTGCAAATGAGGCTGCAGATGACCACGAGACTGAGCAGTTTTCCCAGCCGCCAGCTGAGCGATTCATCACGGCAAGGGGAATCAGGGCCAGACGAAGATTTGCGAGGAGCTCCCGTAGCGAGCCGTGTTGAGTTCGGACTCCTCGAAGCCAGCGAGCGAGGAGGATAAATGCTCCTCCACCGTTGCTGGTCGGACCAGAGGTCGCATGTCGAATGGTGGACCACCCGCGCACCGTCGTGGTTCAATCGGAGCTCGAGCAAACAAGCTGCTGGGTAAGTTGGGTTTGATGAAGTTGACATTGTCTATCTCATCTCAGCTCACGAAATGCGGCTTTTGAGAGTGCGGTAGCGTAGCAGCGGGGCATCTCATACAACAGTTCAAACGCGTACATCTCCTAGCAGCAATCCTCTAGTCCACTCACTGCAAAAGTCAGTTCGCCCTCAGCTGCATGTCTGATTCCGGTAAACCCGCATTCGAACAGAGCTCTGAATCACTCGGTCATGCATAGACACTTTTCTTCTACCGTCATCCCGCTGTGGGGACCATGATCTTATCCGAAGGCCATGGGAAACATTTCCGTTCCACCCTATCGCCTGCCATAGTAGCGCAATTGGAGCAACTCAGGACATTGCACTCCTCTTTCAGAGGTTTGGGGGAGCAGTTTGTCCAGCGAGTTTGTGGGCGTCGTGGCACTCCTTCGCATTGATTGCTGATCAGACACTGTCCGTTTCAGTAGGAGAGTGTCAGCTGCAGAGTCAGTAGTTAAATACGTACGTAACGAATGGTAAAAGGGCACTGAGGGCTCACTGCAAGTCGAGAGTGTCAAGGCTTAAGTCAAACAAACTGCCTTTCTTAGTCGACAGTTTACCCAGCATAGAAATGACCGCGAAAACTATTTCGGAATATTTGAAAATTCCGAAAATTATATTCCACAACCTGCCCGTGTTCAGAAATTCCAAGCTTTTTTCGAGCAATTACTAATGAAGTGATGACAGCTAATGGATAACAGTTCTGCACGTCGCAGGGTATGTGCCGCATGCGTAAGAATCTATACAAAAGCTGAAAACGAATGTTTCGAAAAGACTTGAAACCAGCAATTACTCTCTAAATCACTTGACCATGGATCGCAGCGGAAATAGGTTCGCGAAATTCAAGAATAATGGAGCACAGTTGACTAAAATACGCTGCCTCTAACTGTATTCAAAAGAATTGACACTGCATTTTTCAACGCAGTAGCAGCAATACCACAAAGGTTTGTGTAAGTGCAATAGGAAAACAAAACCTTTTAATTTCTCTACACACTTCTAAGTGTTTCTTCAGTGTAAATTCTATAGCCACTGTCTTTAGTTCCATCGGTGAAAGGAAATCAGACATTCGAAGAGCAGTTGCCGATGACTTTTGACAGCACTAGCATTTTCAAGCATTGATTAAGCTGAAAATCAATAAATCGACGGAGAAAACCGAAGCAACGTGTAGCCGGCTTGAATAATGGATACGACGAACACGGCACTTTGAGTGCGCAAACATCGAGAAGATCACCGGCCGCCACCGTCGGAGCTCGCCGCCGGTGCTGGAAGGACGTCTTCGCTGTTTGGCACGTAATCAATACCTACACTTTCATCGACACAAATCTTACACGTGCTTGGATATATTGGACGGTGTGGTGTGTCACTGATACTGATTCCGTAGCTCAATCTCTGACAATCCTCCCTCTTAAGGGTCGAGATCGCTCTGGGTTGGACTGAATTAGCGAGTGGGCTTTTGGGCCCGGTTTCCTCACAACGCACTCCATTCAGTCGAAAGACGTCGTTCGAAAATTCTAGGAGAAAGCTTTCTCTAGCTTAGAACTCGAAGGTAGCACTTCTAAATCCACGACCCAACGAGAACGAATCCGGCGAGAGAATTGGTCTAACGCTCTGCCGCTCCGGTTCAAACACACAAAGAGGTCATTGCACTTGAGTGGCTCCGCAGTTCAGGACACATGAACAGCAGAGTAGCAACATGTAGATGAGGATGCCAGACAGAAGTCTCGTCCTTGAGACTAATGGCACCTCCACGCAGCCAGCTGCCGCATTACAGCCGCTGCCTGTGTGCCTGTGCCTGAGTGTGAGCTGCAGCCGAGGCGTTTTTCAGCGAGCTGTGCTGCTGTGCGGCCTCAGAATGAGCGATGAGCTCCGGACTATAAGTCATACAACAGTAGCGAGTCGCGAAAAACTGTGCACTGCAAGCTTATCGGATCTAGCAGGAACAAGAGAGCAACTACCCCGGATGAGCAACCCTCCATCTGCGTCAGTCAGAGCGGCAATAATTAGTTGCCCGTGGGTTCGGTGTTGAAGATCTATTACGGAACCATTCGCACCCGAAGAAAACAAAACCACCTGTCTGGAGATCTTATCTGAGACAGAAGCCCAGTAAACGCTTACGAATAAAGGGATAATTTTATTTAGAAAGCACAAGAGGAAATAAGTAAACGCGACAGTAGCTCGTTTTCCAAAACGTGACTCCAGTATGTAAGTGTTGCCTGTCAGATGGTGAAAGAAAATATAGAGTACCCAAACAGTAGCAGTTTCACTCAATTTGGATGGCTTTAAAATGAAACTGGACACTTTTATAATCAAATTGGGCACTCCTCCAAGCGAACTTAGGGCTTTTGTAACCCATCTGAACATATTCCAAATCAGGACGATCTTCTTCCAGGGGCCAGATTCATCGCCGATTCCGTCGGTATCATCTTACGGCGGGTTCACCATATCGGCCTACGTAGTAAGTGATACAGAGTGATAGAGATACAGAGCTGCAGCCCAGGTTAAATTAGGAACTATCCAACAGAGCTAGAATAATCTCTTGTCTACGAAAAATTGAGTACATCTTTTCAAAATTTTTATTTCGCCTGGCCATTAAGGGAATACACCACTTGAAATTTTATAATCTTTTGAGGAAAAATATTCATTTAAATCTTGTTCTAGAACGCAAAATAGCAGCCATTTTTAAGCGTATGTAGTAAAAGAAGACACCTCGTCATGCTCTCGAACAGAGCGTTGCCATTTCATTTGATTGATGGCAACAACTCTGAGCTACGCACCTGTCAGTGCGACAAAAGCAGTTGTAGAAATTACACGTATCTTCTAGTCAAGTTCTAGGCATGTAGCAGTCACACCATCATTTAAATGAAAATCCCGACGAGCTTGATGAGACATGGAGCGGTTTCTTCTTCTAGTACGCTAAAAATTTCTGCTTTTTGCACTCTAGAACAAGCCTTAAATCAATGTCTTTCCCTAAAAATAAAAAAGTTCATAAATCTTCAAGCAGCGCATTCACTTACGTATCGATGCAGGTTAACCAAAAATTTCGAGAAAGATATACAAGTTTTCCGTAGTCAACAAATTACTCTATCCTTCCTCGAGAATCTCTAGTTTTATCTGGAAGAAGATTGTTTTGATTGTAAGATGTATAGCTTGATTTTGAAAGCGTCAAGTTTGCTTAGAAGAGTGTCCAATTTGATTCGAATTTGTCTAATTTGACGTGAAAATGCTATATATTTATTACCGGCTGATGACGTCCATCAACATTCTCTTTGAGTGTTCTACCCTTCAAAATCCATGCAAAGAAGTCGTTTACTGTGAACATAAACAGTCAACATAACAGGAAAAAATCAGTACAAATAGGCTCGGGAAGGGGGTATGGTCACCATACACTGCGACCGGAAAGTATAGGGACACCAGCAAATTGCGTAATTCTGCTAGCTACCCGAAGGAATTGATCTGAAAATTATACTATGGAATTCCTCACGGCAAAAAACATATATACGAAAGAAATGGGTAAAATCCCCCGAGGTGGCAAGGAACGGGAAAGGATCACGTGACGGGACCCTGTTTTTGAGTGACCGGAAAGTATAGGGACACCACCACATAAGGTGCGCGGAGGAAGGTACGTTGTTGAAAACTATTTTGCTATGCAATATACTGCCTCATAATTTGCTCATTGCAGGGATGGGTAGCGGATCGATGCTATCAATAGAGGAACAAGCTCAAATCAAGGCCCTCAGAGATGCAGGACTCAGCATACGCCAAATTTCGACTCAACTGGGACGATCAAAACCGTTATTAGCAAATTTCTACGCAGTCCTGATCTATATCACTCGAGGAAGTCTTCAGGACGTCCCAGGCTTCTTTCGACTCGAGACGAGAGGCAAATCGTGCGAATGGTTTCCAATAAATCAATCAGTTTGGAGGAAGTGCGCAAGAGTTTGAGTAAGAAAGTCTCGAAAGAAACGATTCGATGCTGCTAAAACGCAATGGGAATGTTGTATATACCCAGCTCCGTTCTGCTCCACGTTTGGCAGAAACGCACAAAAGGAACAGGCTCGAGTTCCTCTCTAGGAACAAACGACGTCTTTGGACTAAGGCAGATTTTTTGCATTGTCAGTTCTGACGCTAGGTATTTTAAGATTTCTTAGTTCAGGTGATCTTCTCGGACGAAAAGTGCTTTAACCTCGATGGTCCAGATGGGAACCTATTCTACTGGCATGACTTACGCAAGGAGAAGGAGTATTTCCCAAGAAGGAATTTTGGAGGCGGCACAGTTATGGTGTGGGCGGCATTCCACGCAGAAGGAAAGCTCCCTCTTGCCTTCACGTCAGCAAGGATGGACGCAGATGAATACCAGCAACTGTTGGAAACCCATCTGCTCCCATTCCTTCAACAGAATGCTGGTCAGGGATGGGTTTTTCAACAGGACAATGCACCGCCGCATGCCAGCAGATCCACAAAAGGCTTCCTCAGAAGAAATTCTGTTGAAGTTCTCGACTGGCCTGCATGTTCTCCCGATATGAACCCAATGAGAATATCTGGGGACACCTTGTAAGGAAGATTTACGAGCATAACCAGACATATTCTTTTCTGCAAGGACTTCGACCAGCAATTCTGCGCGCTTGGGATGAACTTCCTCTACAAACACTTCGAAATCATGCTGCTTCGATGCCAGCCCGACTTGTAGATGTTGCAATGAACCGCGGAGGACCAATTGAGTACTAGTTATCAACGACTGTATTTAATCTTGACAATGAAGTTGTTTTTTACTAGTGTCCCTATACTTTCTGGTCAACTGAAAATGGTGTGTCTCCATATTTTATTTTCTTATTTAGCTCAAATCAAACCGATTTTGCTAAAATCTTTTGCTTCGAACTTCTTTGCCGTAACGAATTTTACAGTAAATAATTCAGGTCGATTGATATCGATTAGCGTACGAAAAGTACAATTTTTAAGTGTGCCTATACTTTCTGGTTGCAGTGTATACTCAGTGGATATTCGCCTTAGTAAGTATCTCCTATCATCAGAAATGGCCTAGCTCACCAGCAGTTCACCATAGGTGTAGAACATACCATGGCTGCAAAAAGTTTTCCGTTTCATACAACACAAAACATTGTGTGGGGTTGTCCTACATGGTCACCCCCGACCCTGCTTACTCAAAGAAGTCTTAAAATCTGGCCCTTAATTGGAGCAGATAAGTTTGCTCATCTGCATCCTTGAGCGGGCCACAGCTATTCAATTGATGTGTTGGCTTCAGATTAGAATGCTTTGTTGGCTGGGAAATCTAAGGCACTTCACCATTTTAGACCGTTCACTTTTCAAGATGTCCTAGCACAAATCTAACCAGATCTTCCCTGAGAAAAGTGCCTGATGAGTATTTAAGAGGCAAAGCCCAGCTTTGTGGCGCTCCGAGTAGTCTCATATCAAAACGATCACCCTTGCAACCAAGCTTTGAGCATGGGCTACCAGAGGGGAAAGGCCAACAAAAAAGCGGAAGTATTCCGATGTCTAGGAAGCGATTTGTCCGAGAATGGATCATTCCTGTATCACACTGAATAGCGACGTCGGCAGTCTGCTAGAATCCTATGTGAGTGACAATGTCCCAAGTCCCTGAAGGAGAAGCTGTTTACCTGCTCTTCGGACCCAAGTGCTAGGTGTAGGGCAAGCCCAAAGAAAGCAGTTACACCCATGTGAAATGAGGAAGCACCGGCAACAATTGGTGGAATACGGTGCGTACTCAGCAGTTATGGAAGTGAAGAGGACAACTCCAGTCAATGCTGTGACCGGCGCAACAAACCACGGCCTTATACGCACATTCCAGCAAGAACACATGATCACCCAATATGATTGGATCTAGGATTTGTACACCTGTCTCACAACTGCGAGAAGTAATAGAAGGACACCATCAGAAGGTACCTTGCCGAGGGCCGCACCAAAGAAAAACTAAATCTGGAAGAGAACACTGCTCGAAATAGATAACTTTTAAGGCAGTGATAGTTAGGAAAAGTTGGCAGGCAATCTTGAAAAGAGCGGAATGAATGAATGAACATAGAAAAAGAGCGAAGATAGAGACCGGCTGCCGTTCGGCAGATGCTACATAGCTGTCCACCGGCAGACTTGAACAGCACTAGCTCTCGAGTGCCCGAGCAAATACTTAACTGCATTGGAAGAAAAAGAGGCACGAAGTCCTCGAGCCCACCAACTGAAACGTATCAGCGAGCACCGCTAACTTACGCCATGTGGTTTTTCGAACGAGCGACTATAGCAAACCTGGCTAGACTTACATGGCTCAAAGCTCTGACATCTGCTCACGATTAGAGCGATTAATTCAGCTGTAAGCCAGGCAACTTTGAATCATAACCCAAGTGTACGAAAAATTATAAATATAAGTTTATAGGGCATTCTTAAAGGCCTGGAGCAATTACGATTCGCATTTAAATCTGGCCTTAAATCTGGCCTCGGAAAAGGCGACATCGTGACTCCTTAGGGAGAACTTGGCGACATGTTGGTTCGCAGGACGCGCGAGGCGTTTTGCATCGCAGCTAAGAGGCCGGTCCATTGGTTCTCATCTACCTTATCAGGTGGTCCCTGGGCTACGCTATTCCCCAGCGCCTACTTCCATCTGCGGGCGACTGGTCGTCCAGTCGTCCCCAGATTTGGTAACCTCCCGTACCTCTACACTTAATCGTTCCGTTGTAGCTAATGGCATCGGCTTTTCCTCCTGTTTACCTTAGGACTAGTATTCTGTACGATAAAACGGTGCTTGGGCGGGTATTGTTGTAAATGTATCAGATTTTCCCAGGCACAGAAGAAGGTGAAGGCGCCGAAGCATGAGATAAGCAGAAATAAAGCGTCATGCAACCTGGTCATCAGCTCGGAGAAGACGTGTTTGCCTGAAGCAACCTGCCAAGATGCATGGAAAGCGAACTTGTGGAACTTTAATTCTGGCGAAGCAAGATATCCTTCCTAAAACGCAGCCTTTTTCTATTCGACCCAGTCCCACCTTATGGGTTGTGGATGCAACCACGGACAACATTTTGTAGCCCATGCTGAGAAGAACAAACTACTGTATAATTTCCCGTTTCAGATTGAATACTTAAACTAATCAAGCAGATCGAATACGATCTCTCGTTGGTATAGACGGGTCGTGTGAGACGAAAGTTAGCAGCGAGCAGGGTGGAGCCCTGAATTCTCAACTGCCAAGGCACAAGGCGAAAGAAAAATTTTTCGAACCGAAAAACGAGCAGCAACACTTCGCGGTATTGCTCATAACGCATAAGGGCTCCCAATTTTCCTTTTGGGGCCTTGGCATGATGTAAATGTACATTAAAAGTGCAGTTTTTTGTTTACTATGTAAGAAACTATAATAAAACGCTAACTAAATACTTTGTGTGGCGCAGCGCGTATAGGATAACTACATCTAGGAACCGCCAACAGCCTGCTTTTGTAAATCGCCGCAATTCTCAACAATTAGTGGTTGTGATAGCTTCAAAATTCTGTGCTATCACAGTCAACATTAATAAAAAGCACTGATTCTCGTACGAGGAACGGAGGAAGGTAGAGTTCAAAGGGTCCCGATAGGAAAGCGTATCGAACACATTCAAAGTGGCACTGAAGAACAAGAACACCGCTACAAAATTGTCATCCTACTGTAGATTAGCCGCTAAGATTGTTGTCTTCGAATAATATTGGGATGTTCGATAATTAATGTCGTTTTCATATCTTTCGAAGTGAATTTATTTATAATAGGAAAAAACAATAATTAACTCGTTCGGACACAGTCAAATTGTAGTTAGGCTGAGTATGAATTAGAAAGATATTACTTCTACTTTCTCAGAAATTCTATATCGAAATGACCCTAATGGAATCAATGTTTAGAGGGATGAAGAATTTGCAGTGTGTACACAGTGAGCAATATTGACCAAATGAATTTGATTGGTGGTACACATGAATCTAAATCATGGGCTCTTCTCAGCTAGTAGATTTATTTCGGAAATAAAATTCCTTTCTTCCTTGCCTCCTTCATAGCCGATCCTATGTAGAGTTGTCATGGTTTTCGCTTGTTGATTTTGTCGTTTTGTAATTGGCTTAAATGAAACAGCAATAGTAACGATATATTGACCATTTTGTTGGACGACCCTTTGCCTTCGGTGAGCTGAAAATTTCCACTTTCGAAGAAGACTTGGTTTTTAGAAGCGAAGAACTGATGCAGTCGAAACAAATGGGAATATGGTGGTGTTAAAACAAGTCTTTAAGGTTGATGAGAATGAGACATCAGCTTCCAATTCTGTGCTAATTTTTGATGGATTGTCAAAGCGGTGTGGGGTCTGGCACTATGATGATGGAACATGAGGACTTTGCAGTCAATCAGTCCAGGATGTTTTTTCTAGATTTATTCGTTCAATTTCGACAGTTGACGACAGAACGCGTTCGATCCAGTTCGGTTTCTTTTGAGCAGCTCAAAGTAAATAACCATACCCTCGCTTATCTTAATGCGTTTGGTGAGATGGATTCCCTTTAATTGGTGGAGAACCCAAACATCCCGTTTTCTTCATAGCCAAGCTGTTAGTGCAAATAAACGGTTGAATTCGATATACTAAGCTTCTCTGCCATCTCTCGAGTTGTCATGCGCCGGTTAGTTTCGTTTAACGCCTTTATTTTGTCGTAGTGACTGTACGACAAGTATGTGTTACATTTTCCGCATTAAAGTTTTAGAGCGAAAGGGAACAAATCAACGCTGCCGTTGGCGTTCCCTAGGGCAGTCCTGCAGAAGATAGCCTAAGGTCTGAGCTTTAAAACAGTATATATGTAATAACACAAGCCATGCAATCACTACTACGCAAAAATATGCACTTCACGCCATGTTTTAGAAAAAACGACATTAATTGTCAAACAACCCAATAGCTTACCTTTTTCCCAACCAGCAGTGTGATGATGATTCAAGTCATTTTCTTTGAGACTGTAGCATAAGGAGGGGATATTCCAAACTATCGAATACTAACTATCCATGCGCCAGAAGTCCCTTTAGATTCCTCGATAATTTAAAGTGAAATCATTGGATTTCACACTGCGATGAATTGTTATTGTTATTAACTTGTTATAATTTCACACTACGATAAATTGGCTTCCATTGTTCCATCTGTAAACAGTCTAAATCAGCTGAGGGCTTCCGTTGTTCCATCAGATGAGCCATGGCTCACTGGCCAAGATCTTAAAGCGATTTCACTAATGGTAGGAACTGCTTTTATGCAATCATGAGGTTGCCCAAAAGACCAGACTGGAAAGTTGATTAAACCGGCAAACATTTGAGACTTATTTTAGAGCACAATTCTTTTTCATTGCACCCTCAATCTCTCCTTGTCGGAGGAAAGCTGTCGAAACCTGAACCCAAAAATCTAGACGTCAGCGTTGAAAGTTGATGGATCGATCACGGTATGGAGATGTTTCAAAAAACGTTTGAAATGAAAACAATATCGTTTAAACTGCATATTAACATCACATCACTGACAATTTTAGCAAACCCATTCACTCAAGACGGTGTGAAACTCCATGCACCACTGAATATCCCACCATAAATAATAAGTAGAGTGATAATTCTGCATGAATAAAATGTTCAATGCATGGTCACGCACAAATAAACGGCCGAATAGTGTTAGCGCATAGGCGAGGCAGTTGTTGTGAGCCACAAAAGAGGCGAAAACAGCACAACAAAAACAGATAGCAGGAGCAAAGCAACATCAACAACAGCAAGTAATTATGTGTAACCAGCGATGATACGGAATCGGGCACCGACCTGTCTTGTTGGGAGCTCGAGAGGGGAGTGCGGATCCGAGCGCGGCTGTTCGACGCTCGACGCTCGCCTTCCTCTCTCGCTCGCTCTCCGGAGAAGTCGGACTATTTTCAAGCGCCTCGGTGCCTCCCACCCCCACACAGTTCAACTTGATCGCCAGCGAAGCTGAGCCTCTCAACTCAAGGCTGTAGTAGTTCGGAGCGCGGCAAAGTATTGCCTGCCTTGCAGCATCGAAAGGGCTTTTTTCAGCTGTTTAAGCACCTTGAGGCATAAGCCTTTCCCTAAACTAGCGATATGTTACCGTTCTTCAACAAAATTTCCTCTTCAACAACGACAGCCGTTCATCGAAGACAAGGCAGTACTGTCAAGATACGTCCTCTTGGAGTGGATGTTGCGCAACTCCTTTGCCTATCACAGATTGGCTCGCGACAGAATTTCTGATTAACAGAAAAAGGGCATTCCAGTAGCTTTCACACAGCTAACAAATTCTTCCTGATGCTGCGTAAAAGAGTTTGGAAACTACTGAAATATCGAACCATCTTGTGCTATTAATGTATTGAGATAATTTGGTGTATGTCGCGAAGACGGGCAGCATTGGGAGATGGGAACGCCCCGTTCCACCAGACCGCATTGCATGGTCGTACCATTCAGAGGGAGCATGTATAGCCAGTATTGCCCTGATCGGCTGACATATCTTCTTTGCTCTCTTATTATTGGTTGGCGCGCTCTTACCTACCAATGCTGCTCACCTTCGCGACATGTACCCTAATTTTATTTGGGTGCGTGTTTGGCCCTGTAAGCACTTACGATAGCCGGCCAATGGCCAAAAACCAGTGGCATCATGGATGACGTGGTGACTGCACAGATATCTGCATATTCAACATTAGCAGTTACATTGTAATCACCAAAACCAGAATTCAGAATTCATTCTGGGATTTAAGATGATAACTGGATGACTGATTAGTCATGATGGGTCCGCTGTTCTACAGGAATATTCAGTCTGTGCCAGCCTGGAAATCCTACGCCCAAGGTGACACAGTTGGACAGTTCCTGGATGATTTTCAGATTTGTTTTATAGTCCAATAAGTCACCCTGGTCAATCAAAACAAGCTAATAGTAGATATTCGTGATGCTTCTTTAAAAAATCACCTCTATCACCTGTCGTCCCATTGATCGTCGACTTGCTCGAGCGGGCGCCAGCAGCGTCTCCATTCGTTCCTGTCTCGTGCTAGAGTGCTCCAATGATGCTCCTCGCTCGAGGGACACGAAGAGCGTCACATCGGTCGTTTAGAGCTTTCACGAAGAAGTCCGACCAAGGCGTTGTGCGTCCTGGTGTTTTCTTGACATCCTGCGGAATCCAGTTGTTGGCTTTCGTCCAGCGGGTATCTGTGAATCGCATTACGTGGCCGGCCCACCTAATTTTCGACGACTTGGCCCATGCGACAGCGTCTCTGATCTTCGAACGTCGAAGAAGCTCGGAACTCCGGAGGCCTTCTCTCACTTGCGTGAGTCGTGTCACTCCGAGCATCGTCCTCTCGATTCCACGCTGCGCGACGCTGATCGCGTGTTCATCCCGCTTTCGTATACCCCAGGCCTCTGAGGCGTATGTTAGGGCAGGAAGAACAATGGAGTCGAATAGTTGGGCACGGAGTCGGACGTTCTTCGTCCTCTTCACGACTTCTTCAACGCTCATGAAAGCTCTCCAAGACGCTCGTTTTCTCCTGCTCAGCTCTGGTGCTAGGTCGTTGGCCATGTTGATTTCGCGACCCAGATACACATAGCTGGAGCATTCGGAGATGTTCGTCCGGTTGAGCGAGAATGGGGCATCAGAAACCAGAAATGGGGCCTCTTTCGGGGTCAGGGAATGAGGGCCTTTAATGCTGCTGTGTTTAACTTCAATACAACACGGGTAGCTAGTCAGGCTCTGCCGTGCGGGCGAAGAACTCCGGGCAGTCAGCCAGACTGCCCGAAGGGACGGGGCGAGACTTTTGAGGCGGCCTCGAATGCCTTACGATGTACTTCCGGTCTACCGAGTGCAAGCTTTTGGCCGGGCCGACACAGTTACAATCCGCACAGTCACGGACACATCCACGTATACTGTGCATGAGCATGCCGCTCCCACGCACAAGGAACGCGTCGTCCCGACACAGCAGGAGCAAGGAGTCCATCTCCTGCGTCCCTCCTACGTCTCTGGGCAGTACACGGTCGCGTTTTCGTTCCCCTATCTACCACCCGGGGACGTGCCACGTGGTCCTGCGACAAGCGGCCCGAGATCCCTCTTAACAAGAGAGCCCGAAGGCTCTCTATCGAGGGAGATCCGTGGCTTGGTTTCCTATGGCGGGAATTCCTAACCAGGAATCTGAAATCTGGAGTCTGGTGCCCGCGACACTCTGTACCTCCTCCGATTGCGCTACCACGCGCCCGCCCCAAAACGGTAGTCATAAGGCGTCTTATCCTGCCTAAAAATCCCAAACGGGGCCTCATTTCCACTGCAGTACTATCGAGGAATAAGAAGAAGTTGATGTCTTGAAAACCGAACACAAGTTGCGAGATTCAGGAAACACTAGGAAAGCAACCTCTACTTGCTCCTCTTGTCTTGGCCAGCTTCGCCAAGGTCTACACGCGGCTGATCGCTGTAAGCAAATATTGAATACGACCACATTGAACACGATGGTTGTGGAAAGAAAGATGATGAAGCAGTGTGGAAGTAGAAATTTCGTTTCATATCCAAGGCAAGGTGATAATTCTCACTTTGTAAGAGCATCGAGAGGTGTAATGTCAGTTGCTTTTTCTTCCACTAGTAAAAACTGCCTTCACTGCAAGCATCTGTTAGACTCAGATTTCCTACCGCTGTTTAATCTTGTTGAGGTAGCTGGACTGAGTGGAAATGTGTTCGTTGCAGGAAAGCGTCGCCACCGAAGCACCGCTCGAACTTTGATCTGTCCATCATCAAATTAGAAACGTTGCACCACCAGCAGTTTCAAGTATTCCCCAAGTTATCATTGCCGTTTTATCAATGCAGTCTAGTCGCAGTGATGAAACAAGACGACTCCGTTAGCTGAATTGTTTTTGGCCAAATTTTTGAGCGAAGTTCTCAAAAATGCGGGCAGTCGGCGTAGGCACCGGTGTACTCCGGAATCGAGGTTTTCTGGTCCCGACCGGCCAATTAAACCACCTATTCCTCGGGGTCAGCAAATTGCTACCAGACTTGCTTAGGAAGGGTCAAGCGCTGAGCAACTATCGGCTGGCCAGACGTGGCTCGACCCATACAAGGCCTGATTAACCACGTATTTATTCTTTCCCTCCTTTTCACTCGCAAATTAGCTATAATAACTTGTTTTGGTTTTCTTCCTATAGCTGGGTGTTGCCACTCCTGTTAGTTCGTTATTCTGGCGCTGTTTCAGTTCTGTTTCTTCTGCTTTTCTTCTGTCTTGTATCAGTTTTGTTCTACTTAGTGTTCTAATGGGTATGGCACGTCATGTTTGACGTAAATAAATAAATAAACTTGTTGTTCTACTTAGAAGAGGAGCTCGCCCGCATTAAGGATGGAAAACCGGCAAAGCGGATTTCCTGCATGCATCAACGTCTTAGGAATGAGCCATGCAAATTGACTGACTCTGTGCGGGGCAGAATTATATGTACAGCGCTGCTAGGATCACGTATTCTGGTTTATCCTGGCACTGTACGTTGTCCTGTTCATGTAATCTTAACTTGTTTAATTAGAGGTCATAAGTTCACTGCTTGAACCTCGTAAAAATACAGCACATATTGGACTTTTGATTTCAAATATACATATATAATAATGCCCAGGTCAAGGGATAGCGCAGAAGAAATATCTTACGGTGAACTTCAAACGAAAATCTACATTCCAGATGTAGTTTTACGTGTAAGGCTTCTTCCAGCTTGCTGTATTCCCGCGTCCCTCGGTCGTCGGCGCATTACCAGCTATTCACTCACAAGGCTAGGAACAAGCTTATGCACTTCTTTTTCAGGCGTTTATATTTCTGTGTTCTTGTATTAGTAATAGTTTCTTATTGTACCGCATCCTATACCTCATATCCCTCATGCATTGTGAAATAAATAAATATAAGGCAGACATGCTCAAATAAATTACGCTCCAATCCTGTTCTGTTAAGCTTAGATTCATGTTTGAAATCAGGACCTGGAAACTGCTTCAGGTGCATATATATGGTTATTCCGGTCTCATAAGGGGGACCACTTGAAAGAGTACCGCAAACTACTCTAGCAGCAGATACCATAGGGTACTGGTTCTAACGACTGGGAGTGCTGGAGCGCAGAAAAGGCATCTCTTCATCATCGACGGGCTGATGCACTGCATTTTGAGAGGTGGTATTCCGCTCTAAAATGCATCAAACCTTTGTAACCCCTCTGTTTGTTGCGAACAAGACACTTGTTCTGAACTAACTCTGCACAATTTCAACCATGTAGCAACAACAGTCCGTTGCTAAACATTTGGACACGTGCTGTGTTATCCCTCTCAACCTGGCAGTTGAAAGAAAGGACACTGGCGCATGTTTTGTGCAAGTAATGGCGATCAGACGACACAGAGTTACACCTTTTCCTACGAATTTTTTCGAATCTAAGTCATTCATACACACAATTTTCCACTGAAAAGGAGAGCAGGTAAGCAAGAATTTCCTGAAACAGATCAAGTACCGATGCGCCGATATCTTGATGTGGTTAGAGATGCAAGCATTGGGGCAGAACTCCAAAAGACGGCACTATGTTCCTGTTGTTTGCTCACCTAGTCAACGCACACGAAGTTAAGACCGAAATCGAGGAAAGCGCGAGCTGAAGGCACCTCATATTGCTTCACCCACTCTTATTGCTTGCTTGACGCCAAACCTCAAAAACTGTGAGTGTGTGATGCAGATGTGAGTGGGAGAGCGTTCCTAGGACAGCGGTGTTGAGCTCTCGCGAGCTACGCCTTTCCAAGGTCCTCGTCTGACAGCTGAGTCTGATGGCGGTTTCCAGTTGGCGATGGATGTACCATGAATGAAGATTGAGTCAAGTAGCGCTCGCTAACAGTGCTGGGACAAGAAGATGCAGGCGATAAAATCCAGCAACTACACAGGGTGATCCACAAACACTGCAACAAAGGCTTCGTCGTATAAAAACGGTAAGGTTGGACCGAATCTGGTTGAGCCGCCACTGGAACATGCACTATAGATAACGAAGGAACAGCAATATTTATAAGTGCCCAACACGACTGGCAAACAACAGTCTTCCAAATAAAGATTGTGCTGCCAAAGTAAGCTCTGCTTGCGGAACTTTAGAATCTTCGTAGAAATTCAAAAATATGGATCCAACTATTTTCGAGTGCCGTGGCTAGAAGGTAAGAGGTTTTGGGATTGACCGTTCTTAGAATGAGGGATGGTCATCAAAATGAATAGTGGGTGAGCAGGTAAAAGGACGGCATCAGTCGTCTTCTTTCTTGGGTATGGCGTTGTATCCTACTTGCACGGGTATCGTGAAGACAATCTGAATGCGTATGTGGCCTTTGCAATGACCTGCTTCCAGCGGCCGATAGACCTGAAAAATCTGGTATCAGTTCATCGACCGAGGGATGAAAGGCTGGATCGACCTACGCGGGATGCGAATGCAAGCTATTAACAATTGTTCTGATTTTGAGATTCATTAGAGGATCAATTTTTGTCTCTGCAATGTGAAACCCCACTTGTGTACGCAAAGCGAGTACACTGGGAGTGCCTGTCCTGAAAATCGTACTCGGTAACGGCACTTATATAACAAAAAATGAAAGCAATTGCAACAGAGCACGTGCCCCTTTTTATAAGGCGTCCAACTCTCTTTGATGCTATTGCAATGGATACACCTTGATCTACCAGCGGAGGAGAAAGAAACATCTGCTCTAATCGCAACATTTATTTATTTATTTATTTATTTATTACGTCCCGAAGACGTGCTCACACGAAAAAGCAACTAAGAAGAACAGAAAATCGCATAAATGAAGGAAAAAAAGACAAATATCACTGGGACTGGGTAAAATACTAGTCTAATATAACCAACCATGCATAAAACAGCATCCAATCAAACCAAATGGAACGCAAACACTACAACAAAAACAATAGATGGATAGCGAAGCAGAAGAGGTTTTGAAACAACATCTCACTTTGCACCAATCTTATCTTTGAATTGCCACCGTAGTACTTGCCGCCATATAAAAAAAATAAAAAAAATATTAAGACTGTTAACATATTTGTTCACTAAAAACCTGTAAATTGGCGACCATTAGGAAGGTCACCGGGGATATATTGTCGAAAAGAGGAACTTTATGTAGTTAACCAAGCCACTGGAATGCTAAAATCATGCAATGTCGAATCATGGAAAAAAGAAATTCAGAAAATCCTGAGCACGCGTCCCCGGGCGGGCTCTGTGTTTCAGGAGCCTCATTATACTGGTACGCACCACGAGGATGGCCCAGGAATAAATTTTTCTCACCATATGTAGTGAGATATTAGTAATAGATTGAACAGAACCTTTGCATGACAAGGATCGAGGTGACGGCTGGATAACTTTTTGAGGAAGGTTGAATGTTAACTATAGAGAAAAAGTGAAACCAGTCAACATAAGAAAGAATTTTTTTTGAGGAATTTATGCTGCATTTTTAAAAGCTAATGGTACGGGTGAAAGTCGTCAGATACCTTATTTGGTTATCCATATCGCATCATCCTATTTCAGTCACCGACAACAAATTTACGGTATAAACATAATACGCATGGAAAGCACACTTCCAAATCTCAGGCAGCGCCTGTATGCCTATTCTTCTTGTAGAGTTTATATGCAAGGAAGCTCCATCTCTTCCTTTTCTTGTAGAAGCATTGTGTGAGCCTGAGGATTGTATGAGTGGACACGAGATGCATCAATTTCTCCTTCATCTAGCAACTCCTACTGAGCCATTCACTGCAGATCCATCACCAGCACACGGAGACTTTCTTAGAATGGGTCTCTGGTTCAGTTGCACCTGCGGATCAGTTCCACGGGGGAGTCAGAAAGAAGGTAATTTTTCTCTCAGCGAACGGAAAACAAAGGTGGTTATCGAGAGGCCTACGGGCGAGGACTTCTCTTATCGAAGAGAGTAGCGACACTCGGACACGTCCAAAAGCCTACTTCTCTCCCTTTTCTGACTGTTCGCAACACGTCTATACCAATGACTTTCCGGTTTTCCAAGTCTATCACCGTCCCGATCAGTTTCGCAATTTGAGGCTGCTATCTTCAGAAGCGGAAAGCTGAATCCACGACTGATACTTGGTCGTAGTACCACACAACCACCCACCGACAACACAGCAATGCAGGTGGTATCGATGGTATAGCGCTGATGAAAAGGCAGGGTTCATGTCGCGAAGGTAAGCAGCATTGGTAGGTAGGAGCGCGCCAGCCAATAATAACCGGGCAAAGCATAGACCGAACATATGCCAGGCTACCGACTGTACACGCTCTCTCTGAATGGTACGACCATTCAATGCGGTCTGATGGATCGGCCTTCCCATATCCCAATACTGCCTGTCTTCGCGACATATACCCTTTATCCTTATTATTTTTGAAGCGGAGATTTTTTTCTTTAATGCGGAGAAAGAGCATTTATGGTCAAAGTACCAGAAGAGCCATAAAGAACATCTAGGGACACTCAATCATCCTTCATGTGCTTCCAGCCACCGAGTGGAAGCTTTTGGTCGAGGTGCAGGATCCAGTATGAGCAGGCGTGGGCAGATACTCTGTGCGTGAACACACCACGTCTATGCAGAAGCTGCTCTGAGAGAACAGGAGCACGGTATCCATGCCCTGTAACCTCTTTTAGGTTTATTCTAAAAAGGTTCGCGTCATCGACTACTCAGGTAATAGACCATTGTCCTGCTACCAAAAACACTTCACTGTCGCGTTTCGCACGGAGCTCGTTCGGTTCAATGTAGTTGGTTCGGAAAAGATCTGCTTCGCCGTGTAATAAGCCGCTTCTTCTTTCATCAATCGGCGCCATCCGGTTGCTTCATGATATCTCCGCAATGAGCATTGTAATGCAGCTGTTGTTCGTCTTTCACAAGCGCAATATGCTCGGATGTGGGATTTCAGCAAGCCGGCAGCGAATCCGCAGCACTGATGACTCAGAGCACCGAGGGCATCGACGTAGAAATACTCTTTATTGTTCAGTACAGGTAGACGTATGGTACAGATTGGTGGGCGAGATCATCACTACAACATCAGCTGCCGATTGCTCGCATCAGTGACCGTGGTCAGCACCTTGGTTCGACTCCTTCTCTCTTTGTTCGGGATTTGACTCCGGGCCTGAAAGTAACTATGACAAGATTTATATGCAATGCAAGGCGATCTGATGTATGATCTAGCTCATAATATCAATTACCGCATTCAAGGTCATGTAGTTCGTATAGCTCTTTCCATCGCACTTCCCACTGAGCAGATCCCGCGTCATGGCTATGCTTTCTTTACAAACATTTTCGATCCTGAAAGTGAACTTCTTGTTGAAATCTTACCATGAACCTTTTGGGAATGCACCTTTGGTGAGACATACACTATCCTATCACTTGGACAACATCGCATTTTCTTCCGTTTCTATCTCGCAATAATTCTAGTGTCATCACTAAAATTTGCTAAGCATTTTGTAGGCTACCTTGCAAGTCACAACGAAATGGAGCGACTATTTGATCTCTGTAGGAAAATGGGAAACTAAATCCATTCGTGGTTAACCCTTTGCCAATACCACCGAAAATGAAGGGTTGATATCTAACCACATGCAGCATTTTTGTTCGTTTAAAAAAGCACTACTACCAACACAAACTTTTGATAGCCCGATATATGTATTAAAGACTCTTCTTCGGAATATAAAGGAACTGAGCGATACTCGGAATGAGGACGAAACAAGCGTCCACATCGATTTTTTCGTGCACAGCTGGCTAATCGAGTTTTTAATTCTTTCGCAGTCGGTGAATAAATACCTATATTGGAGGGAATAAAACTTAGTTGACCGGAAGGCGATTTGCGGAGGTTTTTACAGGCAAAACACATTTACGATTTACGGTATCTCGAAGAGAACGCACGGTGTTTCCTAAGCAAAATAGACAAATCATTGCCTAGGTGTTACATACGAAGCCAAATCACCGCAGGGGCAAAGTATAAACGCTGGCATTTACTGATTCGTGTAGGCTCGCCACACATTCTACTTTTACTGGCAACATGATGGCAACTAAAAAGCGTATTGACTTATACAATGTCTTGCAGTGACAAGCAGATGGGTGAAGCAGTGCTCGATCTATTCTAGACACGTCTGCAATAGATCAAGCACAGATTCTTTTTTCAATTGCGCTGGGTGAAACCATGAACCTCGGTTGGGGATAGGGCGACACCCGACGTCTCCTCTGATTGAGCTACCTGAACTCTCGCAATTCAATTGCCTAAACGGTAAACCTAACGCACGCTCAAATGTCTCCACGATGCTCTGATAAATCCCTCTGTAGAATGCGTGGCACATGAATAAAGGGAATAATTAACACAACAATAGTTTAGCATGGTTCGAACATTTTGGCTGAAGTCAAGGAGTTATGTAGTTAGTAAAATTTCAGACAGGCGAAGTCACCGGCCTTCATTATAAACGCCAAGAAATATTCTGCCTTCCAAGATGCACGTGCGGTACTTTTAAACTGTGACTTTCCTGACTGATTTCGTCAGCCATAGCTAAGATTGAGGTTTAATTCAATAGCTTCAACACATTCCAGCATACATCTAGAAACACTTTTCGGTGAAAAAAATCGAATTCATTTGTTAGCAGATCAACCGAAGCTAAATTGTGACTGTTTTCTTACTTCTCCTCAATTTCCGGATCGTCCTTCTGAAGGACAGGTCTAGGTCCAGTATGATTCCGACGCATGTGAGCCGACACGAATATTTCCTTGCTGTGCGAAAAATCGCACATCGAGCATTTATACTTCCGGTAATCGAAATGCGCTCCTATGTGTATTCGCCTGAAAGATTCCATAGTCAGTTTCAGAAAAGTTGGTTAATACAATTTAATGAAACATCGATTAGGAAATATCCCGTAGAGCCTCTTTATTGAAAAACCATCCGAACAAGAAGTACAGAAGAACGAGGGACACAGATTATGAAGAATTGCTGAAGGTGTAACCAACCTGCTACGTGAGCACACCCACTCCTTGCAAATGACACATATGATGCTTGGGTAGAATCGAATGTCATTATGTTTGCCGAAGGATAGTTTATGACCTGAAAAAAATGGGCTGCACATCAATTTCAATTATATTAGTTAACTCGAATTAATGCCGCAACATGATCTCTGAACAGATTTTATTCTGTGAGTACGCAGAACTGGACAAGAGAAGGAGCTCCATGAAGCAGCCCATCTTCCAATTATGCCAGAATTGCCCACATTCTGGAGTACTGCTTCAGCAGAAAGCACAGAACTCAACAATGTCCTATCTAAATACCCGACTGATGCAGAATTTCGCTTGATAAGTCACCCTATCTTCCCGGAATCTCACAGTTGATAGGATTTCGCAGCGAGCGGACTTGCCACACGTGTCCAGAGGCGCGAATAGAGTCGATATTTAGATGTACTGGCGCTTTCCTCCCTTCCCAGGCCAGGCTCACTCTTGACTTGCACCGTCTTTTTTTTTTGAAAGCCGTTAAGCTGCAGTCAGTCGCCACATTTCCAGAACGATTTCAATGTACCCATCCTCGTTGTCCATGGTCTGTGTAACTCACCCATGACTCCGAGATCCAGTCCAACAGCTGATTTCGTCGAATTAGACGAAGATGCTGACGCCGTGTTCTCATGCGATATCTCTTTCACAGGCTTCGGCGGTCTTGGAGGAAGTCTGGACTTTGAAGCTGAAAGGGAAACACTTCATTGCTATCAAGAAGAACTAAAACATACGAATCAAGACTGTTGTGAAGTAAACCCCACCGCGGGTCTTTCTAAGGTCGTCTGGCAATCGCTTCTCAGAAATCATTTTCATTTAAGAAACTCAAAAGGAGAAAGGATGTGAGTTGTATTGGTTTATGATTGTTATGTTTATTGGCCGTCTCATACCTCATTTGCTGCAGCGGACATCAGTATAGTCTGCAGCTGTTTTTCGAAAAGTTCTGCTAGTCAACCAGTGCTCCAGCCTTTCTCCATTAGGTTAGTGAATCATGTAGTACCGCTCTCGTTGTGAATCAGACACACGCAGGTAGACTTTGGTTAGGCTGGACGCATCCTAGTTTGTAGTGCTTAAAGTGTCCACCACGTCGCGCAAACTCATAAAAAGCGTAAGAGTTACTCTGTCTGCTTTTCGATAAACTGGAAACAGTGACACCTTATTGGAACAGTCACTTGAGTTCAGAATTGTGGGCTGCCAATGCAACACCATCTGCGCCTTACTATGACATGAGTTTGTGCATCGTTGGCTGATTCTAAATGGAATGCATCCCGGACAAAAACCACATTTGCTTACCGCAGTTCAGCTGGTTGACAAGCCCTACGATAGCAGCTGCACCGGCCTCTGCCTCGTCTTCTTCACTGGTTGACTTGTTGAGCTGATTCGCAAAGGCTAAAAACAAAGTAATAACCAATGTCAATTGTTTACATGTCGCGTATTGGACTAACCATGCGGTAATCCTTTTGCGTAAACAAGTTATATGTAGCCAATTTTTCCCCTACCTTACCCAAATTCAATGCTTTGAGTCAAGACTTGATTTGAACGTACATAAAGCTATCCTGGCTATTCTTTGTCATTAGCACGTATCCTCTGTTGAAATTCCATCATTTTCTGCGCGAATAAACGAATGCTCAAAAATTCTGCGCGCAATCAAAAGATAGGATAAAGGACCTCGGGGACGTACGTAAGCGCTTGCTGTCTCAATCTGAAACAAAGGCTATGTATTTAGAGTTAAATTTTTACGAAGCTACGATTAATTATTAGAGCATTTTTAGAAGCTGTATTCGGACACGTCACCAATATTCCTTTGTGCAAGTAGGGGCCAGACTTAATGAGTTGAAATGGATCAAGTGCACCACTGTGATCTTATATTACACCATATGTAGACAAATCAAAAATTCAACTTTTGGCGCCAATGATTTCGTGTCTGATTCATTGCTCCGGATGAACTATTTCTCAATTTGCCGAATAGTTCTCCAAAAAGCAACAATTGCAGAGCCTACTGAATCTTTGAGGATCAGTAATCTTACGATTGGACTTCCATGCACCCAGCTAGTGAGAAAACTATCACTATACCCTTCCCTCCGTCCGTCCATGCAAATTAGTTCGCGGAGCGCCTTTCTTCAGTTTGCTGCATCCCACTCTCATACTGCTTATGGGAATCTTTCCCACACCCCGTTTTTCCCTTCCTATCCCTTGCCGCTGTTGGAGAATAGGGTCCTCATCTATACGCTATGTCGCTCTGCAGCTTCGTTCTTCTATCAGATAGTGGCCTTTGTGAGATAAACTGTTTCGAAGAAGTAAACCCGAGACGTACTTAAGAAGAGCATAAAATCTCGAGCTTCGCTTTCCGATAGATTGCAGCTGTTGATGAAGGAGATTACCTCCTTCTCCGGGAAACCAAACGGTGACGCTGAAAAATACGACAGATTGATATAAAGGATAAAGGATAAAGGACGGCGTTACTCAATCCCTTTTGGGATGCGCCAGCGCATTCTACTTCTACGGGATGTCGTGAAGGCGACATGAATGCGTATTTGGCCATACAATGACTTGCGGTGGCCAGCCGATGAACAAGTCAGCGCTCTATCCTTCCCAGACACGTCTGGTACCAATTCACCGACCCCGGAGGGATGGAAGGCTTGGTTGGCCTGGGCGGGAAATCCGAACCAGGAACCTGGTATCGGGTGCACGCGACAGTCGCGACTGCGCTCTACGCGCCCATTAGATTGATATAAAGTAAATAAAAGAGCATGGTGTCGTGGGCATCCATAAGTCCTTAATTAACGGCCTCCTAAAGGATCTAGAGCTCAGCCAAGGACGAATCGCTATCACGGTGGTCAACACTGCACACCTTGCATGCTGTCCCTTACATGAAACGCTGACGCACACATGAACGGATGAACTTTGTGAGAGTATTACCTGGATTTCCCTCCAATGAATTCGACGGACCTGGAGTGTCCAGCATCCTCTTCTCCTTGTCACTCAGGATGGAAGTAACTCTCTTTCGCTCGGACGCGTTCAAGTGCCTAGGCAACGAAAATGGTTTTAGAAAAATTATGTTAAACCCTCCTGACGTTCATCCTTTACGACACGGAGCATAGAGAGCATTGAGTAATACACTCCGTTTCATGTAGAGGTGAGCACTCCAAAAAGTACGTTTCGAGCGATCGGACCAAGTATTAAAGCTTAAAGGTTTTTTTCAGTTTTAATCTGTGAACTTTCTAGCAGTGCCTCATTTACGTTTGTCCTGACACTAAATGAAGTAAGGATAGCTGTCACTACTGGATAGTCTCTTTGTGGGATGTGCCTTGTATTCTTCTTCGACGGGGTAACGCAGAGCAACTTGATTACTATTTATTCCACCCAATGACCTGCGCTGGCTGGCAGATGCGAGAATCTGTGATTGCTCTTTTCCAGACCAATCTCTAATCCATTCTACCCTGAATGATGGGAGAGGTGGTTCGACTAGGGTGGAACGCAAGTCATAGACCTTTATACTGGGTGCACTGAGAACAGAGAAGTCCGACTTCTAAGCAATCATATATTAAAATAGCATATGCAAAAACAGGCGTTACAAACGTTAAAGTATGGGAACACTTTAAGTGTAAAAAATTTCTCCAAGATTCCTTTCTCAAGAGGTGTTTAAGTGTTCGAGCGTTTCCTAGACTGATTCTTATATCGACAAAAATCAGTTCTCCAAGTGCTGTTAAAATTACATGCAGACCACAGGAGTAATACATACAATACCGCTCACGTCGCGTAGTCGAAGCGGCAGTTTGCGACGGAAAAATTCGCCGCAAACCGTCGCATACTTATAATTCCTTCATTCTTAGTTTTTTTTAAGAGTTGGCACAATTCGATTCGACTCTTGGAGGCCTACACAGACGTATACAGCTTTAAACATATATATAGCCAGACCACCGAATTTTTGCCGTGGGTGGCCCAAAAAATGACTGGAGCAGGGTTTTTGTGATTGGAACAGCTTATTCCCCAGGCCATGCGTGCTTTCGGAGTATCTCAAGAATGGCGTAGTTGTGCTCCGTCATGCCACGAGCGCTCCGAGAGTGCGCCGTGCACAATGCATATAGGAGTGAACCTAACAATAGAGTGGGCGCGAGAGCTCGCAAATTGCACGCGCGGGCGTGTTCGGAGCGCAATAACTTTGGCAAGTTCAATTCTTTCCGGATGCAACGCGAGGATTTTGTAGGCCTCCTAAGGTTCTTAAAGCGCTTGGAAGCACAGCGGTGTAGCTGATGAAGGGATTAAGTTACAGCGGTGCGAAAATGCACGTGAGGCTTGGGCGACTCAGTTTTTTTTCTTCGAATTCGGTCGTCCACTGCGAGAAGACGCGACCAGCTAACGAAAATGCGTGGGCGAGCAGACCATTGAAGGTGCTTTACGATAGCATGCTCACTGCTCCCCTGCTGCCTAAGCTGCCCTAGCCCATGTGCCCATTTAGAGAGACGGACGCCAGCTGTGAATATCTTCCGCACACTACTCGTCCATATTTGAGTTTGCGACGCTCTTAAAAGTACAGTTCTGTTCAGCCCGAAAAGCTCAATCTAATGGTACCAATCTCGACCATTTTTGTAACAATCTGGGCAGTTTCGCATCGAGGACGAGGCCGCTGTGGGCCGCAGCAGACGGACGATGACGCCATCAAGAATCGATGTTTCCAAATTTGTTCGAGATGATACCGTTCGGTAATGCTTCTCGAGCTGATCAGAACGATACCATTGTGAGCGTCGAGAACTCAAATGTTATCGAGTAAGGGCGTAAGAAATTTAAACCAAATAAATAAATAATCATAAACTCTCCTGGTTAGAATAATTTTTGTTCAGTATAAAACTGGTATAAATTTCTTTGCATTTCTTTTGCTCAGCCGCCTGTCCTGCGACTAAAGCAGTTCAGGTAGTTGCCAAGCAGTGAGCGCGTCATCGAAAAGCACCTTAAGTGTTCTGCTCGCCTACGCACTTTTAGGCTGTTAGCACTCTGCGTTTTCTCGAGGGGTTCGACTGAAATCGAAAACAAACGTGTCACACAAGACTAAGCTGCATTTTCGGACTGCTGTAACTTTGTCCAGCCATAAGCTACGTCGCTGTGTTTCAGCGCGCCTCTTGACTTTCTGCTACCTACAACATCCCCAAGCTGCCGTAGGAAGGACTCGAACTTGACAGAGTTATTGTGCTCAGAACACGCCCGCGGGTGCGATTTGCGAGCTTTCGCGCGCACTTGATTGATAGGTTCGATCCTTTATGCATTGTTCACGGCGCACTCCAAACTCTCGCCGGGACAGAGCAAAGCAATTCCCGAGTAGGGTGGCCGGAAATTTCCGATAAAACTCCCCAAACACTCTACAAGCTGTCGCGCCCACTTGATTAATAGGTTTGACCCTATATGCATTGTGCACGGCGCACTCCAAAGTAGGACAGCTGAGAATTGCTGATATAATTCTTCAACCGGTTCGAAATAGTCTTTAAAGCTTTACATTTTCCAGTAAGAGAAGGTAGAAGCGGACTGAACATGCTTTCGCCCGCTCGATTGGTAGGTTCGATCCTATATGCGTTGTGCACCACGCGCTCTCGAAGCATCCCTGGCATGACAGAGCAATGGCAACTTAGTTCATGCTTGAGATACTCCAAAAGCACGTATGTTCTGGGAAATAAGCTGCTTCAATAGCAAAGAACCTGCTCCAGTCATTTTTTGGGCCACCCACGGCGAAAATACGGCGGTCTGGTAAAGATGTACATATGTTTGTATAGCTTTCGAAGAAGCGAGTCGAATAGTGGCAACATTTTTCAAAAAAAATCTAAAACTGAAGGAGTTATACGACGGTTTACGATGGAGTTTCCCGTCGCCAACCGCCGTTTTGACTGCGCGACTTGAGCGGTATTGTATGTATCGCCAACTATTGGGAAAGGGAGACCATCATGTGCTGAAAGTGGTCCTACGCCGAGGACTGCTCATGATGAATGAAGAAATATGAAGCGTATCTGAAGGTAGTGAACAGTTAACGCTTTCCAGGCCGCGCTAGGATTACATAGAGCGGGAAATTCTTTTTATTGCTGTCTAAGGATAACGGGTCTTGTAGCAATCGCTGAGTAGCGATTAGCAAACATCTTCTGCGGTCCACTTAACAAGGGTCGGAGATCTTCATCAAAATGGCTTCCCAGGCAAATAAGCAATAACACGTCTAGATAGGCAAGCTGCTTTCGTAGTTCGAATAGGCACCCAAATATCGCCCTCTATCCAAGCAAGCAATGTCAACTGGGCAATGTGTAATAACGTAGCAAACAATCTAGTGAAGATCGATCAAACAAAACTGAATTTTGATCCAAGAAGCCTGAAATCAATTAGTCCTTACAGGAAAGCGGACCCGTGGCCCAGAACCTCCATGTACAACATCCGTGCCAAAATGCATCTTAGAGCTACTTCTCTTGCTCAGACTGTTTTCTCCTCCACCGACGAGGAGAGGTCAAGGGAACTCTCCTCGTCGGTGGAGGAATCCAACGCAGAATCATTTCAGGCGCACGGGACCGCTTCCCTATAAGTACCGTTGTTTTTTTAACAATCTGTCATCTTGTGAGGTTCGTAATACGAACAGCAGACTCTACTTCACGTCTTAGTCATTTACACGCGCTTGGACTCAGGCCTATAATCTTATATTATCTCCAGTATTGCTGCGTAACTTATTTTTATTTCGCTAATACATTTGCTTTCTATGGAATGAGGGTGTGCGATATGTTGCTATACTGAACACGTTCATTTCTTAGGTGTGGAGTGCTATCCATTAGCAGTATACAGGTTAGGCAGGCCTACGTCAGGTAGGGATAGACTCCTCAAGGTTGTACTTCCTAGCTCTAGGTTTCAGCAGATTGTTTTAAATCGTGTTAAACGCATGCGGTTTTTTGTTATAAAAGGCATTTTTATTAGGCCCTCCCTGACCGCGGAAGAGAGGAGGAGGCAACGTGAGTTGAGAACTCACTCGTCATCACAGGGGCAATCCCCAGCAACTGGGGAGGGTCCGAACGTGTTGAGTTCTCAGCTCACGAGCGAGGTGCACCCCAGTGTCACCTCGCCGCCTCCTTCGGACTAGCGGACTTGTCATGCTTTCATGAGAAAAATTGCTCTGCTACGAAAAATGCACCTCGTGTCAGGACGACTTTGACGTGTTTTTACGCCAATGTTCGCTCGCTGGTTAAAAACTCTTTACATATCGATCTGATATTATCTAGGTTTTTTGATATCTACGTTTTCACGGAAACGTGGCTGAAAAAATGTCACACTATTCCGTTGTTGTTGAGCGGTATTAGTGCTGATTATCAGGTAATACGTAGAGATAGGTCGAAAAAGGCAGGTGGGGGAGTAGCAATCTTACTGAAGAAGGCCTTAGGTTTCCTTGAAATTTTCTCTGAGTCTGCTCCTAATTCTTATGAAATATTGTCGGTGGATGTGATCCTCGAGGGCCATAAAATTCGAATAGTTGCGGTCTATCGTACTCCTTCGTGTTCCACCTTCCATAGCCACCAGTTGTCCAAGGCCGTGAGTGATCTCTTGGCATGTGATTATCCGTCAATCGTCTTAGGTGATTCTAACTACCCGGACATTGACTGGATAAATCTGGAAAAGCCTTTGCCCTCAAGTAGTGGTGATTTTGTAGATATGGTGAGATCTCACAACCTTGAGCAGTTAGTAAAAGAGCCCACCAGACGAGGACACATTCTTGACATTTTGCTTACAAATTACAGTAGCCTCGTGGAAAATGTTTCTGTTGAACCCCCGATTGGTATGAGTGACCACAATAGCTTTTCTTTTTCAATTTGCTGCACGTATGTTGAACATAGCTACACATACTACCGGCATTTTGGCAGGTGCGATTATGGAAAAATTTGTGAGTATTTAGCTTCTGTGGCATGGAGACAATTTCTTGACTCAGTACCTACGATTGACGAAAAGTATGAACTTTTTCTCTCCATAATTGGAGATGCTGTAGAGAAATTCGTGCCTTGGTGTCGAACTAAGCCAATGTATGCCTACTTGCCCGCATACCTTCAAAATATGATGGATCATAGGGCTTGTCTCTTTCGGTTGGCTACAATGACACAGGCAGAACACGACTGGAAAAAGTTCCATGAATTTTCCGAGAAATTTCATAAGCGATTACAGAAATATAATAGTCATATTGAAAAGAAAATTATAGAGACGGGGAATAAGGAAAAGTTCTATAAGTTTTTGCGCAAAAAGCTTAGAGACACGAGTGTTATAGGTAGTTTGAAATCGGGAGATTCTTTAGTGGTCACAGATGAGGCTAAAGCTGACATATTAGCTGATAAGTTCTGTGAAGTTTTTATTGACGATAATGGGATCTGTCCAGACTATAGCCCTGTGATTCATCAGTCGATGTCAGCTTTTCCTTGGTTTGATTCTGTAAATTTGTTCAGGATTATTCAAAGCTGGCCAAACTCCTCTTCTCTCACTCCTGACTTATTGCCTACTACCTTTGTAAAGAAAATTGCTCCCGCTGTGGTGCAACCACTTTCATACTTATATAATCAATCCCTTATGTGGGGTGAGGTTCCAAGAAAGTGGAAGCACTCGTTTGTGACACCACTGTTGAAGAGGAAGCCGGCTAGTGATGCAGGAAACTATAGACCTGTGAGCATCACATCATTTTTCTGTCGAATTTTTGAAAAAGTTCTGAAGGACCATATCATGTGTCATCTACGACGAAATAGTGCTATCCCGCGAAGTCAACATGGCTTCATGCCTGGCCGTTCAGAGGAATCAAATATGTTGGAAAGCCTTAATGATTGGACTGAGATCATGGATAATAAAAAAGCTTGTGATGTGATGTACTTTGATTTTTCAAAGGCATTTGATAGAGTAAGTCATGCTAAATTGGTGTATAAGGTGGCAAAACTCGGCGTACATCCTGTCATTTGTAGGTGGCTTAAGAGCTTTCTTGAAGGAAGAACTTTTCAAGTGAAAATTGGGGAAAGTTTTTCATCCAGCCGAGTAGTTAGAAGTGGAGTGCCGCAGGGTGGGGTGCTGTCACCCCTTCCTTTTATAATCTATACATCGGATATCCCGGCATTGTTGGATGGCAATGGGGTGGTAGTCAAACAATTTGCTGACGATTTAAAGTTGTATAAGGAGGTAGTTACACAGCTGATTGTGCAGCCCTGCAGTTCGGATCGGATTTGCTATACAACTGGTCCCTGCAGTGGCAATTGCCACTAGCACCGGAGAAAACTGTGTGCATGAGGTTAGGAAAGTCAGACGTTCCATGTGAATATACAGTAGGTGAACACTGTATATCTAAGGTTACAAGTGTAAGAGATTTGGGGTTCCACTATAATGATAAATTGGACTTTGCTGAGCATTGCGGCCTAATTAGTAGGAGTGCGTTAGGCAAAACATATCAAATTTTCAAGGCTTTGAGCACGAGAAACAAGGATGTGCTGTTAAAAGCATATAAGACCTATGTTAGGCCAATAGTTGAAAGTGCGACAACAGTGTTTGCTCCGCATAAGAAGAAGTACATTGTGCAAATTGAGAAGGTGCAAAATAACTTCACTAGGAAACTTCTGCTTCGTACAGGTAGTTTTTTATATTCTAGAGTACCTAGAGCACAAATACGAAATAAGTATCTTCGTTTGAATACACCGCAGTCTCGACGTAGGCTCAGGGATGTGTGTGTCGTGTTCAAAATGCTCGCAGGGATCATAGACATTGACAATTCAAAATTTTTTTCATTCATCCCCTCAAAAACTAGAGGCAGTTCCGAGAAAATTTCATGCGAAAAACCTAGGACGAATCTTAGATTGAACTACTTTACGTGCAGAGCGTTGTCCTGTTATCTTACACTCAAGCATGACGTTCCGCTTACCGCTAGCTCTTTCCGGTTATTTAAACGTTTTGCTGAAATCAAATTTCTTAAGCACTAGAATATTGTGTTGCTGTTCTTTATCTACGGTCGTTTTTGTTTTTGTTTTTTCTGTTGAACGTATGTCTTAAACGTACGTAATAAACTATAACTATAACTATTTCCTGTGACGCAGTTCAAACGTGATCTCCTTCAATTGGGATTTCACCGACTCTTTTCTCGATTGCACACCAAGTGGCTGCAAGTATTCTTGTTAGTTCTAAACGATAAGCATCCTTTTACGAACATATAAAGGGATCCGCTTCAAGGTATATAATCATACGATAAGCTGAGGTAAGGAAATTATCTGGGCTGATATTTTCTTATCTTCTTCAACTGAAATTATCTTCTAAGGACAGCAGGAAGTTGAAGCTATTGTAGTTGTGAAGGGGTTACCCTATAAAAGGTGCCAGCAGCAAAAAAGCAGCAAGACATACTGGCATGAAGAAAACAAACAAATAATGCCAGTTTTGTATTCTGTGCTCTCCGCTGACGCGGAAGAGAGCATTGATATGGTCAGGGGAAAGAATTCCATGTGGGCTCGAATAACACGCCCTTGTCAAAACTGCCAAGGATCCTGGAGTTCCTTCCCCTGCCCACACGATGCAAGTAAAAGGCGGATATGCAATCGAAAAAAGAGATGAGAGTGCATTAACTTTTGCTGAGAGGAGCCACATTCCATGTCTGCACGCCACGCTATGCTATGGTGACCCCTATAACTATGTACCGTAGCCCCGGAAGTTGTTATTCCCATTTTTTCTCATGGACGTAGAACACCATGAAACATCAGGTTTTTATTTAGTTCCACTATTTTTTTATTTGCTCAGTTTATTTTTCAGAAACAGTCTGAAACGGCGAGCCCATTAGAGTCAGTCTGATGCAGTTGTGGCGAAGCCAAAATCAGAGATTGACGTTCTACTTTGAGAGAAAACGTTCTAAATGAGGACAATGAGAAAACGTCTGTCTGGCTAGATGGCTTCACGCGGTAAGGCTTTGGGCTCCTAGCAGCGCAAAGGAGCAGCCAGCAGTGGAATAGCAGGGTGTGTAGTAGCAGGAGTGGAACGAGATGGGTACAAGCGACACATGTTGGTCAGATATCAGAGGCTGAACACAGCCGACGTGACCCGATGGTGGTAGCTGTGCCGTTGCCAGGTCACTGGGTCAAATTGGAGCTCACACATGACCTCAATATCAACCGACGCCGGGCTACTAATGCTGCCGATGTACCGGCCGACCATCGCCAATTGTTTACGGGCAGTGAGTGAGTAGCGAAACAAAAGTGAATCCTGAGCACAAGCGATAGAGGGGCTATACTCCGGAAGCCGCTACGCTGACAAAAATAACGGTACTTAGCGGGATGTTGCCAAGTGCGCTGGGAACAACCTCCCGTCAAGTAACAAAATAATTAACTGGAGAACAAAATAATTAACTGGAGCAATACGAGTTGAGGCACAGTCTCTCGTAGGCTTCGACATTTTCGATATAGGTACTATCCAGGTAAGTTGGTCCATCTTATACACACATTTAAATTGTAGCTGAAATGGAAACACATGCAACATAATCTACAACGGAGAGGAGCCACCAGATTCGAGGAAACCCGAAGGGTTGAAGGCGAGTATTCCAAGTGGACGAGGGGTTGAACGCAAGTCCCGTTCTAAGGTGGACCACTCATTGGGATTGCACCTCAGTGTACACCCAGCTGTAGGATAGAACTTTTATAGCGTTGACCCAGCCCGGCACTAAGATGGTGAACTCTAATAGAACTCTAAAATACAAGAGAAACTCATCGTACTAAGAGTATCGATCCCCAACTCGTATTGCGTGAATAACTGGAAATGATATAAATATGTATATGAATAAATATCTTTAACTTATGCATATATACATACATGTATACCCTACTCAAGTTAAAAAAAGGCTGTTTTTAAATCAAAGCGAATACCATTCTAAATGGATACTTTTGAAATCAAGCAGAACGTTTTCCAAATCAAAACTAGCTTCTTCCACGTTACACTACAGTCTTTCAAGAAAATTAGAATATTTTTTCGTCTAATGGAAGTTTAGTGCTACTTTTTTAACTTTTTAAACTCAGCAGCTCCAATAATTTTAGAGTACAGGAAGGCAACATTTTTTATCATGTTTAAAAAAGGGATATGCAATGCCCTCGACTACATCATCATGGTTTTCGTTTGATTTAAAGTGTAAAACCTGCTTACTTGAAACAGCGATGTGAGGATATGTGGGTTTTTACAGCTGGTTTTTTGCACTATTTCCATTTTTATTAGCAGAATTTTTGCTACCAATCAAATAAAAATCGTGATCTAGTCGAGTGCATGCCGCTATCCCTTGTTTATTATATGATTGCTACCTTCCTGAGCACTAAAATAAATTCAACGACATCCCGTAGAAGTAGAAAGGCGCATCACAAAAGGGATTAAGTGACGCTGTCCTTTATCCTTTTATCCTTAAAATTTCCTTAACTTGAAAACAATCCTTTTGAAAACAAGCTGAACATCTTCCAAACCAAACGTGCATGTTTCACAGTAAAATAGAGGCTGCGAGAGAGTTAAAATAATTTTTTGTTCAAGGAAAATTTAGAATGAGTTTTTTAAAGAAATTTTTAAAATCAGCCGCCGCAGTAAGTGAATGCACTAGATGAACTTTATTTCAAAAAAGTAGTACTATTTTTAGTAATGTGCATTCACTTATTGCAGCGGCTGATTTTAAAAATTTCCAAGAAAACTCATTCTAAATTTCCCTTGAACAAAAAAATTATTCTAACTCTCTCGGAGCCTCTATTTTACTGTGGAACATGCCCGTTTGGTTTGGAAGATGTCCAGTTTGTTTTTAAAAGTATCAAGCTTCCATAGAAGAGTGTCCAATTCGATTGGAAAGATGTCCAGTTTCATTTGAAAAGTGTCAGATTTTCTTTTTTTTTAGAAAATTGCATATTACCCAACAAGTTGCCTATTTTACTATCTAGTTGTGCTATTTCTTAAACAATGTACGCGAACGATATCAAAGTTTACAAGACCATCGATAACGCTGCTGATTATGATGACTGTATTAAGTTTATTAGAAGCACAAATTACAGTACAATCACACATTTGCACTGAAGTCGTCGCAATTCAATACGACGATTAGAGGTTCAAGAAAACCGCTGACCAAAATTTTGCACCTAGGCGTTATCAGTGAGATTGCGGTGTTAAAATCAAATCTCTCATCGATCTTTTACGAAAAGCATAACCATTTGGGAATTTTATGAGACCTGGAGCAACATAACAAGCACCTCGATGAAAAGGAAAATTGGAAAAGTTCCACGATTTCTCCTCTTTAGGTTGGGATATAGGAAACCGCAGCTATTGCGATAATCCGATGTAGGCAAAAGGGCGCAGTAGTTACAGGGTCTCGGCCAGGACTCGCCTTTAAGGTCTTTGAGGCAAAATACTAAAACATTACATTTGTAGAGAAGATTTTTAACATTAGGAAGTTTGATTCTTTTCTGATAATTTAGAATCGCCATCGCATCACTAGTACCAAATACACATCTGCTAAATAAAATTTTGTTAAACATTTCTGAACTTTTTCTATTTTAGCTCAGAGACCTTCGTGTAAGAACTCCAAACCTTCGAATAATACTTTAATATAGAGATTATATATTTTGTCGCGAAAGTAAAGTGCGTGGCGCATACCAGAGAAAGCATAAGAATATTTTCCAGGCTCCACCACATCACGCAATAAATCGTCGTTGCCCGTCCTGTTTCAGCCTACTCTAGGGGCGACTTTCGACGAAGTCTTCACCCAAAGTGTTTCTTTTGTTCGCTGCTGTTTACCCGACCGGTGTTAGGCTTCATGTCGAACCGTGCGCGACGCTCCTAATCCAGCACTCGTCAAATATGTCCTCAAATCCGGCGAAACCACGTTTCACACCATTCGACGTCATGCGCGCTGCTATACTTTGCCTTTTCTTCTCTTTCAATCCTTTGACGGTAACTATTTATGACATTGTCATCTAAGAGTGTAAGATGTTCAGCACAATCTCTGGTCGGACCACTTTCCCTCCGGCAGGCACATACGTTCGTTAACGTTTGGACAATTGTCGGTAAGAGGTTTATGCTCAAACTGGCACCGAGAAAGGAATTATGGAGCGTCTTGGTCTCCGCGTCTTTGCCCTCCTACATGAGGTCGACGTGGCTTTTGCATCTCATCTCGATGCATCTTTTGCATCTTTTGCATCTCACTCGACATCGAGATAATTGAAAAGGAGCTTCGTGGATGCCCCATGATGTCGAAGGGCAGCGTTCCTAGTACCTGGTCCACAAAAGTGCGCAGAGCTTGTGAGGTGCAAACGCTTGCAATAATATCCGAACATTTCGAAATGATAAAGGTGAAGCTGTTGGCAGAATCAAGGACGTTGAATTTATTTGGCTCAATGTCGATGACCAACCTTCACATCGACGCCTTTCTAATCTCAGCTACTCTAATTTGCATTGGACAAATCATAATGTTTAGTAGATGTCAAGTTATGTAAAACTCGAAAAACCCTGTAAAACTACCATTCCGGGCGAGTTTCGATAAGACGCCCTAACAAGCGCGAACTTGGGACTGTGTGGAGTTCTTTTAAGTTGTAATTACAGTTCACAGTATATCTAAATTCTTAAGTAGACCTTTTTCTTTCCTTAAAAGGCTTTAGTGAAGAGCCTTAGCTGGCATTCTTCAGACTGCCTCTCGACTACGGCGGCAGTCATGCGAGTGCTCGCCCGGAGAACGGGCAACGTGCGCTTGTCGAGTGAGTCGTTTCATCAACTGCTTTCTCCGCCCTACACCCAGTACATTGCTCAACTACTACTGCATAGATCGCCATATTCCATCACTATAATTTCTTCGATTAGGTATCTTCTTTGCTGGGCTCGGCAGAGAAAAATGTTCAAATGATGTGTTCCTGCTCGGCGGCAACCCCGCCAAAGTGCGTCTGTGAAGATAACGACCAGGTAGGAAGTGTATTTATTGAAAAATACGTCTGTTTTCGTATTAGCTCGTTTTATAAGGAACACTGGTTTGTACATATATTAGTGCCAGAACAATCCTTCTGAATCACTACAATCAACTGCTCCATTTCTTTAGCCGTTCACTTGCTCTGAGTACTATTTAGGCATCTGCAATGTTGCAGATAGAGTAGCACTGGTTGCTTAAAATCTGAAAGTGTTCGACGTTTTGAGGCTTTTCGGAATACCACTGTGAATATGCCTCTCGCTTGTTAATCATTCTAACATATAGCTAGGAAAAGGGGCAAGGCTTCAATGGTGCCGCATCTACATGCAGCTTTGCGTTGTTTCTTATGCCGGCTCCCTTAGGTTAGGCGGAGAACAATTCAACATCAGATAAGCAAGAAATATGGCGTACGCAAATGGGATCGGATTACTGGAGGCGTTTTTTGCGTTTTCGAACCGATGCCGTTTTTTCATTTAGAGTATAATACTCAAGTTGCATAATTCCCTAGAGCCGGAAAATGTCGAAAGCAGCCAATATGTTTTTCTGAAAATTCAAAAACTACTTATGAGCTGAGTACAAAGTTCTGACCATTTTGTTTAGTTAATTTATTGATTTAAAAAGTCGTGGTTTTATGACAGCACGATCTAAATCACATAAAGGATAAGTATAAAGGACGGTGCTACTTAATCCCTTTGAGATGCGCCATGCATTCTACTTCTATGGGATGACGTGGAGGCGATTTGAACGCGTAGTTGGCCATACAATGGCTTGCGGTGGCCAGCCGATGGCAAGTCAGCGCTTTATTCTTTCCAGACAAGTCAGACTGGTTCCAATTCACCGACCACGAAGGGTAGAGTGTTTGATTGGCCTGGGCGGGAAGTCCGAACCAGCAATCTGGTATCGTGGGTCCGCGACAGCCAGCACCTCCTCCGACTGCGCTACGCAGCCTTCTCAATCACGGATCATCACATATCCTTCATCACCGTCCAAAGCGTGTGCTAGGAAAAGCTTAACTTTCCGAATGATCATTGAATTTCTAGTTGTGAAGATGACCCGTCAAGGCGTGAAAAGTCGGAAGATTATGCGACAAGGGGTAGGAAGGGGTAGAAAACTGTTCGTCTGAGACGGCAGACGTTATGACGTTATGAGTAACTTATGAAGATTGTGGTCCTAGCAGAAAGAAACTCAACGTAGAGAAAGAACCTTCCTTGGAATCCGGCTAAATACTGAGCAGGAATTCAACTCGTGTTGGTCATATTTCGAGTTCTGTTGGGGTAGTTCGTCGAGGGACAGGCAGTGACGGCGTCGTTTATGGTTGGAGTGAAGGACTCAATCACATACGTCATAGCGGCGACAGGCGGTCAAACGCTCCAGGCTTCCATCCGAGGTGACTGGTCCGGTCAGCTTACAGATAGTTGGTGATAAACTCTTAATAAATGACTTGTCGTCATAGTACGACCCACTGGTACGCTGCTTTCACTGTAAAGAAATCCTCGTGGGTATGCGGAGATACCTCAGAGGAATTCTGAGTATCTTTCACCTAGCAGTGTATCCAAAATTAGGTGGGTAAGATATATGATAGGTATGTTTATACTTTAAACCCCGTACACTCCGGATTTAATCGGTAGTGAGTTCGACCTCTGGTCACAGCAAAGTGTCGCCGAGGGGTAGCACTGAGGCTGTCTCTCAAGTCATTGGGAGAGAGCTTCAATGCTACTAGAGTTTGTTCGTCCAGGGCGCTAGTGCACATAGAATGTCGTTAGCTTTTCAGTGAAATATTTCTCGATCGGAACCACTGGTATAAACAACGAACTTGAGGATCGACGAACTCGAAGGCCATGTCCTGCTTGAAAGCAGCGCAAATGTTGGCGACAGCGGTTGACGAGCGTAGTCTTATAGGAACACGTAGTTGCGATGACTCGCAGGTTGCCTTGATCAATTGAGGCCACGATTATTACTGATTGGCATCCAAGCGTTTACGTCACCCTCGAGGCAACGTTTCGAGAACCGCATAGCACATTTCGGTATCTATAAATATGTTCTAATAAGATGGCGTCCAAGAATTCACAGAGAGATACGAAAACACGATCAGGACTTGCAACTCAACTATTAGGGGGGGGGGGGCAAAAGTAATGAGACAAAATGAAAAAAATCTTTATCTCTTTATAACTCAATTACAACTCAACGATGCTGAGGAATGTATTTGCCACTTGCTGCCATCGCTCAGCCAACTTCCTGATCCCATCCTTCCAGAACTGCTTGGGCCTGGTGTTGATCAACTGCTCGACATGGTTGTCAAGGACTGCTTGGGTTCTTGTGTCCCTTCCGACTAGGAAGTCTTGTAGGCTCAAGCAATAGTGGTAGTCGCATGGAGAGATGTCCAGCGAATACGTTTGGTGAGGCATGTGAACGTAGCCCAGCTGGCCAAGCTTATCCGTGGTTACTTGCTCCCGATGGGGTGCGGCGTTGTCGAAGAGGAGAACCTTCTTGAAGCGCTGCGAATGAATAAGAGCGAGTCGCCGGCCCATCTCTTCTATTTCGTTCACCATGGCCTTGGTGTTGATCGTAGTGCTCTTGGGAAATAGCTTTCGGTAAACCGCTCCATGGGCGCAGACCCAAAAGCTCCAAAGATGCTTCTCGCCGTGAACATCTCGCCGAACGAAGGTCGGTAACAGGTCACCAGGCCTCAACCAGACTCGCTGCTTGGCAGGGTTAAGGTAGAAGACGTACTTCTCACCTTGCGTGAATATTGAGCCCAGGCTGCTCGGGGTTGGGAATTGGGCGAGATTTGCGCGACACAGGTCGACTCGTCAGACTGGGGTTTCGGCATGAGACAGGCTGGGGTTTTGGCATGCTTCTGGAAAGGGCGGAAGTGGTAACTTCTCAGATGGGCTTCAGTAAGTAGCATACAAACATACAAATACGACAAGCACGAAACCAGACTCCAGCCACGAGATATTTGGACATGGCATGGGTGTCTCATTACTTTTGCCCCCCCCCCCCCCCCCCAATACTTGTACCATTGCAGTTGCCACCACCATTGCCTCCACCAGAACTAATGTCGCGACCACCAAAGAAGACGTGCTCCGATCAATGTCACCCTCTCTGTGTGGATAGTTGTCAGTCGTTGCTGACAGCATTGAGATGTAACGAGGTGAACTTCTGTGAAAGTCTTCGACGCTGAAATTCAATTCAACACAGTTTACCCTTGCAGGTTTGCCCCGATGCCTGCAACTTCTCCTGTTTGAAGCAGGAGATAATGAAAACGAACGGAAGGAAAATGCAGAACAAGAGCGAGTACAAGTTCATCATTCCAAAGACAGCGACGAGCCGGCTGAGCCTAGAAGTGGTACGATCTCGCTAGTTCTGCAATGCCGATGACAACAGCTGGGTTAAGCAATGAGAGTTAGCGAACTCCTCAGAATCCTAGTTCTTGAAATGGTGTTAAAAATGATGCTAAATTGAATTCGATTTATTATATTTCATACATGATGACACATTGCAGTCTCTGGGAGAAAGCGAAATGGTTGAAAATGGTTAGAAAAAATGGAAATATGGATTTGTTGGCTGTCGTTGTTTGAAGCTTCAGGCACAAGATAAGAACGTTGCAGGCGATGACTCGCGTTCCAGAGGTTCCATACAATTATCCGATTCCAACGCTTGCTCCCTACTACGGTACTCCTACGCAAAAGGTACTCGGTCTTTTGCTTGTTTAACGCAGTTGTGCTGCCGAGCGCTTTGTTTTGTACACCAGTTTCGTTCTTCCTCGTTGTGCAAGTATGAGGTAGTCAGTGACTTCACCTAGCGAATTTCGCTTAACTAAATGCATCCAAAAATTATGCCTTTCTTATGGAAGTCTACTTTTCGCACATGGCAAAGAACTTTCGAATTTCAGCACCTTTCTTTGAAACCTCTTTTAGACGTGTGAGGCTGAGTGTATGCCTGACTGCTCGACGTCGTGTATTACACTACGACCAGCGCTCAAGCTGCTGAATAGGCTTATCGAGAGCAAATCGACGAGCCCAGCCGAATGTCTGAAGACGTGCACACAGACTTGCGAGCACGTCTGCATGTAAGTCTTTCCATGCCTTGCCGAAGTCTCAGTCACTGCTGGGGTGACTGAAGGAGACGGCTAGCAGATACTCATCCAAATTGATGTCGCGACGAGGGGTGTGCGTGATTACGATTTGCGATTTTACGATTTGGCTATTTTTGCCAAATTTTTTTAACGATTTACGACACTTTAGGTGGTAAATCATAAATTTTCATAAATGTAATCTTCGACCAACAATCAACTGGCGTCCAAATTTATCTGCACAGGGTCCTAAAGATGTGCCCACTCTAATGGTTTCCTCTTATAGCTCATTCCCGCTTCCCTTTAGAGTTGTTCTTTGATGTTGCAATGTGTTACTGTGGCAGACGACACCGTTCGGTAAACAGGCTTCTCGAATCCGATTTATGCCTTCGCCTAATTAACCTTTCAATTTCTCTTACACTGTAAGGGCTGCCGTTTGGAACCGGGCAGGTTTAAGAGGAAAAGCACGCGCAAACAAAAAAAAAATAAAAAATAAGCCCCTGTCTAGGAGGCTGGACTCCTCCGTTTCCGGTCCAGAACTAGCAAGGCACATCACATTCCTACTTTTTCCATCACATTCCTAGGTTGTTCCATTCCAGCCAACAGAAAGACATTGAAGGTAGTTTCTTACCATTAGAGAAAGAGCGACGAGTCGATCCACGTCCTATTTGGTAATAACGTCTAGTCAATTTTTATAACAGATTCACGCTAACCCTAACGAACAGAATTGATGCAAATCCACTATTGGACATCATTTGTACTTGGAAGCGGGGTCTAGGAACTTGCTGCTTTCATGTGGAAAGGATAAACCACTGTTTCTATCGGTTTGCCTTGCACTTCATAGTGCGGAGCAAATTGGTATACAAAATACGGCAAAATCGAGTGCGTAGCATTTCAAGACAAGATCGAACTGGTTTTGACAGTTTGATCTCCATTTTTGGCAGTGTGATTAAGTTTATCGTATTCACCGGATCTAATCCATTTAGGACGCTGCGGACTCTCGGAGAGCAAGCGTTCGTTACATAACTGGCGAAGGGTAGCGCGAGCGAGTGCAGAGAATTATTAAATAGTAGTGCAATATTATAAAGCTTTCAAAATCTCACAAGCGCAGCCTTGAGCAGGAAACCGACGCTCTAGGAAGGGTCAGGTTAGCGCGATAGCTGATAGTGCCAATCAATGGCTCAGAACTTGAGAGCACTTTTAAACCTACGGATGCCTTCGTTCCAATCTCTCTACAATTAGCAGAGCTTCTGAATTGAAGTATTGCGCTGTGGTTGTTGCTTGATACCCCCTATTAAGCAATGGATGAAAAAAGTGACTACCTTCTGCTTGACACCCCTTATTAAGCAATGGATGAAAAAAGTGGCTACCTTCTGCAGTGGTCTATATACCGTTTTCACTTGCTGCGTGCAAAAGACTTGTCGACCGGTGTCTTCAGGGTGTGTCTTATCTTTTCTATTCTTCACCGTGTTGGTTGCTTTTCATACTTATTCCTGCTTTCGCTAGGGTCGTTTATTTGCTTTGCTGCATTGATTTACATGTACAAAATAAATAAATGTATAGGTATGTATATATAAAACTAAATGTGTTTTTCACATACCAACCTGAAAACCTACAACCAAACCATAGGGTACAACAGCTTTCACCTGGCTCCTGGCTATATCGCGTCAGAAAAAATCAGCCGGCCCCGATCATCATCTTGCAGTCCGAGTCTTCAAGAAGATAACAGCGGTTCGATGAAACGGTAAATTTTTAAGAATAGAGTTCTCAATCATGATTGTTAACTACATTGAGTGTTTTTTAACCACCATAAGTTAGGATGATCGAAAAGTCTTGCAAGGTGTTAAATAGGTGTTAAATTTGTTATTTGTTATACTAGGTGTTAAATTTGTTAAAGCTCTTAAAGTAGTGATCTTGTGTGGTGACGTCACAGTACATTTTCGAAGCTTCCTCAGGCATACTATATAAGGCCTCGTCGAGTAGGAATGCAGCAATAATGTCAACGATAAGCAGCAGCATGCTACGACCTATCGTCTACTATGAATTTCTGCAAGGCCATTCCGCAAGGACTGCAGTCTCCAACATCTGCGTTGAATTCAAGGAGGAAGTCATTCACTATTCCATAGTGACCCGTTGGTATCAGCGCTTCAAGGCTGGAGACATCTCTCTCGAAGATCGACCTCGTCCCGACGTCCCTCTGTTGTGGAAGAAGACAGCTTGCGCGAAGCTTTCAAGGTTAAGCCAAATTCAACCACTCGCGAATTGGCGGCGACACTTGGATGTACACAAGGCAACTTTGTGAGGCAGTTGGAGATCCTTGCTTACCGCAAAGTTTTGTCGTCTTGGGTACCACATGAGCTGCAGGACTCTGACAAGGCATGCTGAATCAGTATTGCTGAGTCGCTGCTTCTTCGCCCGCCCTTTCTGAAGGTTATTGTTACTGGTGATGAAAGCTGGGTTCTTTATGTTAACCACAGCCGGAAGAGCCAATATTTCCCACGCGAAGAACCGGCTCCAAGACCACCGAAACGTGGATACCACGAAAAGAAGGTTCCTCTATGTTGTTGGTGAGACACAGAGGGCATACTTTACTGAGAGTTGCTGGAAAGTGAGACCACAGTCATAGCATCTGTCTCCGCTGAGACCACAGTCATAGCATCTGTCTCCGCTACCCAGCTCCAGAGCTTGGCCTACGCCATGCGTCAAAGACGTCCATGGGCCGGATTCATCAACAATTAAACTTGTGGGTATGCGGGGTATAAGGGATAGAGGTAAGATAAAATTCAGGTAGAGATAAGGCAAGAGTCAGAGACGCAGGCTTCATTGTGGGTATCTCTACCTCCTATACCCGCGGGTTAGTCGTTGATGAATCTGGCCCCAGAACGGGAAAATTTCTACCTGCTGCACGACAACGCCCGTCCTCATGTCTCAAAAGTAAGTCGCGAAAAAATCCAGGAGTTACGCTGGGAAGTTCTGCCCCATCCACCGTACTCTCCAGACCTCGCTCCTTCTGATTACCACCTGCTCAGCACTCTGAAGCAGCATCTTCGAGGTAGAGAGTTCGATGATCGACGTCAACTGAAAAATGAGGTTTCTGCATTCTTTTCCTCACAGCTCTCCCAATTCTGGCGGAAAGGAATTGAAGGGCTACCTGAAAGATGGGCAGGATCCTAGACTTACATAGGCAATATATCGCAAACTGAGTTTTTGTATATTGTATTACACTGTATTGTAATATTGCTGTAAGACTTTTCGATAAACCCAGTAATTCTCAGATCGTGGGCGGGTTTGTTGTCTTATGGGTGGTGTGTATATGTATACGAATGTAAGAAGCGTCAGCAAGAGTAGTCCTTGACTGCAGTTAATATTCCTAAACATTTTTTTCCTCTGTTCAAATTTAATGGTTCTCATTCTCCGTATCGACGTCTTTAGTTCGTGCGTTTCAGTATGCGCAACTCCCCCGCCTTGGGATCATGTACTTAGAACGTCGTAGGCTTGGCGCATATTAAAATTCACATGCAAGACGTCGTCCAGGAAAGAATTTTATATACGCTTTATGTTCTTTTTGAGATTTTAGCAGCCTTTCAGCCAAATTATTTTTTCCACTATATGAACCTTCCTTCGTCCGTCTGCATATGCCATTCATAATCGGACCCTTATCAACTGAGGAAGGAAACTGTTTCTTATGCGCAAATAGAAACTTGTTCATCAATCGGATAACTGCAAGTCCTAGCCTCTGTTTTTGAAAAATGCAAATTTGATGTGGACAAATATTCAGAGAAAATACATATATTAGAAAAACTAACACTATTTCACGGATATGTAGGAGAGTTAGAGGTTAACGAAGAAAATTCAACTCGTTCTTGTAGAAACGTACTGGCACATATGTGATTTGGAATTATTGATATTTCCGATTAACATCTACCGATTTCCTATTGGAGAGGTGGTCCAAATTAAACTCCAAGTCGAGTACACAACCTGGGTATCTGGCACTGTAGAATACGACGGTGTAGTGCCCTCTGAGCACAACAAACAAACACTTTTCGTTACCCTGAAATTTCGCTTGAGCTTGGGTATGGCAATACAACGATAAGTTTATAGCCGACAGCCTTTCCGAGTTTGTATGCGCCTCGCGGATTTTGAACTTGCAGGGCAGCCGGCATGGATCGGAGGGAGTGCCAATCCCTCTGCGGAGAGACGTGCGAGGAAACTTGCCGACCAGCGGGAAGGGAATGCGTTACGCCCTGTATGCCGTCGTGTCATCAGGAATGTATCGAGGTGTGTTTCCACTTTTGTGCATAGAATGTCCATTGCTGCCTCTTTTGTGCATAGAATGTCCACTGCTTCATATGAGGAGGCACCATATCCTCAAGAAAACCTAAACCCTTCATAAGCACTACTTAGATGGAACTTGGCTAAAGTTTCTTTGGTGAGTATTACGCCTTTGCGGATTCTGCGCCGTTTTTGTCCGGCAATAACGAGACGCACACAAGTTTATTCTAAGGTGCCTGCAAGTTACTGTGAGAAATACGTTACCCTCGCAAACCATTATACATACAATTCGTTCCTTTGGCTACTAAATTGAACATTAAATTACTGTAAAAAAGAGAGAGGAAATTTTAGGGCCATCAAAATTTATAGATTTATATTTCTGTCCCATGACATACCAACTCCTTTCATTTCGTGGTGTTTGTGGTATCATCGAATGCTTGTGCCTCTAGTTTAACGATTTCCTTTATTGTTTATTGGAAGGCTGTTTCTTGGAAGTTCTTGGAAGATAAACAGACTGGTGGCAAAGTCATGTGCCTACTTCCTTATACAAATGCTTCAAATATTTTATCTCGCTAACCATTTTATTCTAAAGTTTTGGTGAGAGATTTTGTGAGCTGCGTTTTCTCAACCTAGAAAGGAACTAATGGGGAGGTGTAAGCTGACATGCGCGCATCATGCTAAAACGTTACAAACTTTCCCTGGATCACCTGCCGTTTTGTTGATCACAGAATTGGTGGAGCGGGCACCAGCATCGGCTTCATTCGCCCCTAATGCGAGCCAGAGTGGACCAGTTGGATCACCCTCGTCCGAAATGCACGAAGGACACCGTACCGTTCATTCAGGGGCTTCACAAAAAAGTACGGCGAATGAGCATCTGAGTTTTCCTTTGACATCCCAGTCAATCCAGTCGATCATGGCTCTCGTCCAGCGGACGTCATTGAATGCATTGGTTGACTGCCTACTTAATGTCGACGACTTGGCATATGCGACAGTAAATTCGTTAAAATATAGCAGGCGCCACTACGCAATGTCAGCCGTTTTTATTCACAGATGAAGTAATAAATAATTCTTCTGATGTTTACAAGGTCAAATCAGAATATTTCAGCGATCGAATCGCCTTGTTACGAGTGCAACACCCACGATCGTTTTTTCAACCACATCCGCTATCGAGACACTAGTCATATTTCCGAAGTCAGCAACTGTGCAGTCTCAGTGCGAGCATGAATGCAAGGTTTGTTACTAAACGGCCTGGCACTCTAATATTGAAAGGGTTCGAATTCTTTAGGTGCAATGCGCTAGACAATGCGCTCTCCATCAGCTCTCCGGAGCACAATGTGAAGCGGCGTGCAGAACCACGTGTGTACCGGTCTGCCAGTCGAAACTGCGACGACGTCACTCCCGGCCGCTGAGACGTCGTATTGGTGTGTGAAAGCCTACTCTCGCTCCTATTGAATAGTTTGTATATAGGCCTCTTTTAAGTATGACTGAGGCGTCCTAATAAATTATTCATATCGTGTTGTTAAATATTTTGGTGGTGACGTCCGTTCCTCCAAGTGGTGCCACTGGACACTGTTTGATTTTGCGAGCCGAGCTGAACACGAACAATCAAACGCAGGCGACAGGCCCTTGTGACAAGCCGGCCTACGAACATTCTGTGTCACATCATATGGTTGATGACGTTTCAGAGCTCATGAGATAATGCTACGGCCTCCGCAGGAGTCGACGCGCTCGCGCAAAGCCCGGCGAGTGCGAAAACTGTGCATCTGTTCCTGTTGACGGCATAGGGCAACCGAGCTAGTGCGAAAGTCCCGAACGTAGGGAAGGCCGATGTAGGAGCCTTGAATGCGCCGCACGTCACGTCAGCGTCGCACGTTGACGAGGCGCTCGTGCGAGTTGGTAAAAGCACCACAGCGAAGAAAGATAGATTTGTTTGCGGCGCAGTAGACGAGGCGGTGCTGCCTCCAGGTCAGGGAACATTGGACGCGGCTTCAGGGCTGTTCTCTGCGGCAGCCTCAGGGTCACTCGTCGGTATTATCGCCTCCGAACGTTTCCGCGACCGCTTGGTAAAGACTGCTGTTGCCGTAGAGGATCGACGATGTCATGCTTCACAGACAGGTTGCTCTGAGCAAAGGAAGGACGAGTTTTGGTCCCGCTTGATGAGGAGACAGCGCGAATGCATCACAAGATATGGTATTTGTAACAGGTGTGCTTAATGGTCATGTCGGTGGAACGAAAGATGGTTGCAGCTGTCATGGTAGTTTTGGATGTTGAACGCGCAACGTTGATGGTGAGTGTATGCTTGAGTGTGAAGACCTGCACGACCTCACCGTCCTGAGCACCAAATTTTGAAAGCGGGACTCCCACCTCATCTCGTTTCATATCGGGAACGCTAAAACGCAGATTGGCTATATCCTTGTTAGGTGTCTCGACCCAGCACATGTGAAGACTTTGCCATATGAGACGGTTGCCGCGCAACATCGTCCACTGATCTGCTCTCTGAAGATAACACTTCCGGGGTATAAACATGTCGAGGGATGCTGGTCGGCTAGAAACAAATAGTGTCGATTGAAGGAGAAAGAAGCAGTTGTTATTTCTTGCACTCGGTTGCTGGCGGTAACAACTAAGGACAAAACCTGGAAGGATGCAAGTAAAACTCGAGTTGCACGCTTCGAAATCGGCACCACAAAGAGAAGGCGAGGCTTGGTCGACAAGCAGGCATGGCTGTGGACTGATCACGTCAGAGAGAAAGTTCGAGGAAAGAAACGACTCTATCACGTATTTATCGGATAAAACAGTCCATAATTGGCGGAATCGGGAAGCGAGAAAAGCGGCAAACAAGGCAGTGACTGCTGCAAAAGCCCCATACTACGGTGATGTCAGCGGAAATTTGGAAACGCGCGATGGTGAGCGTTATCTTTACAGACTCGCCAGAGCTCTCTGCCGCCAAACAGAAGAGATCGAGAGTTTCTTTGGCATTTATGACGAGAACGATCATCTTCTGATGGATCGTAAGAGGGCTGTGAAGCGATAGCACGACTATTTCGAGGAATTCTCGAATGTTGAATTTGCCCATCCTGCTATTCCTTTTGTCTGTACACGATCCCGTTCAGATGATCACAGTGAGCAAAACCGAAGCAGCCTTAAGGAAGATGAAGTCAGGTAAAGCCACTGGTCCCGATGACCTGTCAGCCGCTCTGTAGAAGTTGAAAGGCTGGGCCCTGCTGACTAGCTGACAGAGTTTTTCAATAAGATTGTTGCTGAGAAGGCGCACATCAAAGCATGACCATCCCAATTTCGAAGAAGAAGAGCAGTCCTGCGGAGTGCGCTAGTTACTGTCCAATTCGCCTTCTTTCACACACCATGAAAATCTTTGAGCGAATTGTCGATAGACATATCTGGATGTCGCCCAGATACCCACGAATCAATGTGGTTTCGTCTCTGGCTGTGGCACCGTGATGCCATTCACGCCGATCGTATTTTGCTAGAGAAGCACCGCGAGAAACAGAAACCGGTGCATTTTGCCTTCCTGGACTTGGAGAAGGCATTCTACCGCGTTCCACAAGATGTTATACGGTACGCGTTGCGAGAACATGGTATCCCTGAAGAGCTTAAATGGGAGTGCATTCTGTACTCTTGCACAAGGAGTAGACTGCGTGCGGCAGCGGGTACCACGATGTAATTTTCCATCTCTGAAGGGATGCATCAGGGATCTGCCTTAACCCCACTGCTCTTCGTGGTCGTTATGGATGCAATCTCACGAGGTCTCCAAAATGAGACACCTTGGATGCTGCTGTATGTTGATGACGTCATGCTTGTACGCGAGTAGGAAGCCGAACTCGAGCGACTGGCAGAGGCGTGGTGAGATCGCTTGGCATTGTTTGGACTCAAGCTAAACGTCAAAAAGCCGTAATACTTGACGAGAGGTGTGAATGAGCACGGATCTATTCTGATCAATGGTAATGGGCCCTCACGAGCTAAATCATTCAAGTATCTTGGGTCAACAGTCACGTCCGACTGGCAGCCTAATGTTAGAAGTGAATGCTGGTGTGAGTGCAGCCTGCTGGACCGCGTTCGCAGTGACACCACATGGCAAAGGTTCGGTGTCGCCCCGATAGCCGACAAGTTGCGCGACGCTCGCCTACGATGGTATGACCACGTCCCTCACTAACGACGATACCGCAAGAGGACGCCCGAAGCAACATTGACTAGGTACGTTGCGTATGGACTTAAAGGTAGCTGGTGTCCATCCCGATCAAGAGTTCCATTGGGAGAAATGGCGTCACCGCACCAGACAAACGCTATTGAAAATGATGATGTATTTGTCAAATATTCTGGTGTGTGGAGTACAGTCGGAGGAGGCAGCTGTCGTGTGCACCCAATACCAGGCTCGAATTTCCCGCTCAGACCACTGAACCTTTCACACCTCCGTGGTCGGTGAATTGGTACCAGATTTGTTTGGGAAGGACAGCACACTGACTTCTACATCGACGGGCTATCGCAAGGCATTGCGTACGCCAAGGTGCAGGAAGTGCGCATACCGCCTACTGATCTACTTGACTGTGGTGGGGCCGCTGTCTATACAATGGTCCTTCTTTATTATTGCGCTTCTTCTAAAGTGCCAAGCAGGATCTTCCGATGCGATCATAGTCATTATTAATTTCTTCAGTTCTTGTCCCTATTGATGGCGAGGTCCACTCTTCTAGTGTAGTGAGTTCAATGTCCCGATCAATTCCTGACCAGGTGCATTCCAGCAATCATTTAATCGAAATGCAGCTCATCCCGCCAACTTCGAGGGTCCTCTGATCCGTTTCCCAAGAACCTGAAGATTGCGGCCTTTCAGATGGTGTCAATGCTATCACAAAGGATGTGGCCATCTACAGTACCGCGCATATGATTCGGTTATTTCCCGAAAAGAACGCTTTGGAGCATTCCAAAGCGGCTTTTTTAAATAAGTTTTTAAAAATCAAGTACTTCTCAAAAGAAATACACGTTCGAGTTTAGCAGTTCGACCTCTTCTTTCGACGTATAAATCTCAGTAGAGTTGAACAATGCATATAGGACCGACAGAATCAACCGAGTGGGCGCGACAGGGAAGGGCGGTCGACGAGTTGTCGGTCGCAAGCCGTCGAAAACTGTTGCGTGCTCACAATCCCTCTAGTTTGAGGTTTTCTGGGAAACGATGGGTATCGTTCAATTCGCTTCTTTGAGATCTACACAACCATTTGTACAAGTTCGCCAGATCACCGCGTTTTCGCAGTGGGTGGTCAAAAATGACTGGGCAGACCTTATGCGATTGGAGAAGTTTTTTTTTCATCACATTCATATTCTCGGAGTATATCAAACATGGCGTAAAGTGTTCTGTCATGCCAGGAATCCACTGAGAGTGCGCCGTGCACCATGCATATAGGATCAACCTATCAATCGAGGGGGGTGGGGACAGCTTGTAGTGTGAGCGTTTAGGGAGTTTTATGAGAAATTCTAAGCCGCCCTCCTCAGGAGTTGCTCTAAGGCTGTCCAGCTAGCCTTTGGAGTGCGCTGTGCCCTATGCATATAGGATGGAACCTATCAATCGAGGAGGGGGACAGCTTGTAGAGTGAGAGTTTGGGGAGTTTTATCACAAATGTGCAGCCGGCCTACTCAAGAATTGCTGTACTCTGTTTCGGAGAGACCTAGGAGTGCGCCATGAACAATGTATATAGGATCGTACCTATCAATCGAGTGGACGCAACAGGGTGTAGAGTGGGCGATTGGGGAGTTTTATGAGAAATTCTCAGTTAGGAATTGCTTTCCCTAGTTAGGAATTGCTCTAACACAGTCCAGCTAGCCTTGGGAGTGCATCGTAAGCAGTGCATATAGAATCGAACCTATCAATCGAGTGGGCGCAACAGCTCGCAAATTGCACGCGCGGGCGTGTTCGGAGCGCAATAACTCTGTCGAGATCGAATCGTTCCGGCTGCGGCTCTTGGGTTTCGTAGGCAGCAGAAATCTTTAGTAGTCCGCAGAAGCACAGCGTTGTAGCTTCTAAAAAGGCGAAATTACAGCGGTGTGAATATGCATGTGAGGCTTGTGTGGCCTAATTTTTCCCCGAATTCAGTCAATCACTGCGGGAAGACGCGATGATCCAACAGCCCACAACCGCGTAGGAGAGCAGAATACTGAAGGCACTTTGCGATCGCATGCTCAAAACTCCCCTGCTGCCTAAGCTGCTTCGGCCCCATCTGACATTTTAGAGCGGTGGAGAACAGCGGTGAAGTTTCTAGCGCTCTTTCTCGTCCACATTTGGGTTTTCAGCACTCGCAGTGGAAACGTTCTGTTCAGCTCGAAAAGCTCTATCGAAAGGTACCAATCTCGTCCAGTTCTGAGAACATCGATTTTTTGACAACTTCGCATCGAAGAGAGGGCTCACCAGGATGCGGCAAAGGGGCGATGACGTCATCGAAAATGGATTTTTCCGAACCGGCCCAAGTTTGGCACCGTTCGATAGAGCTTTTCATGCTGAATTGAATGGTTCGGCTAAGAGTAGCAAAAACCGTAATCTGGGCCAGTAAGAGCGGGGAGAACATCTACCGTTATTGTTCTAAATTTGACACGCGGGTGTGTTCTGAGCGCGATAGCTCTGTAAATTGTGAACCTTTCCGGTTGCAGCCTATGGGTTTTGTAGGAAGCAAAAAGTTCAAGTAGTTCGCTAAAACACAGTAATATAGCTTATGATTGGATAAAGTTAGAGCGCTGCGAAAATGCAGGTTAGCCTTGTGTGGCACGATTTTTTCCAATTTCAGTCGACCCGAAGGCGCGGAGAGCTAACGGCCTACAAATGCGCATGCTAGCAGAACACTAAAGGTGCTTTCAGGTGACATGCCCATAACTCCCTAGCTTATTAAATTGCCTTAACCCCAGCTGCCACTTTAGGTTGGCGGGCTTAGCGGTTGAAGCTTCCTGCTCTCTTACTCGCCCAGATCACAGTTTTTCCAAAACTCAATAACACTTTTCAATTCAACACAAAAAGCTCTATCGAATGATACCAAACTTGGGCCGGTTCGGAAAAATCAATTTTCGATGACGTCGTCATTCCTCTTCCGCGACCTTAGGCGCCTTTTATACTTGCGCCGCCGCGCGGCGCGTCAATTTGGGGAGCGGCGCGGCCAGTCGCGCCGCTGTGCGATTGCAGTTAGAAAGGGGAGCGTCAGCGAAAATCGATGCTCTCATAATTAGACGAGATTAGTGCCGTTCGATAGAGCTTTTCGAGCTGAACAGAATGTTACCAGTGCGAGTGCTGGAGACTCAAATGTGGACGAGAAAGAGCGCTGGAAACTTCACCGCTGCCCTCCACCGCTCTAAAATGTCAGATGGGGTCAAAGCAGCTTAGGCAGCAGGGGAGTTTTGAGCATGCCATCGCAAAGTTCCTTGAGTGTTCTGCTCTTCTACGCGCTTGTGGGCTGTTAGCTCATCGCGTCTTCTCGCAGTGATCGACTGAAATCGGGAAAAAATTAGGCCACACAAGCCTCTCATGCATTTTCACACCGCTATAATTTCGCCTTTTTAGAAGCTACAACGCTGTGCTTCTGCGGACTACTAAAGATTTCTGCTGCCTACGAAACCCAAGAGCCGCAGCCGGAACGATTCGATCTCGACAGAGTTATTGCGCTCCGAACACGCCCGCGCGTGCAATTTGCGAGCTGTTGCGCCCACTCGATTGATAGGTTCGATTCTATATGCACTGTTCACGGTGCACTTCAAAGGCTTGCTGGACTGTGTTAGAGCAATTCCTAACTAGGGCGGCTGAGAATTTCTCATAAAACTCCCCAATTGCCCACTCTACACCCTGTTGCGTCCACTCGATTGATAGGTCCGATACTATTTACATTGTTCACGGCGCACTCCTAAATCCCGCCGGAACAGAGTGCAGCAATTCCTGAGTAGGCCGGCTGCAAATTTGTGATAAAACTCCCCAAACGCTCACTCTACAAGCTGCCCCCCTTGATTGATAGGTTTAATCCTATATACATTGTTCACGGCGCACTCCAAAGGCTAGCTGGACAGTCTTAGAACAATTCCTGAGTAGAGCGGCTAAGAATTTCTCATAAACTCCCCAAACGCGCACTCTACAAGCTGTCGCGCCAACTCGATTGATAGGTCCGATCCTGCATGCATTGTGCAAGGCGCACTCTCGAGTAATTCCTCGCATGTCAGAGCACTTCACGCCATGCTTGAGATACTACGAGAACATGCAAGTCTCGGAGAATAAGCTTCTCCAATCGCAATGAGCCCGTTAAAGTCATTTTTGCCCATCCATTGCAAAAATGCGGTGTTCTGATAACTTGCATATATTGCTGTGTAGATCTCGAAGAGACGAATCGAAAGGTACCAACCGTTTCTCAAAAAACCTAAACTGAAGGAGTCATGAGCATGCAACCGTTTTCGACGACTTGCTACCGAGAACTCGTCCGCAGCCGCTCTTCGCAATGGAGCACGATTTTGAACGAAAAACTAACCTTTGAAAAAATTCTGTTGAACTTTGAAATTTTTGGCAATTTTTTAAAGCTGTCTGATAGAGCTTGAACTGCTGAACTCAAAAATGTGCTTGCTTTCGCAATTGGTTAACTTTGAAGGATGTTATTTCGAAAGACCGAAAAAGCCGGGAAAATGCGGCTTTTTCGGCATTTTTGAAAAGGCTACGGCCACAACTGTAGAATCTAACCAAGCAGCCAAGTGGACGTGACCGCTCGCAAATTGCACGTGGGAGCATGTTCGGAGCGCGATAACTCTGTCAAGTACGAATCTTTCTGTTTTTTTAGGCAGCGAAAGGTTTCTGAAGCACACTAAAGCGCAACGATGTAGCACATGAACATATACTCACGTAAGTTACAGCGGTGCGAAAATGCAGGTGAAGCTTGTGCGCCCCAATTCCGAATTTTTTTTCCGATTTCGATCGACCACTACGGGAAGACGTGGCGAGCAAACGGCCTACGATTGCGTAGGCAAGCAAAGCTGTTAAGGTACTTTACGATGAAGTGCTTACAGCTTTCCAGCTGCCTAAACTGCTTTAGCCCCATTTTAGAGCGGTGGAGGGCAACGTTGAAGTTTCTTCTGCTCTCACTCGCCCATATTTGAGTTCTTAACACTCGCAATGGCACAATTCGGCTCAGTTCGAAATGCTCGAGGGGTATCAATCTCGACTATTGAAAATCGACATTTTCGAAATTGGCAAAAATTTCCTCGTACAAACTTCGTCCAAAACCATCTAAGGGTTATTTAGGGCGCTGATTACGATTCCAACGTCTGTTTTAGAATATTCCGCCAATTTTCGTAGGATTTGGATTTTAGTTTGAATATTTGAGGGTGTCGAGTCAGGACCATCGAATTTGCTCAAACTGGCTCCAGAGGTTATTCAGGGTGTCGAACACGATGTCAAAGTCCATTTGGCCGATTATCGCAGGAGACCATCCATACAGATAACTGTGGGTGATCAGTGATCCTGACCCGACCCAAGCAGAGAACACGTTTTCAAAGTACGTTAAGTGTTCTGCTTGCCTAGACATTTGTATGCTGTTAGCTCATAGCATCTTCCCACAGTGGTCGACTGATATCGGAAAAAATCGTGTCACACAAGGCTAACCTGCATTTTCGCACCGCTGTAACTTACAAGGGGGTCAAAAACATTGTTACTAGTAAAGTCTTCAGCCTAACCGGTTCCATGCTGCCATCAACGGCCGGCCTATCCCGTATCACGGGTGGGTGCTGACAGACCTTGAAGATATCGCGGATGTTACATGCGGTAAATAGTGCCGGTGGTGTAAGGCGAACATCGCTGCCCGGAAAGCGAAAGATGCGGGATCGAGTCCCGCCTGGCGCAAGAGTTTTGATCGCAACAAAACATCCTGTAACAATATAAAACATCTCTACCAGACGCTCCAGGCTTAAGCAAATGTGTAAAACAAGCTGAAAAGTCTTAGAGCAAGTCCTGAGTAGGACGGCTGGGTATTTCCGATAAAGCTCCCAAGCGCTCACTCAACAAGCTGTCGCGCCCACTCGATTGATAGGCTCGATTCTATATGAGTTGCTCATGGCGCACTCCAAAGACAAGCTGGACAGTCTTAGAACAATTCCTGAATAGGACGGCTGACAATTTCCGACAAAACTCCCAAACGCTCACTCTAGAAGCTGTCGCTCGCTCGCTCTACAGGTTGTCGCGCCCAATGGATTGATTCTGTTGGCAGGCATTGTTCAACTCTAGTGAGATTTATATGTCAAAAGATAGAGCACGAGCTGCTGAGCTCAATTGTGTTTCTTTTCGGTACTTGATTTTTATAAAAGCTATTTAAAAAGCCGCTTTGGAACGCTCCAAGCGCTCTTCTCGGGAAATGACCAAATCATACGCGCGGTACTGTAGTAACGTGACAAGTTCCACAAATCTTTTTCGGGGTTAATTCCGCGCCTACACTAGTAATTTCACATAAAATGCGTTTTGAGCGCACTTGATAGCAGAGGAAGTGATCAAAAGATCTCAAAGGTATCAGAAACTCAAATATCGATCGAAGGCTTTTTTATTGTGTCACAGCCGCTGTGCTTATTAGGACACATCTTTGAGGAGGTACCAGTTCATAGCGTCAGGAAAAATCGTCGATAATCTTTGAAGTGAACAATGCCTGCCGAAAGTGGGCGCGACAACCTGTAGAGCGAGCCAGCGACAGCTTCTAGAGTGAGCGTTTGGGGAATTTTATTTGAAATTCTGAGCCGTACTGAGGAGTTCCGGGAGAGACCGTATGATTTCACAAACTACCTTATTCTATTACCCGTCTAAGGGTAGGAACGAAACGGATAATATTCTGTTTTCTTCTAGAACCGTTTTGGCTTATTCACACTTGAAATTGAAAGGCGAAGAAACGAGCTATCCTTCCATAAGATACTACGGGGAACGGACATCATGCTTAGTGATCTCTATGCTTAGTGATTCGTTGTATAAAACCTTCTAGTAAGGTGCAAGTACGTGATATTCATAAAACTTCCGTGTATATTATAGCTGATTTGACTCGGTCGCTTATAGAAGAAGTAGCGTGCGGAAGTCTTTCAACCTCAAAGCTATAGTTGTCTGTTGTGTTATAGTTTATAGCATACCAGAAGTTCAGCGGCCTATCGGCCGCCATACGTCCGGTTGAGGGCTTCGCACCCAAACCCCGAAGGTAGAACACACGACGGTCTTCTTTGGGCATTCTCACTTTCATTGCAATAAGAACTGGTTTTTCTATATAGAATCTTATGGCGAGAACGATGGGGCAAGAAAACTTCAAAACTGCTTATATGAAGTTTGTACACAATCCATTGAATGTACGCGATTTATTCTCCGACGTACCCGTTCTTTACGTGACTAGAGACAGATAATGAGAGCCCGAATATGAAGTGGTTAATCTGAGAAGAAAATGAACAAAATTAAACAGTATTGGTCGGCCGGTTGATAGCGTTCACTGTCCAACGGCAGCAATACTCCTCCGATTCCTTTAGTCATTCCCTTACAGTCCCTCCCCACCTTTCCCATGTCTCGGCAGAATGGCAGAGAAACGGAGTAATCGTCAAGCAGGCGCACGCTCGATGCACGAAGCCTTTAAAAGGTGTGCTGAAAATCCAACGCATACTGAGCAATTCTGCGCGTCTTCTTGACCTGAACGCACGTTGTATGATGACCATGTGACGTCTTCTGAATAGGGACGCATGTTGCGTAACGTCTGTGACACATTTCCTGAGTCCCAACGCACGTTTCGCGACGCTGCCACGAAAAAAATAACAGGTGCCTATGACACGTATTCCGCAACCCGACGTACATTGGACGATACTGAAGGAAAATACTCTTCACCCTCATTGCCTCCCCTCCCCTTAGTACTTCCCCTTTGCTTGTCCTCCCCCCACCTTACTGGTCCCCTCTTACTCTTCCTCCTTTACTGTTCCCCTTAATTATTGTTCTGAATCCGACGCCCGTTGGAGGGACGATGTCTTCGGCGCGTTTTCTGATGTCTTCGGCGCGTTTTCTGAATCCCTACGCTCCGCACCTGGTCCCCATTCATACCCTGACGCGTTGCCCGCTGAACATATCCTGAACTTGGGTGATCCGACGATAAAGTTCGCCAGAAAGTTCGCCATGTTTAAGCTGAAAGAAAACCTGTCTGGCATACGCCGCACTGTCGTATGCATCTCTCTCTTGGATTCAGTCCCCCCTCTTCGTGACGAACACGTGATATTAACGAATTATATATAGTAGGATAGGTTGTTGATATCAATTAGTATTTCTGAATCTAGGTAAATGCAATGATGGTCACTTATGTGCGTTGGCTCTAGTTGTAATGAGTTAGCACAAACTAAATTAAGAATATTAGCAATGTTCTGGTTATCCGAGTTATAAACAATAAGGTCATCCATGTAGCTGTAAGGTGTAAAGACAAAATTTAGGTGTGCGATAACGTCCATGAAATATATATATCCGAAATATGAGTGTTAGATCCGGTAACAGCGGACTGAAGTTCCCACCTTGTGATGCTCCAACTATTAGGTTGGTGCATAAGTGCTCGGACATTTGATCCATCCTGAATTGAAAGCGCATTTTCCCGCCAAATTTCTCACATGTATCAACGCGTAAACGATCGATCGATAGAGAAAGGAAAAGGCTACAAAACTGTTCCTAACATTTACTTCTGTGTTGTTAACGTCAGCTATTATGGCTAAGCAATTCATCCCAACTGAGACGCATATTCGGCACGTCATGTTATTCCTGCATCAATCTGGCCTGGCCAACAAATCGTATCGTCGCCTGAAGGATGTTTACAACGAGAGTGCTCCTGCTCGAAGTACTGTGTACCAGTGGTTCTCGAAGTTTGCAGTTGGTGAATTCTCCGTTGAAGATAATGAACGAGAAGAGCGCCCGATGACACTGGATTTGGATGGCCTCTGAAGTAGAGTGGAAGCGGACCCATACCAAACCACTCGCGAACTATCAAGCACTCTTGGTGTTAGTCACTCATCAGTCGTTCGAGGATTGAAGTCGATTGGCAAGGGCAAAAATTGGGTCGCTGGGTACCTCACGACTAGACACAACATGACATGGATCGCAGAGCCGATGTCGCTCTGTCTCTCCTTACCTTCAGAATGTCACCGGGGATGAGAAGTGGATACTCTACTCTAATTATCACCGGCGTGCACAGTGGGTTGACGCAACTGGAGAGGCCGAGGACGTTCCGAAACCTGACGTTCACGTGAAAAAGGTGATGCTATGCATTTGGTGGAGCGTTCTTGGCGTAGAATACTGGGAGCTGCTCCACGAAGGGATAACAGTGACGGCAGAGGTTTACGTCAATCAACTGAGGAAGTTGAGGGCCCACCTTCAAACCACACGAGGAGAGCAAGTGAAGGTGTATTTTCAACACGACAACGCTAGACCGCATATTGCTAGAGCGACGGCGGCTGAGTTGGCGGACTACGGATGGACCGTTCTTCCACATCCACCTTACTCACCAGATCTCGCTCCTTCCGATTATCATTTGTTTTCAAGCCTTCAACACTATTTGGACGGCCAGCAATTTAGGAACCGAGAGGTTGTCAAGAAGGCACTGCTCACATTTTTCGAATCACAACCGGCCACGTTTTGGAGAAAAGGCATCCGTGACTTACCAGCACGTTGGCGCAAGACAATTGATGTAAAGGGTGGTTACTTCAAATGATTTGATATTGTTGTTCGTATGTTGTGATAATAAATATTTCATGTCCCAAATGTCCGAGAACTTATGCACCAACCTAATATTTGTTTAAAAACTACTTCTCCAACTTGTCAGAAGCTATTATTGAGTAAGTAATCCATTTAATACAGCATGTCGTCGCAATAACGTCGTGGTATCTATATCTATTACTATTAGAGAATCTACATAGAAAGTTTTTTTTGTTAAAGCTATTTTATGCAAGAAACTTTTTACCTGAATTCCTAAATCATATTAAAAGGATAGCCTTTATTTTATGTAGTATTACATTGTTTTAGAATAGTAAACATGTTAGTGAAATCGGCGGAAGAGATTTTACGGTTTTCACCTGTTACATTTGTTGCATTTATACTTCTATACCATTTTTAGTTCAAATTCAACGTTTTTAAACGAATTCAATGTTTTCAAAACGAGTTCAACGTCTTCTTTGCAAGCTGTACCTTTCAACGTTTACTTCTTCTCAAAACTGTCAGCATTCAAAAAAGGCTATCCAACGAAAATTAGAAACAAACAGCAAGTTAAGCAAGTCAAGTACTTCAGTAGTATTGCGATAAAAGTACAAAATGAGCAGACTAAGCGATACAACTATACAGTACGATAAACAATACAGCAATGCAACAATAACTATTCAAAATAGCACAATGAGCAAGTGAAAGTAATTCATGTACTGTTGAATCTTTGCCATGCTGCAGCTGCTGCCATGTTTACCATCATATGGGAGAGCGTAGTTTGCACAATCTTGCTGCGGGAATGAACACCCTCTTCAATAACTTCGATCAGCGTCCTCTCACCGACAGAATTACTTAGGAGGTGCCTCGCCGTAGCCTTCACTTTTGAAAAAACGTTCTCCGCAGGATTAGGCATGTAAGAGTATAGCGACAAAAACGTTAAAGTGTTGGATTGTCCCATAATTGTCCGCAGGTCGTTCGTTTTATGAATCCTGGCGTTGTCCATGAACAGCCACGCGGCACTCGTCTTTCCGTTGTCGCGATTTCGCTTCAAAAGTTCTTTAATGAACTTGCAAAATTTGGCACTGTTACAGGTGCCATCACTGATACTTTTCCAGTGGAGGATTCCGGTATTGTTTATGGCAACAATTAGTGTGACTTTTTATTGTGGGAATTAGGACATGGGCTCGTGTTCCTTTCTTCGAGCGAGCCTGGGTGGGTCGTGAATGAAGGTTGAAACCGCTCTCGTCATTGAATATGCATTTCTGCTTGTCTGGTGGTGCGTGCTGCATAAAGTCGAGGGCGTAGGCTTGGTGACTCGCGATGGTTCTATCGTAGTTGGCGCGGTCAAGCTCCCTGTGGCCCTCCTTCTTCTTATACGTTTTGTATTATAATTAAACTTACAGTAAAACTGTAGTTCATTTACGTATACAGTAACCTTTTCCTCGTTTTTTTCTTCTACCACCCCGTCCTACAACAAAGAACGTACATTCCCTAGTCCTGGCAAATTTATAGTCCCTGGCAGCAGTTTTCCATTCTAAAATAAAACATCTTTTAAATAATTAAGTTCCATTTACGTTTACCCCAACTACATACGTATTTCATATTCCTTCCTTTCCTTTTCTCTTAACAGAACGTCTACTGGTATTTCTTACAATTCAGGTAGCATCATTCCAGTCCTTCTGGTAGCCACAGGTTTCAGTTTCGAAGGCAATATTTTGTATAATAGCCTCTTTAACCTTCAGTTACTTTCAACTTATTTATCAACTTACTATATTTCTTTCTATCTCCAGAAAACCTCTACGCACATGGATTTCTGACACTCTTTCCAAGTTGTGCATACAGCTCATCCAACGTTTTTCGTATAAGCGGCTTAAAAAATACAATTATATAATCTCTTAGTAGGAGACATTTTCTCTCTCTCTCTTTACTCACCCTAAGTTGGTTTCGTCACCTGCGTTCAATGTAGCCTCCTTCACTAACTCGATGCGGGTCCCATTCACCGGTTGTACTTCATTAATTCCTTACGTCCGGTTACATATAACTTCCAGTATTCATACGATACCCTGGCCTAAATAAATTACTCATAAGCTAGCTCTTGCTTCTCAGCTTAATCTACTCCTACATTACTTATATTATACCCTTATAGCAGGATCCCGCGTGCCTCTCCGGCAGACGTTGGCCAAGAAAATGGCGTTGGTTTTCCTTCTCCTTTATATCTTAAAAAATTCCTTCTTACTTATCCTATCTCTACTCTTTTAATCACTTAGTATTTTCATTCTTCTAACTCACCCAGTTATTACGTTCACAAGATGGGAGAGAAGTCAATGATACCTGGTCCTTATTCGGCAATCCAACGATCCGCGCCCAGTCAACCAAAGCAGGTCGGTTGACGTTTTCTTGGAACGTTTTCCGTCGGCGCTCCTGTGTGATCTTTCCCATCTAAATAACTTCAATTTTCCATTTACCTTTTCATGTTCCTTTCAATCTGTAAAACTTTTTGTAATTTCCTTCCCTTGATCACTCTTTTACCATCTCTTTGACCCCTTTTTCTCTGGGTTTTCACCTTTCCTCTTCGACCAATTCTTTACTAATTTCTTTAAACACTGGGCCATACCTCCTTAACAATAGAGGCTCTTTTGATAGGTTTCAAAAAGTGGTTACAGCTAGGGGGTATGTAACCGCGCCTTCATTAGGGTCTAGACATTTCTCTTTCTAACTCCATAAAAAATTCCTCCTCACTTAGGGTTCGCAGTTCCCTTTGGCGCAGTCCCCCAAATCCTTCCCCCCTACTATATGAATTAAGCCGTCCATTTACTCATTCATTGGGCTAACACTAGTGTTTCCAACAGCCACAACTATCTAAATAATCGTTTCAAGAAGAGAAAGGAAAATGGTCACTCATTTAATTAAATTCGGCACTATTATCTACCCTACATCATGTTGCTTGAATTGCAAATTTTGCGATCTTATAAAACTCTGCTAATTGTAGGAGCGAAAATGTTATTTACTGTCTAGAATGTCTCGAATGCGGCTTACAATATGTAGGACTCACCACTAGGAAACTTCAGAGCCGCATACGAGAACATATATACAACATTAAAAAAGGTAGTAATAACAATTTTTATGTAACCACTTTAATGCTAAATCCAATAAAAGGATGTATAAGTTCGGCATTCTAGATAACTTAAAAGATAGTGACAATATAGCAATACAAGAAAAAGAACGTTTCTGCACTTATCTTTTTGTTACTACCTATCCGTTTGGTATAAGATAACATCAAACGGTAATATTTCTGCAATCAATTTAACCTTCACCTTCAAACCCAATCACCCTTATTTAAACTTAGGTATAACAAAAGATGAAAAAGAAATGCGCATAAACCAAAAGAATAAAACACACCTCAATGTTATGGCAGAAACTTACAACGTTATTAATACTAATAAATCTACTGACAATTTTATTACTATAAAAAACGAGTTACAAAACAAAAAGAAAAAGTAATTAAAAGCATAATTATATACTGTAATAATAGAGAAATTCTCAAAAAATTAGCTAAAGAAAAAATTTTCATTCTACTCTGCTTACTATGTAAATTTCATTTCAATTTCAAGATAAAAACAACTATATTACTAAAAGCAATATACATAATTGCTCCAATCCTAAAACACCTTACATAAATAAGCTACTACATAAATTTGATATAAGTAAAGTCGTACGTACTAAAGAAATAGCTGATCTTCTTTTATAACATTATAAAATAAATTATGTTTCTTTTAGAATCATTTGTACTTAAAACCTGTACCTTTATCCAAGAAATTTTGAAATATAATCGAACTCTAAAAGATCGTCATCATTATGACATTATTAATATTTCAGAAACAACTGCATCTGCAGCAACTCGTCTTTCACCCATCCAATACTTAAACATATCGTAACTGGTGATTACCGCGTCATACCTAACCAAGAAGTCAGAAATGTGCTAAATAAAGGTTGTAAGCTCAGTCCTCCACCCAAAGCTAACAACAAAATTATTATAGATTAGATAAATAACAATGTGGAAAACTACACAACAACTATAAAAACAATTACAAGCTATCTAACAACATATACAATAAAAGGAAAAAATAATTAAAACTAATTTCAAACGTAAACTCAAACCTCTAATGAATGCTTATTAGCCCGTACGAAAACTCTCCATCCCTCACAACCTCCCAACTCTATAATTAAAGGTATTAAAACACTGCAACATAATTTCGTCTTCTGCACATTAGGTAGAGCATCTAACAACTACGAGATCATATGCAAAAATTAATATATCTTATCACATTTGAAGGAAATGGGTATTACAGTGGTCGATAACACCGTTCAAATGTCGACAACAAACAAAGCTCATAACCTCAATCTCAATAATAATCAAGACAATGTTATTAGACAACATATGCAATTCTTCTTCTTCTTCTTCTTCAGCGTTTGTCCCGCTTCGTAGCGGGGTCCGCTCTTCTAGTGTCGTGACGCCACCTTTCTCGATCCTGTGCTTCATCAGGGTGGACGCCAGTTACTTTTATGCCCATGTGTAACGTATCGGACCAACGCTGCTTCGGGCGTCCTCTAGGCCGCTTTCCTGACACTCCCAACTCAAGGCCTATCTTGCAGACGCTGTCTTCTTTCCCACGCAGAACGTGGTCGTACCATCGCAAGCGAGCTTCGCGCATCTTGTCGGCTATCGGCGTGACACCGAACTTCTGCCGAATAGCTTCATTTCGGATGTGGTCCATGCACATGACTCCAGCCGTCCAGCGCAGCATCTTCGTCTCCATGACGCTGAGGCGCGTTTCAACTTCTTTAGTCGCAGGCCAACACTCAGCGCTGTACATCGCTACTGGCCGCACGACTGCTCTGTAGATCTTCGATTTCAGGTGCTCTGGTATCTTCCTATCGCAGAGCACAGCAGTCAGCGAACGCGACTTGGACCAAGCTGCGCTCACGCGTGAGTTCACTTCAACCATTAGACTGCCGTCAGACGCTATTGCTGATCCCAGGTATTTAAACACCGAAGTGCGTGCGAGCTCAGTGCCGTCAATATCAATGGAGCCGGACTCGCTCACGTCAGTCGTTAGGTACTCGGTCTTCTTGACGTTCAGTTTGAGTCCGAACATCGCCAGGTGGTCGCACCAAGCTTGCACCTGCCGGTCGAGTTCATTCTTATCTTCTCTTGCGAGCATTACGTCATCATCATAAAGCAACGTCCATGGGACAGGCTTCTGAAGGTCTCTCGACGACAACAAAGAGGAGTGGAGAAAGCGCAGAACCCTGGTGCACCCCAACAGAGATGGGAAACTCCATTGGGGTTCCAGCTGCAGCTTGCACTCTACTCTTTGGGCAAGAGTAGAGCATCCGCACCCACTCAGTTCCTCAGGTACGTTGTGTTGTCGTAAGGCGTACCATATAACCTCACGCGGTACGCGGTTGAAAGCCTTCTCCAAGTCGAGAAAGGCAATATGCACCGGCTTCTGTTTCTCGCGATGCTTCTCCATCAGGAGGCGGGCAGCGTGTATAGCATCAATGATCCCACAACCATACACAAAACCGCACTGTTTGTCGGAGAGCTTGACGATTTCACGAATTCGTCTGTGGAGGATATAAGATCTTCAGGCTGTGCGAAAGCAAGCGAATCGGACGGTAATTGAAGCAGTCTGTAGGACTGCCCTTCTTCTTCCAAATCGGAATCGTCGTACTATTGTGCCAACACTCCGGTACTTTCATATCCTTTAGTACCTGCTTGAAGAACTCAGTCAACCACTCAGCAGGGTACCAGAGCTTCGACTTCCAAACATCGGCTGCCAGATCATCCGGTCCTGTTGCCTTGCATGGCTTTATCTTCTTCAAAGCCGCTTCTGTTTCCTCCACGGTGATCTTGTGAACGGGACCGTGAACACCCACAGAAGGGATGGCCGGGTGAGGAAATCCCATAGTGGAAGTTTCCTCAAAGTAATCACGCCATCGCTTCAGCGCCTTTTTACGATCTGTCAGAAGATGGCCGCTCTCATCATTGATGCCAAAGAACTTTTTAATATCCTCGGTTTAGCGATGGTGGATTTTAGCAAGGCTATCTTCAAAGTACAGATCAGCGGTTGGTGCTGTGGGGCGACCGTCTCATACGGCACGACCTTCGCGTCTGTGGCAAGGCTCCGGTCGCGATCCTTCACAAACACAAAGTCTATCTGAGACTTGGAGCTCCCACTATAGTACGAGATGAAGTGGGAGTCGCGTTTACTGAATACGGTGTCCACTATGGTGAGGTTATGCGATTCCGCATATTAAAGGATACGCTCAGCATCGGCGTTACGCGACCCGTATCCGATACCACCATGACATCTGTGCCCGTCTTTCGTCGCGCCGACCTGCCCGCTGAGGTCAACAGCGACTATGACGACATCCTTCGACGGCACCTCTGCTGTCTTCTCATCAAGCAGGCTCCAAAACTCATCCTTGACGTGATCGGAGCAGCCAGTCGGCGGAGCATACACAGAGAAGAAGTGATAGAGTCGCTCTTTAGCGGCGACAACGATTTTCATCAATCGGTCGCCAAAGCGCTCGACGCTTACAATCGAGTCACGAAATGGTTCGGAGACGATTATTCGGACACCGCTGGTGGTCCTGGGACTTCCACATAGAACGTCCTTTAAGCCACGTCCTATGTCCCTTGACTTGCTGCAAGACCACCTCGTCTCCTGCACCGCACAGAAGTCAACTCTTCTTCGCTCCAGTGCTTCAACCAACTCGCATGAGCGGCCCGTCAACGTACCCACATTATGCGTTGCTACGCGTTACGAGACTTTCGGACTAGCTCAGTTGCCTCCCGATGCCGTCCTCGCATCAGGGACCCTCGCATACTTTCCACACTCGCCGGGCTCTGCGAGTGCGCGTGGGCTCCCGCGGACGCCGTAGCACAATCTCGAAAAACAAGACTATTCATACACCATGTGATGTGACATGGTCTTCGTAGGCCAGCCTGTCACAAGGGCCTGTCGCCTGCATTCGAATATCCGTAATTAGCTTAGCTCGCAGAGCGAGCAGTTTCCAGTGGCACCACGTGGAGGAACGGACATCGCCACCAGACAACATATGCAGTTCACAAAGAGTAATAGCTTAGTTACCTCTACTATTACTAACTCCATATCATTCATATATAATATTCTTAAAATGCATGAAACAAAATTTAGATTCATTACAGGGGCAGCAAGTAGTAGCCTTAATCTTTACCACTTTTACCACTTTTACTGAATTGCATCATAACATTTATCAGAAATCATTTTAAAAACTATGTGGAAAACATTAAAGCAAGAAACCGACAACACGGTAGGTTACTGGTCTATTAGTAATATCAACCTCAAGACAACCTTCAAAATATACATGGAAATAATTTTAAACTCTTTTCAGCAGACTTTAGTAATGCGTTCACAAATTTGCCCCATACAGAAAATTCATAAAATATCTTCAAAAACTCACAAAAAACCTACATAGCACATAACGGTTATAAAACTAGATTCTATAAGTAGTAATACATCAAATAATGGAAATTGTAAATATTTGACATCCATAATTTAACATATTTCATTGATTACAATCTCAATAACAGTTTTTGTATATTCTCTGGACAACTATTACAAAAAACTAGAGTCCCACAAGGTGGTACACACGACATATTCAATCTATTCCATTTTTGAGCCCTTAGCTATATATATATTGTACACGTCGAACGCCTAGTGTTGAAGATAGTAACCTATCGACGGTCTAACGGTATCACAGAAGGACGAGCGAAACAAAACGTTTATCTCACAAATGGACACGATAAACAAACAAAACGAAGCCTCCAGTCGGCGGGGCCGAACAGAAGAAGTGAAGGATATCGGAAAATGGGCCCACGAGCCGGGCTCGCAAATTGGCGCCAAGACGTGCAGGGAGCGGATGGCGGCTTGATTGGAGCAGATTTGCTAGAATTACCTAAAAAGATCGCCACATCGCCATTTGAGCACCTCTTGTCTTTAGTTCACATTTCGTTCCCTACACCGCTCTCCGCTTTAGGGGCGGGCGGCTACCATCAGCTCCCGACAATAGGACTTACTACAATATTACACAATACCGACTCCAATCTATCGAAATGCAGTCATCATAGGCATTACGCATTTTAACGACTATAGTTGTAACTACCTTGACTTAGAAAATACCATAGTTGATAATAAAATAATAACTGAATTTATAACAAAACTGACTCCTTGCCCTTTCATGTTAATATAATTCCACATTCCTCTTCTAATCTATCTATTAACATTAAATATCCTCCCTATCCAGTCTTTAATATATCCAATATCCAGTCTTCCATCTCGCACGGCATCCGCCTTTATTTCCTATAGAATAAATGGTAAACATACATACTCTACATCCTTTCAAAAAAAAGCTATCACGACGCGAACGCGAGACGGTAAAACGGTACTATACCTACACAGCTACAACAACAACCTCTAATCACAACTGGCATCAAAAAAATGCCAGTTGTGTAAGCAAAAGAATTGAATGCGTAAAATAAGGTCAACTTTATCCACCTCCCTTGGGACCAAAATAAATATTTCACCTCCAGACGGAAACTGTATCATCAGTCCTTTAATTAGGTCATTGGAGCAGATTTCCCCTTTCTTCTAAGGGCCTGTTCATACTTCTCGACAGCAGCGACAAGAGCGACGAAGGCTCAGCGCGCGCAGCGTCCATGGCGTGTGCAACGCGCGAAAGTATGAACAGGGACAGCAGCGAATGGAGCGAATAGAGCGATGACACGCACACACGGCGACACGCGCTCGGTTTTAATCGATATGCATGTTTTGGACAGGCGATGAGTCTTGTCGCGAGCTATGAAGAGGCCCCAACAATTGACTGCGGACTGATGCATTACACATCTTACACTACCTCCCCGAAAATTCCATTGCAATATTTCACTAGGCGATGCACTTGCAACGATGAGCTCTTCGTGGATCAGTTGTCAAAGGTAGGGTAGCAATAACTATAACTATGTATAACGGCGCCGCTTTGAATTGTATTTTCATATGCTTTCCTTGCCTCGAGATTGATTCTCGGACAGCACGCGCCGCATACACCACAAAATCCATAGGGACGGAGCGGTCCCTCTTGTAATGAGGTCTAGCATACTGCTGCGGCAAATGGGTCGAGACCATCAGTTTTGGGCTGCCCGAGGTATCCGGATGGAAGAAGAAGTGGCGTAGGTGTGCTGGAAGGAAGGGGTACCCTTCGGCTTCCCCACAGCTGTGCACAACCACATGGGATGCTGTTATATAGCACATCTACCCCCAACGATAAGATGATCGTTCACATAGCACTCCAAATAATACATTATTTACACATTATACTAACTTAGCGTTTAGCATTTACATTTACTTCTTCAGGTTTAAATTACCTCTTGGTCTTGGATGCCTCGTCGGGATAACTTGCCTACGTACCAGGGAAGGGTCTCAGGCGTAGGTATGAAGGGGGAATTGGATAGTATTACGAGAATCTCCACCTTCATATAATAGAAAAACATGTATCGCTATTCCTGAGTCCTTCAACCAAAAGAGCTACGGGCCCTCGAAGGCGGAGTACAGTAGCGCACAGTCAGCACGTACCACGTGCACGCGTGCCCAGGCGCTGTTATATGGGACGCAGCGAAAGGCTCTGCGGCAAACGAGTCGGTGGCTCAGAGGATACGAAGCTGCTTCAAAGGTGCTAGACCAGATGTTCGACTCCCGTGTTATGCACCTTATGCATTTTTTCATAACCGCTGCCTCCTTCCTACCCATGTCCAACACATTTATTTCACTCTAAATTGTCAAAAGGATCAGATTCTTGATCAAAACCAAAAATAGAACAAAACCTCGACAGCCCTAGTCAATCGTATCTGCTGTAATCTACCATAATTAGCAGAAATTTCAAAAACGAATGTCCCAAATAACCCCAGTAGGAGAAGTTTGGGCGAAATCGGTGATTATGACCTCGACAGCCCTAGTCACCTGTGCCTGCTGTGAGGTCACTGTTTAACATTCGCTGAAAAACACAAAACGTTGTATAATACAAAAAGTGAGGAAGTGAGTGAAGCGCAGCTCAAAGTGAACTCTTATTTAAGAATTTAGAGTGAAATAAGTTTGTAGGAGATGTGTAGGAACTAAGCTGATTCATACCGCCATTAAGGCACTATTGCACCTTCACGACTCCAGAGATCGAGGAGAGGTCGAAAAAGCTTTTTCGCCCAAACTTCTCCCAGTGGGGTTATTTGGGGTGCGGATCATGAATCTGACATTCGTTTATGAAATTTCGGCTGATTACGGTAGGTTACAGCAGGTACGGGGGACTAGTGCTGTCGAGGTCATAGGGTGTTGATCACGAATCTGACCCTTTTGACAATTTAGAGTGAAATAATTGTGTAGGAGATGTGTAGGAAGCAAACTGGCGAACTAGGCAGCGGTTATGAAAAAATGCAAAAATAGTGCATAGCTCGCGAGTCGAACATCTACTCTTGCACCTTTGAAGGTGTAGCGAGTCGGTAGCTCAACCTGTTCCTATACAACAGCGCGCTCGTACGCACGCACGTGTGCACGTGGGCACGTGCTGACGGTGCACCACAGTACCACGCCTTTGAGGGCCCTAGCTCCTTTGGTTCAAGGACTCAGCAAAAACGAAACCTGATGTTCTACTATATCAAGGATATATGGTAGATTCTCGCAGTACTATCCATTCACCCGTTCAGACCTACGCCTGATGGTGAGACACTTTATCTCGTTAATTTACCTCTCCATTGGTAAAATATTAGGTTGTGAAAAAGTTTGCACCAAAAAATTGAAATTTTTTCATGATTTAAAAGGAACTTCCCCAGGGACGTTTGGTGCCACGTAGTAGTAGCACAAACATTCTAGAACATTTCGTATACTGGCAATTTGCTTCTGAGGGCATATAAATACAGCGATTGCAGTGAAGACTGAGTGACTCCGTGACCCGAACAAGACTTCGCGACTGACTATCGCTTAGTCTCTCCTTGCTCGTTTTGTAATAAGACTTTCTCGAGAATGTCGTCACGGGAGATGAATCCTGGTTCTTTCTCGCTAACCATACATATCGAAGGCACAGTACTCCGTCAAGGAGAACCACAACCTCAAGGCCGATATCCACCAGAGGAAGGTAATGGTGCTGTTAATGGGATTCTCGAGGAAAGCTCTAACCTCAGACTTCCTGACGACGGCACCGAAGTAACAGCGAACACCTGAGCTACGCAGCTGCAGAAGCTGAGCGAGACCATGTCGCGCAAACGGCGGGTGCGGAGGGATGTTTGCCTTCTCCACGACAAAGCTCGCCATCCACATTGCAAGGTCGTCTCGCCAGAAGTTGCAGAAGCTTAGATGGTAGGTGCTGCCCCACCCGCTGTATTCACCAGATCTTGCGCCACTACTACCTCCTTCGAGCTCTCAAGGAACACCTAAGGGATAGGTGAACTGGAATCTGAGGTGGAGCACTTCTTGGAGTCACAGCTGACTTCATTCTGGAAGAAAGGATCTCATGATCTCCCCGTCAGATGGCAGATGGTTGTAGATGTAAATGGTAACTATCTTGTAGATTAAATTCGCTTACAAAAGAAACAATAAAATTTTGAATAAAATTACGCTGCAGTCCAAAACTTTTTCAGCAACCTATTAGTTCACACCGCTTGTTTCGGACAATAAAAAAGCATTTACTGGCTGTCTTTTTACAAAAACTAGTAGCGTGGTTTGAACCTGTTCTTTATTGCATCAGGAGCGTATAGCTCTCTATACTGAACCTCCCCACCACCTTTGACCTCACCCTTTCTTGGAGTGGGTCCCATCAAAATGTGCAATTACAGAACATTCAGTTTCACGTCTAATCCCATGCACTTTGACATTCTTTATTGTGGTCACTTTGTGGTTACTTCATAACTTCTTCATTGCACCTACGTTATTACGTTCTGGATTTTCTCATTTTCTTCAGCGTACTTGATTTCTTACATAGACTCTTCTGATTAACCTTTTAATTTACTTTTAGAAGAGTCCTCAGAGTCATCAAGACACGGCATAGGATCAGGACATCCACCGAGGAAGGACACAGATGGGTTGGCTATCATCCTTCCCAGCACAGGGGGACGGGTACTTTTTATTGTTAGTTTGGTTTTCGTGTAAGGGCCTGTGAGAAACTAAAACCAAAATAGCCCTTTCTTTTTTTTCCTTTTTTATTTTATTTGCATGCCTTGTTGTTGATTTTCCTATAAGTATTATTAATATTCTGGTTATTAAAATTCATTTCTTTACGACAGTAGAGTACAGTTTTTCTACAAATAATACCATGATTATTAATAGCCTTATCTAATGGACATATTACAAATTTATTTCGTATTGTACTTAGACATCTTTTATCAAATAAAGATGTGTCGTAGCTGTTGTTTTTCTATATAAAGCATAGCTTTAAAATTAAAAAGCATTTTGTTACGAAGGGACTTGTAAATATCTTGTCCTTGTTTAGTGTTAAGTCTGTATTTATTGTAGAAGGATGTAGTGGTGGAATGTAAAGTTTTGTTAAGCCGTTCCAAAATTTTTTGCTTGCTTCAGTTTCTCCTTAGACGAAGCTTGGTTACCTTGTTCATAATATTGTAGAGTAAAGAACTCTTGATAATCTTTAAATCTCCTGTAATTTCGTGTTCATAATTTTTTCCTTATACCTATTGAACTCTACGTAATTATAATTACAGTTACCACTAATTAAGCTACGCATTTGCTCAATATTTTGATTGAACAATACCAGATTGTAATTAAAAATTGTTTTAAAAATAGGCATGTTGTATTCGTATACTAACATGCACCTTTGAAAAGTGTTGTTACAACCAACAATAATTTTGTTATAACCAGTATTAATAATCTGGTCGAAGTTATTCTGATTGAGTATGTTGCGAATATATTCAGTATTAACATCGAAAAACTGATCTTACTTGTACTAGAAGTGTTCTGAAATCTACAAAGAATGCATAGGAGTTTTTGCCTAACATCGTCGTTTATGCATCACAGAAAGTTAGAATTATAACATAAAACTAGGAGTTTTTAATATGTTTTTGTTTAACGAATTAATCAACCTAAATAATTCAATACTACTGGTTGCAGGGTTAATCATTGATAAACAAAAGATAAAGTTATATCTAGAGGTGTTTTATTTTTATTCTTTTTAGTACTACGTCTTCTAGTTTTAACAACTCTGAAACAATAATATGGCTTAGAGGCTTTATTCACAGGAGGATTAGAAAAATTAGATATACTACCATATCCTTTAATGCTGTCATTTAATCAAAACGGATAAGCTGTATTCATTAATTTGATCCAAAAACGTTCTTTATCAGCTAACACGTTCTCACCACAATTATCTTCTAAGCTATCAAGAATTGTGAGGGTAATTTCTTTACTGACGCATTTTTTATTGAAGTGTTCATAGAGGTAATTGTTGACATCTTTTTTATTAGTATGGTACAAGAGTTTTTTAAATTCAAACTTTAAGCTTTTTTGTGGTTAAGCCCACGTATTGCATACTGCATTGTCTGCAATTAATGCATATGTATCGTTTTCAGAGTTAGAGTTACTACCAGGACCTAGCACGTGTATCTTAAGTCTAGTGGTATTACTTACAATATAGCTTTCTTTATTAATCAAAGTGCATATATACAGTTGGGACTACATTTTGTTGTTATTAATGGATTACCAAAGTATTGTAAACTGTATATGTTACCAAGCTTACTTTTGTAGAATTTGTTGAACAAGTAATATTTGGAGTAATTTGTACATAGCGTTTTAGCATACTGCAAATTGTTGTTTGACCAGGCTATACCAAATGCAAAGGAAGAAAGTATTTAGCAGACTTGCCGCTAGGCTACCGCAAATTCTATGGCGTTCGTGGAATGCTTAAAAGGGATATATGACGAATGGAAGGCTTTTCTGGAGGCGAAGGAGCTATTCTCCCATGCGAACTACTTTTATAAGCCCCATTAATAAATCACCTACTTTTTCTATTAAAGAGGTGTGGCCCTCTTATCAGACCAAAAAGCGAGCGAGTGGAGGGGTATAATGCTAAAAAGGAAGAAGCTTACTGCTTAGTTAAACATTAAAGAATTGTTAGAAAGTGAGGTTAGTAACTAGAAAGAGCATATACAATGTTTCGAAACAAGGAATAGGTAAAGAGTCGAATTGAAAATTAGTGAGGTAGAAATGTAAAGGTGATGATACCAATCTATCGACTCTTACGTGGTCCCGTGGGGAAATTGTGTTGCGAATCTGAATGCGAACTAATAATCGTATAAATATAATACAAAAGACCTGGCATTTTTGTTTAATTTTTTGGCTGTGCCGTAGTCCTACTACATGCAATACTATATCTAATGTACCAGCACTAGATATCATAAATATATAGTAACTTATTAACTATGTGTAGCACAATGCTACATAAACAACTAAATTAAACAAATAGTCAACAAACTATGGAAATAATACTACTACCATGAAATAATATTTCTGAAGCCAACAAGCACAAAAATATTATTGCAGATGTCAAGTACATTAGAGAAAAAATTATTAAAATACGTTAAATAGCTACTTTAGGCTAGACAAAAGTATGATTTCTGGAAATTCTTCATGATAGAAAGACGTAAGACCTTATACGACTACAATTTAAAGAACAATACTGATATAGAGATAAGAAAAATCTTTTACCCTACAAAAGCAGGATAGATTAGGGTAAGTTGTTAGTAAACTACATAAAATAAACTGTGATAGATTTTAAGGTTATACATTCGAAGGCTCATCAAGGAAAAATATCGTCAGGCTGGGATGCGTGAAAAGGATGTCGCCATAGTGAAGGGAAATTAAGTATTGGAGAAGAGTCAGGAAGCTTAAAAGTTATGTAAACTGGGGCATGTATTAAAATAGGTCAATCATAGCTCCTGAATCCAGCAGTAGCTGCAGTGAAGTTAAACATGTCTATGCATGACTGGAGCGAAAGTAAACTGGACGAGATGTTGACCCTGGATGAGAAGAGGTTGATAGATGTAAGCGATTACTAAACTGTAGCAATCAGCAAATTTATCCGTTGTTTAAGGAGCGAAAACTCGTCTACGGCTCCTTGAAGTTGGACGGAATAGATGTCACCGAAGAGTCAGTCAATGAGGAAGCTAATGCTGAAGAACAAATAGAAAACCCGTAAATTTAAATTGCTCATTGTTTTAAAATACTAAAATCTTTTTATATTAGCCCACTGCAAGCGGACTAAGCTCAAGCTAGAACTCTGGACGCAAGCGTTCCATGACCGAAAGGCAAGCAACATTTCCTTCCAAAAAAGGCAGATATGAAACAATGTCTTAAGTATTTTGTCTGTTTGTTCTAGTATTCTTGTGAGTTGACAAAATAAAGTTTGCAAGAAAGTGAATCTAAGTGTATAGTGTCAGATTAACAAAAGAAAGGATAGTTATTTAGTAGTCTATGGGAAAGAAACGAAAAGATCGCCTATGCGACGGTCGACCCAATTGGTCGATACCAAGTCCCAGTTGTGCTAGGAGGCTAAGCCTCCAAAATTAAAAAGGTTACAAAGGAAATATGAATCAACCCAATAAGGGTACCACCATCTAGTGGTATCGAGTTTCCCTCGAGTTCCCACTAGACGTCAGCATACACAAAACGGTTCTATAAGAGGAAGGAGACTGTTATCCGTTTCGTTCCTATCCTTAGACGGGTAATGGAAAAATGTAGTTTGTAGAAGCATACGGTCTGTCCTGGAACAAATCAGAAAGGAATTAGACCATAAGTGCAACAAAAAGGGTAAACTGACCTATCATCGGAAAATCCACAAATTCATAATAATAGAAGTGTTTTGTAGCTATAGTAATAAAGGGATAGTAGTAGTAGATGCTACAGCGTCGTAGTAGTAAAGTAAGTGAATACTTAGTAGAGGTTCAAATCTGCAACATTGGATTAACCAAGTATTATATCTGAAGACATCGACGAAATCACGAACCACGAACAAACACGAACAAAAATGGACATCACCGATAAACTCAGCCAGAATATTTATAATTTTAACGGATACTCAGGCAGGCCAAAATAGGCTCCAAAAATCAAAAATCTTTAGTATTAGGGTCAGGAAATTAGTTGGTTTATTGTGTGTAATTACACCAAACACAATGAAGAGGAGCTATAGTATGCAAAGTTTACGTTCCTAACATTGCTGAACGGAATCTGATCGTATATGTACATATCCCGACGCGCGCTATAAGCTTTCTTGGGAAACAATTCTGAACCCGTTAAAGTATGCTAGTGAATCTTATTGGAATTTCCAAATACAAGATTGGTCTGATGTAAGATTTATAAGCTTGTAGAAGCACAGGAGTATTTCTCGTTGACAGTGCTCTAAATAGTATATAGCCCGGGTGGCTTTCATAGACATTGCTTTGCCGTGCTTGCCAAACCTAGGTTGCTGGTTACCACACAACCCAAGTTGTCGATGTCACGCTACTAAGGCCGGTGTATTGTATTTCTTCATAAGCCATTACACCCTAATCCACTCTGGTAAGCCTTATCTGTTTCCAATCCCGCATTTTCGATTAACTATAAGCAGCTACATTGTTTCTACTTGGCTTTAGTGAATCAGTGACGACACCACAGCCTCTTCCTTCGAGAGAATGGTGACATTTCGGAAAATTGGTTATGACATAGATATGCCATCAAGCGGCTTACAAGAAATGTGTGAAACACCGACTGTTGACAGTGTTGGGTAAACTAGATCTTGGCAAAATTAGCAATGATTTGTTCTTTATAAGAGTAAATCTAAAAAAATCACTGAAGCGCAACGGAATCCTCGGTTCTAAGTGAAGATGTTGACATAACCACCTTTTGTCGTAGCTGATTTGCTAGATGAGCTGACGGAGTCGAAATTGATGGCCGAAATGAATAGGCGTTATTTGTGAAGAGGTGAAGCTAGGTCTGATCTATAAGCGAACGGGGTTTACAACAGACATAGAAGTTTCAACGCTCAGTGGACGAACTCTAAACTCTCCAGCACTAAGTTAGGTTCAAGTTACTTGTCGAAAGCGCGAATATAAAGGGACAACCAACTTATTCCAGAACTGAGAACTAGAACCTAGGCTTAAAAACAACAAAGCGATAGCGACCAGGACAAAGAATTAGGTTATCAAATTTGAAGCTGGATAAACGCGGTTTATCATTTTTGCACGTCAAGGAACCGAGAGGCTGAGCCCTGGTCGTCAAGTATCGGTAACTGTAAACGACAGTAAAATACCCTTCCAACATGCGACTCGAGAGAGGCTAAAAAAGGAAACGAAAGGCAGCAATAAACAAGATAGGAGGTTTAGAGGAACCCAAAGCCAAGCAACGTTATGTTTCTAGCAGTACGACGCACTCAAGTTGCAGAATGCTGTGATTTTCGCTAACATTAAAAGAACGCAGTCGCTGGCGGTTGTGGCAAATCGTTAGGAGTTGAGTGGGCTGCTCAGTCCGACAGAGTGTAAACTCCTGAATGAGTTAGTTTCACTGGTTGTCGAGCAATACTTCCGATCAATGGAACTCGAGTTGAAGATCATGCGCGGCAGACCGGGTCTACTGTTGTCGAAGACCCTATCGTTTCGTTCAGCGCCACGATTTTCTTGAGTCTCGTCCTGCCATTTTCGCCAACACGAAGCATCAAAACACTATCATTCCGCAAAAGTAAGTGGGCTTAAATAGGCTTAGAGATGCATTGCGAGCTAGATACATAAGTGCATTTAGTCAGCAGACCACTACGAATCAGAGAATACCTTCATCAGTACCGTTTCCTCAAATTTTCTACAAAAACAACTCTTGATACAGCATTTAATGTAAAGCTAAGGATTCTAACATCTGTTATATTGGTCGTTCTCAGAGACCAGCAGCGGCTCAACGGCAACAACTTGTCATACGTTCAATGGAAAGGGTTCGAGAACTACGCGAATTAAGATCATGTGATACAGTTCGTATTTCTGTAAGCGACAAAGGTGGGAGATTGTGATTATGCCATAATCTTTGGACAGAGGCGTGACAGGGCTCCATCTGCAGTTTACTGCTGCGCTAGCGTTCATCGTCGTTTCAGCGCAGTGTAGGCTCCTTAATCACATTAGAATGATCGTGCAGATCCGCTGGAATTGATCCAAAATTGTTCAGGAGCTTCAAGTTGGCAGTTTGGCAACTTGTCCAGTGTTCTATAGCCTTATCATGTTAGACTAAAACGGGGTGTCATTACGTCACCGATGAATTTTGCGGTTTATTTCGCATTGCGAGTTATTACACATGTAGAGTGAACGGTGTGACAAGAATGTGGTTAAGGAAGGGCACTGGTATACACAGTATACATATTGTACAATGAGCAGTATAGTGAGTCTCAGTTACTATCGACTATCTGCGGCATCGTTTGGATTCAGAGAATATGTCACAGACTTCATGAAAAGAGCGTGGATTGAGGGCACGCGTTATAAATATCGAGCAGCGAGGTTCCGGATTCAGAAGTAGTGTTGCAGACGTCGTAGGACGACGTTCGGATTCAGAAGAGGTGTTAAAGTTGGTGCATGACGTACGCCCGAATTCGGAAGACATGTCACAGTGGTCATTCGCTATCCTAGATAATTAGTGGGAACACGTCAGAAGGTATGTAGACATGTTGTGGGAGGAGAGAATGCCATTACTACAGGAATGAGTATGCCACGGGAAAATAAGCGGCAACCATCGTTGATTATCTATCTTTTCGCAGATTGCATCCATAGGAAGGACGATCGCACAGTTCTATTTATTAAATCAGGTAGCGCATATCTGAGTGTCGACCAGGAATGTGTGGAATCTTGGTTCCCGTGCTCCGTATTCCGGTTTTCGGCCATTTTTGTCCTTCCGTTCCGTTCCGTGTTCCGCTCTGCTTTGGGAAGACGGAACGGAAATGATGTCTCATCATTCACTGATTATTTTGCGCTGCATTTATTTAACTCTTGAACAAAAACGAATAGATGAGGAAAGAGATGAACCATGCGTCGTCTTTTTAGTAATTGTGTTGCTTTAAAACCGGTGGTGCATCCTTTTGTCGAAACAGAGTGATAACCAAACTGGATTCTTTTTTCCTTTCTTCAAACCATGCTTTACCGAGTGTGGCCAAAGAAGGTTTCACGAATGTTTGAGTCAAGAACCAATTTCCTTACCTGGGGCATGCCTATTCTCCCCCTAATAATGTCAGATCTCGCATGGAACACCAATTCTAGATCAGAGTTCTATAAGCACTCTTAGGTTGCTAGCAATGCGCTCCATAGGGACATTGGTTCTATGTATTCTGGTTGGAGGGGCATCTGCGGCGTCTTGCCTCTCCAACACCTCCTCCGAGTTTGTCCCATAGCTTCAGCTACTGCCAAATGATACAATTCTTCCCATGGGACCCAGAGAGTCGGTGTCGTGTCGTGGGTGTTGAATGCAACTGTAACCTTAGCGCTGCCCCTCCCAATTGGGATAGATCTGGAACATTCAATAAAACCTGCTAAGTGCTTTGAGTGCCAAATCTCCAGCATCTTACTCGTCAGCTGGGTTTAATGCGTTTAAAATACATTCCTATTTACAGAAAGATTTGGCCTAAACTTCGGTTTTTTACACTACTCTTGTTTGAAAATTCATCTTAGTAATGATACGAATACAATGATTTTTATTGTCATATGTTGCTGAGAAGGAGTCGCATGCTGTCTTACGCATTTCCCAAATTCGTTAGCGGTGACTTAGTTCTCCCATTATGGATATACACTTATGAAAATTAAATGAAGTGTTGAGTTTTGAGTTATTCCCGTTTCCGTGTTTCGTATTACGATTTCCGCTCATTTTGACCTCTTCCATTCCGTATTCCGTGTTCCGCTTTTCTCGAAAAAATTTCCACACATCCCTGCTGTCGACACGTTGACTGGGGCACACGTTGGAGTAAAAATCGCTTGAATTCGAGGCTAGTGAATAACCTTTCTGAAAACCATATCCTTTTATTCTGATATATCCACTATACAACTCCACCTTAAATTTCGTGTCGTTCTTTTACTGCGATAAAGGTAAGAATAGATAAAGAAGAAAACAAGAACCCCAAACTGCCCCAAACCGTTGTTTAGTAGGTTTGGGGCTTCCCTCCTAGCAAGAGTCTCCAATTCTAATTCGCTCTCTGGGAATGTCCGTAATAGATTTTGTTGCGGTTTTGGCTTGTGAGGTGCTTCTGAGGTTCATTAATGATTCAAAGCAAAGTTTCTGCAAACAGGACGAAAAAAATCCGAAAATTCAAAGATTCATCGGTGATAGCCCCACTCGTCACGTCTTTGCACACGCAGGCAGCGACTACTCAGGAACACCGCAGCCCGACCACCAACAATATTAGTGGCGGCACAAAGAGCGCGAGCGTCGTATACAGGCGATTTCGCGACGGAATAAGTCCACGTCCAACGGCGACTGCACCCGGACGCCCATCCAGTGTAATGGGATTTATTATGGCCGCTTTATTACGGCTAAAATGTTGTTGTCTTTGCAGGGATGACAAACGACCTAATCGAGCGTAATCGGTCCGGTCCGCTCTAGGCTTATAAGCCGACGAAACGGCTCACCGGCATCTCGAATTCAAGGGTGAGATGACGTCTAATGTCCTCATCACAGCGGTCTGCTTCATCACAGCCGTCCTGGTGACTGTGTGCTTGATTACATCGCACCGCATCTATTCGGATATCAGCTCGTTCTACAGCCAGTCACTGAAGGATCTAAGCGACTTTAAGGTAAGCCGGGATCAAAATAAGGTTAACCGTTATTAAGGGTCTGATTCATTATTTGGAGTGATTGAGCCACTGCAACGCTACATATGTGCATCGGCACACCAAGCCCTTGGACTGCTCAAAACTTCTCAAGCTTGACCGCATTAAAACAATATCAGCTAGATTCTCTAGGCTTACATGCATCGTATCCGGGCAGCAGCATGGTCACTGAGTGAGGGAGCCTCATGAATTCAGGGCCAGAATAAAATTTGCTAGACTGTCTTACGTGTAAAATCCGGTGCCTGTCTGAGTCTTTTCGACTGCGGAGACGACTGGCGCGAGCGCAGCGAGTATCTGAGACAGTGCTTCTTGGTGAGGAAACCGGAGGCTAATAAACTTCGATGTGAACAGTAAGGCGAAAATAATACAGGGGTTCGGTGTCAAGATCACACCGCGTTCTTATTCAATGTATTGCTCAATTTAGTTGATTAGAAGCACAAATGCCTTTACCACGAGGTTTTAAAGTGCTGCAACCTACATTTTTTGCGCTTGTGTTTATGACATTCTAAGGAAGGCAACAACACTACAACGCTTTAAAGAAGGCTTGTGGTTTCTTGAAATTACGAATAAGATTTCAGAGATTTCAGTCAGGTCTAAAAATTATGCAACCACGTTATTTCTTTATCAAAAAGAAAGCGTTACTTGCTACCAAACAGCTCTTAAGTTTGGTGTTGCATGGGAAAGCTGAGAACTGCGCGCAATCGGCAAACATTTCGCGTATCCACCATAGTTGACAGCGCACATAAGACCGTGGGGTCGGAATTAGAATTGTTAGAGAAAGCACAGATAATTCAAGAGTCGCGATGTCATTTGTCATCCTCTAACAAGGGACGTCTATGAACTCATCTTTTAAGAAATTCGTGGAAGGGAGGTACGTACCCATTCCTCTCGGTCCCGTAGCAAGTCCAAACAGGTTTACTAGGCGGCAATTTCTTGCCATTTATGGACTAACCAGTGGACCGCAGCAAAGACTAACTTCGCCTCTGTGCTAGTTGTTAGATGCCCTACAAGATCAGGGGTCCTGTTTAGAATTGCATCGGTGTTTCGCAGTCGTCCCCTGTAATTGCATTAGGTTTGAGTTTGAGTTTGTCTTTTCCTTTATTTCACAAATTCTTCGATCTATCTTATTCTATAATCTTTCCAATTAATAACATGACTACAAAAATTCAGGTTGACCTGAGTGACTAATTGGGACTCCAAAGCTTTTAAGAGATCTTGGCAAAACCAGGTTGCGGCTTTATGTGCTGTTAGCAAGGCGATACATAAAAAATAGTACTTCCATACGAACGTCATCTAAAATTAAGTAATGTAGGCAAGCACATGACGCGATCTCAACATCACCCGCACCATATTCTTTTCGTTTTTTCTCATTAAAGTTAATTTCAAAGCTAAATAAACTGGATAGGGTGCTGTATATAGCTATTTGGCTGTGAGGGCTTGATTATTAGAACAGACAAGAATGGTGTAGCGATATAGGCGAAGGACTTTTAACAAGATGGTCGAAACTCCTTTCTCCGCTAACGCGTCTTCACTAAAAGTTCTCTGGGTTTGCACTAGCAAAGCCTTTTTGTCTTTGGTTTCAATTTCAGGCCTTGTTTTTCTTTTAATCGTGCGGTGGACCCTTTTATTGCTAGGAATTGATTTTCGGTGTTTGTCCCTTCCCGAATTCCTTGTGAAGAACAAAAGGCAATACGTACTTTTTTCTCAGCAACAGTCAAGTAGTTTGAAGAAGTGGGTGAAATAGACATGCTATGGGCATTGTATATCAAAGTGAAGTAGTGTGCTCGACGTACCCTCTTCTCTGCGTTTCTCCGCTCCGCTTTGCTAGTCCACTATGGTTTCCGGCGACATTCGTGTAGATACGCCACCCGAGAACACTGCCGAGAAGTTTGATGGCGTATCACGAAACTGCGTGGAGTAGAGTCAGAAGAGGAACCTAACGTCGACTAACGTAAGAGTCAGAGTTGAATCTTGATGTTAAGGAAGACAATAAAGCAACATCGGCCTCCGCCGATGACAACAGAGGTGTTCAGTAATCAAGGAAGTGTGCCTACTGCGATCCATTGATGGAGTCTCGTACTAATTTCGCCCGCTGCACCAGCTGTATAGGTCAAAAATTTAATCGTGAACTGCAGGTGAATGGAAAGCAAATGTCACTCCCTTCAAAGCATGAATCGCACTTTCCTCTGGATTCGGCATGATCCGCTGACAACTATAAAAACGGTTAGTCGCACCATCACGGCTAACAACTAGGGCGGATATTGGGACGAGGTATAAAACTACTTCTCTAGTGTGGAGCTGGAAACGTTGGAAAAAAGTGGGCGATGCAGGTAAATGAAACCTTCGACCGTCTAGTCAGCAATAGGTCGCCAACAACACTAGACCATCTATACCCTTAAATTTTTGCAGCTCACACGTTTCATGAGCAGGTGTAATCAACTTTGCTCTAATTTCTGTACCCCTTACAAGTGGTTTGCACACAGCTAATAGTACTTGAGCGTTTTTTGAGTATGATAGGTCTCGTTTCAAATCACTGGGTTAAGCTGAAACTTCCCTGTTCAGGTACACGAGGAAGACCTTCCAGCATCATAGGTTTATACGACCAAAAATGAGGATCGGGGATTGGATGCTTCTCACCAATTTTTTCAACTTCTGGGACATCAATGCTTTCACCGGCTCCTAATCAGACTGACCTAGCTTAAAAATGTTGACCATCTTTAAAGGCATAATTTGATATCTGTTTCCTTTTCAGGAAATTGCGAACAGCGCATGGAAGGAGATGTTGGACACACCAGCACCTAGCAGCTCCCTTCTACGCAGAAGCAAAAAATCACCATCTGTGATCTGCAATTGCGAGGACAACCCGTTTAACTGCCCGGCTGGCAAACCAGGACCACGAGGAAGACCTGGCGCTGCGGGTCACGACGGCCCACCTGGGGCACCGGGTGTGCCAGGTCACAACCAAATGCTACTTCTGTTCAAAAGACCCATCATGGAGTGTGTTACATGCCCTGCTGGACCACCTGGACCCCCCGGTTTGCCGGGCCCAATAGGACCAGCTGGACCGGTCGGATGGTATGGTCCTCCAGGAGCTCCCGGTAAATTTGGCGAAAACGGCCAACCGGGGCCGCCAGGTGATCCTGGTAAGCGTGGTCAGCCAGGTGCGCCTGGACAGCCGGGATACGCAGGTAGCAACGGTATCAAAGGACGAGGCGCCCCAGGTCCACCAGGCGAGACAGGACTTCAAGGGATTGAGGGCAACCCTGGTTTGAACGGCGAAGACGGATTCGATGGTGCCCCAGGACTGCCTGGAAATCGTGGTCCTCCGGGAAGACCTGGACTACCTGGTCCGGATGGCGAGCCAGGCGAAGGAGGTACCGACGGATTGCCGGGTGGAGATGCTGCCTACTGTCCATGCCCGATGAGAAGCTCAACTTCGTTTGTTGAGGGGTTCAGCAAGGTGCTTCCACCGTCTGTTGCACCCTCGGCTCTGAACCCACCGTACGCGTCTTAATTAGCGAAGCGATTTGTTTCAATAAATACTTTAGCGAATTGTTTCAATAAATGGATTTTTTATTGAAGAATTTTGTTGCAGATGAGGTGCTATCTCATAGAATAAGACCTTAACATAAACCAACTAATATGAAAGAACGTGCAACACGTGCGGATTTGTCAAAAGTTATGTTTAGTAAACAAAAAGCCTGTTTTAATAGATAAGCAAACAGAACCTGTTTCTCAACATAAGTTAAAGCTGAAAAAGAACGTCCTCTTAAAATGGAGCAGAAATGTTCTGAACTGGATCGCGTCCCAAGATTGTGCCTCTCATAGGAGTATCTAAACGTTTGAAAAAGGTTATCTACGGTGAGTGAAAAGATAAGTTGGTGCATAGTGTTACTGCAATGAAGGTCAAACTGATAAGTTGTGTTTTTGGCTACAGGTCCTTTTGTGCCTACAGGGCTCATCACAATTATGTGTCCACTCCAAATATGCACGAAATCGTTGGAAAACTAATTTCCACAGATAAAGTTTTACTCTTCCTAACTTGGCTTACTGACTTCTCATAAATCCGATGAGAAGTGAACACTGATCTTCACTTTCCGTTGGACTGAATATTTCCTGAAAGTCAATTTTGACGATGATTTCGTGAATTTTTCGGGTCGATACGTAATCGTGACAAACTGCATAGGATATCAAATGCGATGCGGCATGCACCTGCTGTCCATCACTGTCACAAATTCAGCCAGTTGTTTCAATAAAATCTCAAGTTAAAAAACTATTGTGTGTGTGGTTAGAGATGTGTTCGAATCACTAGCGCAACCCATTCACTGGGTTCAGTTAAAAGAAAAACACCACTACAATTTACCACCTGTAGGGCGCCCACTCTGAGTAGTTGTAAGCAGTGAATCAGTGGCTTAATAATTCTGTAGGACCTTCTCTTTAACTGCTTTACTTCGCTTCTTTGACAGAAAATCGAAAGATAAGCGAAACACACAAAGGACAACGAATGAGCAGGGAAGAAACTGCTAATATCTGTTGTCAATCCGGTTAGGAGAAGAACACATGGTTTTGGTTTTGCAAACATTCTGCTGAAATGCTGAAATCTGCCGTTCAATGCTGTGCTTCGATCAGCGAGGAAATTGTGAGCACGTACCAGACATTGCCAGCATGCGTAATTTTCCAACACCAAGTCAGCAATTTGGCTCATACTATAATTTGCACCTTCCCAAAAGGAAGGTTCTGAAGCGTATGTCTGAAGTGGGAAAAACGAGTCGTATAGGAAGAATTCGCCAAGTCGTTAAACCAAACGAGTAGGGTACGGCGAATTTACTAAGGAATGGCGGCGGTGGCACTCAGGAGCGCTTACTCGTCTTCCCGCGATGTCTGTTCCGGCAGGCCGCTCGGGGCGCAGTAACATCATGAGGTGGAGGTTGAAGGTTCGGTTTTCGTGCCTTGTAGAATCTTTGCATTTTCGCTGTTGGCTGACATTTGAGGGGTCCCGACGTCCACAAAGTTTTCAGGCGCTTTCTGTAGATTTTTTCAGCTGTGGAAGGCTGTGGAAGGCGACCTTTTTGCAACTTTTGCAACCTGATTTTAACCACAAGGCAATCAGAAAGATACTCAGCATGATGTTTGTGAACGTTCAACATCACTGATAGCCAGGCGTAAAGTGCTTGAAATAAAAGAAGTCTATTGTTTATTGTTTATTTGTTACGACTATTTAAGACAGTCATGTGACAAGAAGTGGTCACAATGCGGGCAGCGTATAAAAACTACAACCTCTTCACAACTTGATCCACCACAATGACCAGTGACTTCGTAGGCGTGCGCTTACGTTATCTTCCAGACGAACAATGTTATCGTCAAGGCAGGTTTTTCACACATTTCACACAAACTATACTCTCTTATTTGAGTATGTCTTCGCCCGACAGATGTCGTGACCCTGGTTCTCGGAACACATGGCGATACAGGCTACTATGCCCCAAGGAAAGAGGTTGCGTATCTGGACTATAGCTTCGAGTGCCACCGGCCAGATTCCGGCAGCCCACGCGGGCTTCTTCAGTTACACGAAGTCGCTTATGAAGCGATTTCACTTCCACGTCATTATGCAAGACCTTCCTTTTGACCTGTAAAAAAAGGAACAGCCTTATGAAGGTACGTGCAGAAGTTGCGGGTAGCTGAAGGAGAACGGATTTGTTATAATGGTAATGAATGTCGTATCGCTGGTCTACCGACGCCATCCTCATGTGGAAAAGCTGGTTGCTTATGATAGGTTCAAACTTATTATGCGACATCCCACTGCGGTTTCTTTGAAAACCCGAGCAGGCTGTTTTCCCGAAGCCACTAGCCCATGTAGGGCAACAAGCTGTAAGGAACCTGTAGCTTTTATGCGCTGCCCGCATTTGATTAGACCTTCCGATTCAAGCACTTTGTGCCTGTGTATCAGTGGTCTTGAACGTTCATACATCACTATGTTGAATACTGTCCTCACTGGATTGTTGGAATACCCGTCCGAAACAAACAACTCGCAACAAGGTCACTTTCCACAGCAACAGCTGAAAAATCTGCAGAAAACGCCTGAAACTGTGTGGACGTCGGGACCCCTCAAATGTCAGTAAACAGTGGAAATGCAAAAATGCCGCAAAACCCGAGAACCGAACCCCAACCTCCCATGTAGCAAAGCCACTGCCCACTGCGCCTGGGATCGCCTTTCGTAGTGGGCATCCCGAGCACATAAATTAGCGCTCCTGAGCGCAGCTGCCGCTAATCCATAGTAAATTCGGGGTCCCCTACTCGTTTGGTTTAACGACTAGGCAAAAAGAAACACATTTTTATACTAAGTGAAGAGTGGAGATTATTCCTATAGGACTCGTTTTCCCAATTCAACATACTTCAGACCCGTCCCCTGCTAGAGTTGTGCCTGATTCTGCCTGTTGATGACGTAACCAGCTATTGTACATATGTAGTCATACTTCTTAGGCTTCGATTTAATGTGACACCTTCACGAGGGTAATTAATAGCGGAAGTGAAAATAGATAGCTGTACTCTTTGCTGAGTGTAATTTATGTGCGCCGAAGGGACCTTTGAGACGCGTTTTTTCAACTACATATCACTGTTGGCCGAAATTCCCACAATCTAGTCAAAATTATTCCAATGATTAAAGCCTTGACAAAAATCGAAATCTCTCGATCTATATATTTTGTCGAGGTCGAGGCGTATTCCTCAGTGCTAGTGAGTGTTCATAGATTGTTTATTGCGTTGAAGTTGACTTGCACAATTGTGATTCTTGTGTGACTCCGTGCCAAAATGAGATTCAAAGCTTCGCAGCTGCATTAGAGGACAACGAGGACGTTATGTGCAACGCAAGATTCATCAATTCCAGTATCGTCCCCTAAAAAATTGCAAGTCGTACATTTCAGCTGAAGAAGATCTGGCAAACTTTGTTTGACCACTTTAGTTAAATGACACGCCACATGTTTAGGAATAGCAAAGACTCTGTTCATAGTGTAACAATGCTCTGGGCAAATAGCTGGACAAATATTGTAACAACGATCTAGATAAAGTGTACCTATCAAAATCAGTTTTAATTTCTTGCACATAAGTTTTGCTGGGAAGCTATTTAGTTGAGTTTCTGGCAGAGGTCATCGACATTTCCTCTGTTATCTTTTCGATGGAGCGCAGTCGAGGAGACGCAGGTTGTCGCATGCGCCTGCGCCAGATCCTTGGTTCAGATCTCCGCTAGGCCAACGAAGCCATTCTTTTTGCAAGGATGATGAGTTAGAAGCTGTAGTTGCTACCAGAGTTGTCTGTGAAGGATGAAGCACTGACGTCTTCACCGGCTGGCTACGGCAGGCCACCGCATAGGAAGAAATGCACTGGAATCGATCCACGACATCCCTTAGAAGTAGAATGCGTGGAGCACTCCAGAAGTGATTCAGCAACGCTAGCCTACCTCCTTTATCCTTAAATAATTTTCTATTTTCTAAAAAACACTGGATTCTTGGAAATTCGAGAAATTCACCGAGTTTTGATCATTTATACGATGTCGTTCCCAGCTAGTGTACGTGTGTCATTGAGAGAACTTCACAAAAATTATCATATCTCTGTTAGTTTACGACTTTTTGGAAAATAGAAAAAAGCGTTTTTCAGGGTTATAGAAACAATTCTCAAGAAGAGGTCTTCATGCGGAGCCGGGGTGGGTTCGATTTCTGGTCGATTTTTGCCACACATAAGCTGCCAAAACTCGGAGATTTTTTGGAGCATCCGAAAAATTCATGGGGATATAGATTCCAGGTTTACCAAAAAATTTCAAATTAACAGCTTAGATGTGATCTAGGGGTGGTCGATTATTTCAGCATTTGATGTGAAATCGAATCTTCTAATCAGGCAGAAGATCGTTTCAAGATAAACAAGGTTTTACCACTGTGTGTAAAGCAGATTTTAAATTGTATAAGGTCAAATTTTACTTCCTGATGCTGTTTCCTGCAGAATAGAGAGAACTTATTTCGTGAATCCTCATCGATTTGAAGAGCGCTTCAAAAACTCTTGCAGGGAAACCACTTAAGTCATACTTTGGTAATAAGACTCGAAATTTTATAGAAGGCAGTTTATGACGTAAATGTCGCTCCTTCAGCTAGAGAACTGTCGTGTTCATGACATCCAGGAAAAATCTGAAAAAAATCGAACACTTCGCAATAATTCAAAATTTTCCGGTTAGAAATCTTTATTTTTAATTGTTCAAAAATCATCATTTAAAACGTTTTATTAATCCTAATCTTAACTTTAGGAAACGAATCTGCAGTGATTTACCACATTGTCGTAGCCACACGTAAAAAAAGCTTATTAAGAGATGGAAAAAACAAATTACCAAGAGAGTACTACCTCCTTCCATTCACGAACCTCAAGCTTGAGTCTGCGTGGAATTCAGTTGGGCACGGCTTTCTGCGAGCTGGCTGTCTTCGAAGCGCAATACGTGGCCGGCTCACCTAATTTTCGACGACTTGGCCCATGCAGGGCGCCTTCTAACGTCGACGAAGCTCGGAACTCCGACGAACAAGTCAGAGTTTATCCTTGCAAGACAAGTCTGATACAAAATCTAGATCTGATCTGGCCTGTATCGAAGGCTTGTAATCTTTGTGAGACCAGAACCAAAAACCTTAAATTTCGGGAATTGTGCATGAGAATCTGTTACCAATACAACCTTGGTTTGCTGAAGCTAGTGTTTCACGTTTACGTGGATGTAGCGGGGAAGAACCAGTTTCCGGGAGCTCTAATTCAGGATTCCTGGTTGGCGTTCTTCCAAGGACCACAATGTTTATATAGCACCAAGCACTAGCAAGGAGGAGCGAATGCTGGCAGACTTCGCATATGTGAGGACATCGGACTGCAAGTGAACATCACGCAGACGTTTTCCGTGAGAGTAGGGCGAGAATTGGAGGAAGCTATCAAGAGCGACGAGAAGTCGTCAAGAAGACGAAAAACGTCTGATTTCATGTCTACCTATTTGACTTCAATGTTTGGAGTTACACGATTTAAGCAGGTGAGAGAAGTCCTACGGAGTTCCGGGCCTGGAAGGTTCGAAGATCAGAGACGCTGTCGAATGAGCTAGCCCTCGAAAGTTACGTGGGCCGTTTCGTAGACATCCGCTGGACGAGGGTCGTCACCGACTGGATTTGGGGTGGGGGAGAGAAGAGGTGGATCATTTTTACATACCTAAACGCTCTTCGTGTTTCTACAGTGGGCGTGATCTATTGGAGCACCCTGGCACACAACAGAACGAATGGGGACGTTGCTGGCGCCCGCAGGAGCAACCCGATGATCAACAGACGACAGGGGTGATAGGTAAAGATTGAATGACAAGTAAACCTGTTACTTACCTGCTCTACTGTCACCGCATGTAACCCTCGCACGAACACGAAGTTTGTAGACGTGAATACGCGCCACTCAACAACCGAATCCCTGACCTCCCGCTCGTGAGTCTGATACCCTTTCCACTCGGCTATCCTTTCGACAGACGCGTTTGGGAACAATGAACTCGAGAGTGAAAGATGCCTTCTTGGGACAGTGAGGGAGACGAGACAGATCTGTGTAGAATTCTTGAACAATGGCTTCCATCGCTCTTCGAGACGTTTGCGTTGTTCCATACTCATCCACAAGAACTGACATTACTTGCCTTCTTGTCGCAGAGACCTCGTTTACAGCCTTTATGCTTGACCCTTTCCCAGCGGCTTCTAACAGCTTCAATCTTTTGTAGGCTTTACAGCAATTCGACAAAGACTCGAAGACGAACCACGTGTTGCCATCACGAAACTTTTGGAACCAACAAGGATTTGTCCTCTTCATGTGCCACGTCATCGCGGTGAAGGGTTGAACATCACTTTAATGATGGTCAACGGCACAAGTGGTCACGCAGTATGCAATGCTTTGTCGAGTATGGGCGCCTCTCATGTACCCCTGGTCAGGAACATGTGATTAAGCAAACAACTAAACCCGCGCCCAGTCCTCCGCTTGGTGGTCTTCAACGACGTCGGTTGAATCCTCCTCCGACGAGGGGCCATCTAATCTCGGAGTTATACTATCAGCACGTCATTGGAATCGGATTACCGAAAACCACTCCCACCACGACACGGAAACGGCCTATTCATCTGCACTTATAATTGTCGAACGATCGCATCTGAGCAGGATCTTTAGACACTGCTTTACAGAAGCCGCAACATCAAATACGACGTTATCGCACTGCAGCAAACGAAAGGCAGAATGGAAAATAGGAAGGACCGACCACAACCAACTTCTCGCCGGAGCAAGGGTGGACAGAAAGAATATCGACGGTGTTGGATTTCTCGTCAATTCGACAGTGCACCACCCAGTAGACTCTTACAAGATCATCAGTCCGCGAGTAGCTGTTCTTCGTCTGGAAACCAAAGATCAAGGAACCATCTCCATCATAAATGGATATGCTCCAGCATCTGCGGCCACAGATGAAGAAAAGGAGGAATTCTACAAGTTGTTCGAAAGGACTGTCAACGACGAGAAGAGCTACTACAAAGTTGTCGTTAGTGTCTTTAACGCTATCGTCGGTACGAATGATCACGACGAATGGAGGCTAGGACCATGGAACTTCCTCAAGGAACGAAAGCGGAGAGCGCCTGATAGACTTCCTATCCGCGTGTTGTCTCTGCCATGGGAATTCTATGTTTAAGAAGCCTTCAAACCGACGATGGACATGGGAAAGCCCAAATGGAGAAACAGGTTCGGAGACGACCACGTTCTTACAAACAGACGCTGGAGTCTGTTCGACGTCTCCATGCTGCCTTCATTTGACACCGGCTCGGATCACCGTCTTGTCCGTGCGAAGCTGACTCTCAAAAAGAGGATGTTCAAGCGTGACACTCATAAACCGGCACCGGTGAGGATCCCCACATTCAAGTCAGAGGAGTTGGAATATGCAATAAAATCGTATGATTGGAATCTTCTTGAAGATCCATCGGAAGACTACGACCTTCTCTCCAAAGGACGGTTGAAATGTGCTAGCAGCTCTTGCGAAGCCACATCACCGTCTGCTTCAAGACTAAACGCACATGCGGTTAAGTTCTTGGAGCAAAGAAGAGCTGTTAAACTGGATCATAATGCTTCCCATCTGGAAAAGGTCACCATCTCGAAGGCCTGTCGAATTGCATTGAAGGAGTCCATTCAAGCCTACAGAGGATTGAAGCTGTTAGAAGCCGCTGGGAAAGGTTCAAGCATCAAGCGCTGCAAAGAGATCTCTGCGATCAGAAGGCAATAATGACAGCCCTTGTGGATAAGGATGAAACAACGCAAACGTCTCAAAGAGCGATGGAGGCCATCGTTTAAGAATTCTACACAGATCTGTTCCGTTCTTCCATCACTGTCCCGAAATGCTTGATGCCACCAGCTGAGGATGTACCTCCCATTCTGGAATCAGAAGTTGTTCATGCCATCAGAAGGATGAAGCCGGGCACTGCTCCCGGACCGGACGGCATTTCTGCTGATCTCCTTCGTGCGGGTGGCAGTGCCCTCTGCTCACTTCTTGCCAAGCACTTCAACCACTACCTTCGACTTGGTAGGATTCCGGACTCATGAAAGAAGTCGAAAACAGTTTTAATCTTCAAAAAACGTCAGCAGGAGGATATCATCAACTGTCGACCCATCAGTCTTCTCTCGGTTGTGTACAAGATCTTCACCAAGATACTGCTTAACCGCATGGAGCGTTGCTTGGATGAGTACTAGCCAGTCGAACAAGCAGGGTTTCGCAAGGTTTTCTCTGGCATGGACCATATTCAGACTGTCTCACAGCTCTTCGAGAGGAGCCGCGAATACCACCTCCCATTTGTCCTTGTCTTCGTGGATTACCGGAAAGCGTTCGACTCTGTGGAAATCAACGCCGTTTTGAACGCACTTGTGCACGCTGGTATGCCATCGCCCTACATCCGACTTCTCGACGAATGCTTTTCGAACACATCGACTACCATCCAGCTGTTCGATCGAAAGCTTAAAATTCCTATCGGGAAAGGAGTACGGCAGGGAGACACGAATTCTTCCAAGCTATTCACAGCGGCACTCCAGGATGCCATGAAAGACTTGAACTGGGACGATAAAAGCTTAGGAAAACAGTTTTAATCTTCAAAAAAGGTCAGCAGGAGGATATCATCAACTATCGACCCATCAGTCTTCTCTCGATTGTGTACAAGATCTTCACCAAGATACTGCTTAACCGCATGGAGCGTTGCTTGGATGATTACTAACCAGTGGAACAAGCAGGGTTTCGCAAGGTTTTCTCTGGCATGGATCATACTCAGACTGTCTCACAACTCATCGAATGTAGCCGCCGATACCACATACCACTTGTCCTTGTCTCCTTGTCATCGTGGGTTATCGGAAAGCGTTCAACTCTGGGAAATCAACGCCATTCTGAACGCGCTTGTGCATGCTGGTATACCATCGCCCTACATCAGACTTCTCGACGAATGCTTCTCGACACATCGACTGCGATCCAGTTGTTCGATCGAAAGCATAAATTCCTATTGGGAAAGGAGTAGGGCAGGGAAATACGATTTCTCCTAAGCTATTCACAGCGGCACTCCAGGGGCCGGATTCAACAATTAAACCCGTGGATATGCGACGCAGGCTTCATCGTGGGTATCTCTACCCCTATACCTGCGGGTTAGTGTTGATGAATCCGATGCCATAAAGGACTTGAACTGGGACGATAGAGGCTACCTTGCGGACGGTATACGGATCAGCAACCTTCGCTTAGCCGACGATATTGTTCTCATCTCTACCAGTATGACAGAAATCGAGGAAATGCTGAACGAGCTTAATGTGGGGGATATGAAGTTTGGATTAGACATGATTATGTCCAAAAGGCAATTTATGGTCAACCAACGATGTGACACGGGACTCGTAAGGTTAAATGGAGTCGCTCTATAACAAGTCGACTCCTACAGTTATGACCGTATCTTTTGATCAAATCCCGAAGAAGCCGCGTTTCTTTAGGATATAATTCGTATAATATTCGCTCATTTCAAAAACCAAGAATATAATTGAGCTCAAGAGTTCTAGATCTATCGTTTGGTATACATTGTTCGTATGGAGCCATGGAAATGTTCGAAATTGGAAACTTACGCTCCATTGCGGTGGGCGACGAATTGTCGGTCGCAAACCGCCGGAAGCAGTTGCATGCTCATAATTCCTTTAATTTGAGAATTTTTGAGAAACGGTTGGTACCGTTCGAGATCTACACAATCATGTATACAGCTTCATCAGACCACCGCATTTTCGCAGTGGGTGGGGAAAAATGATTGGAGCAGGCTGTTTGCGATAGGAGAAGCTTATTTTCCAGTATTTGCATGCTCTCGTAGTATCGCAAACATAGCGTAAAGTGTTCTGTCATGCCAGGTATGATCTGAGAGTGCGCCATGCACAATGCATATAGGATGGAACCGATCAATCGAATGGGCGCAACCACTTGTAGAGAGGTCGTTTGGGGAGTTTTATAAGAAATTGTCAGCCGCCCTGCTCAGGAAGTGCTCTAAGACTGTCTAGCTAGCCTTTGGAGTGCGCCGTGAACAATATATATAGAATAGAACCGATCAATCGAGTGGGCGCGGCCGCTCTCAAAGTGCAGATAAGAATATTCTAACTTTTTTTGGAGAGTCTCTTGTTTAATGCAAAACGAGCTCGTTTTGATTTGGAAGAATTCGCTTTAATTTCAAAAGCCTTATGCTTGCTTAGAAAAGTATCCAGTTTGATTTGAAAAGTTCCAATTCGTCTTGAGAAGTGTGCAATTTGATTTGAAAAGTGTCCTATTCGGCGTGTTATCCGTCCCGATAATTTCGGAGGCAGGTCACAGACCACGGAGACGAGGTGCTGGGTACACGCAACAGTCGGCGCCTCCTCCGACTGCGCTATCATCCGTCTATTGTCGCTACATGCAGAATGCAAACGTTGTTAAGAAGTGATACTGTTGTGTAAACTCATACCGGTGCTGCAAAACCAAGCCAACAATATTCTAATTGGTCGCTTCCTCAGTTGGAGACAAGTAAGGGAGGAAAAGCTGGTGGAGTTTTTGAGTATGGTTTCACCCTGTACTTCTCCCAACCCTGACAGCTTTACCCCACCAAAACAAGCAAGGAAGATTTCTTACTGCAGTTATTGTGTGTATTCATCCATGCTTGGCGTTTTTATTTCACTGTTTTTTAAAGTTCTCAGACTTTGTGGAGGAAGCTAGGGTGGGAACCAAAGGAGCCTTGAACTAGCAAAGCTCGGGAATTTATCCACAGCTTTTCTAGTTCAGGCTTCCTCGCAGATTCTGTCGCCAGTCAGGCATTCTTTGTTTATTTCCTTCTTTCGGCAGCTAAACCTTTCTGCCCTCCAGATGGCGCTTCGTATTTTGTGGAGTCTATGCCACCGATAGTTACGACGAGAAATTATAGAGCTCGTGGCGCCCGCACTGTTTCGTGATTACGGACACCACACGCCATACGACGGCTCCGAACTTTCGAGAATTTTCCTGTCGCGGAGCCACTTGTTAGATTCGCGTACTTTCGATGTGTTTAACATCAGAAACGTGTTTTTCCCTTCGCGAGATGGCTGGGGTGCAACTAGGGTCAGGGGGAGGGAGGGAGACCACCATAGAATGCTGCGTCGGGCTGGCGTGGTGAGTAGCTACATTCAGGGAATGTAAATGCAGCTCCTCGTTTCAATTACAGATGTGTTTCCGAATTAGGGAAGGGAGGGAACTCCAGGATGTAGGCAATTTTATACGGTGGCCTCACTTGAGCCACACCCTGGAGTACTTTCCCCTGCCCAACTCTATGGCTTCCTCCGCGTGTGAGGAGGAGACCAAAAATTTGGGCAGAGGAAGGACTTTCATGTTAATACAGGCACTTTTCATGGGTTGGCCCCCGACCCTATTTATACCGGTTTGGTTTTTGTTGACAACGGTTAGCCGAAACAATGGCTTCATGAGAGTTTTAGGGAGTAGTTGTGGCTTCCTTTTGTATTTCGTCATTTAGTAGCAATTATGTTCTTTTTGCCAATATAGGAAGGCATAATATAAACAATCGATGCTGTCCTTTTCTTTGTTGATATTTTCGAAATTTGTTTTGAACCTTTGCTCAAGCTGCTCTTCCTCATCTCCTGTTGAGCTAATGCCTCTTGCGTGGATGTAGCTTTCCGATAATGCATGCAGACATTGTAGGCTAGGTCCGTTTGGTCTTTTGAAGAAGATCGAGGGCATAATAGCTGTTTAGGCTTTCAACAAGGCTGACTTGTAGGAAACGCTAGTAGCGCAGAGGCGGCAACTGCTCTGTAAAGCCCGAATCGAGGTTCTTGGTTTGTGTCCTGTAGGTCGTAGTATAGGCCAAATTCGCGTCCCAACTGTTATCCGTAGCAGTAGACTCTCAGCGCCTACCAAATAGGATTTGATGACGACCATCCTTCATTCTTATACTTTGTTCACTACAGCTCGGCCATATTCTTTAGCACAAATATCTCTTGAAAGCACGGAGATTTCCACCAAATCTCCAAACACTGTAATCGTAACCTCGATTGCCATTTTGCATCAAATCGAAGGCTAAATTGGCATTTTGTTTCCATCTCTGCTTCACTGGCGGTGACTTTTGCTGTGTGCTTACTATTAGGCTTGCGCTCTAACTACAGTACTGGCCGTAGGTTTTGGTCAAATCGCGGAAAACCCTCATTTTCACGGCTTTTTCGGTCTTTCGAAAGAACCTTCAAAGTTGACCATTTCAGAAAGCAAGCACATTTTGGGTGAATTTTGAGTGAAGATCATATTCTTAAAACTGGCTGGAGTAGCCCTAAATATAGTCAAGTTTTGGGCTATATTTGGACTTTAGGGTCGCTATCTCAGTGTTCATGCACACCTGTAAATTACCATTCTAAACTTCACAGTTTAGCCTATGGTATACTCTCGTATATACTCCCGTCGACGAGAGTGTTGGGCGAGTGCAGCGTAATCCGTAGCAACCTGCACAACACTATCGCAGGCAACGTCGCAGAGGTACAATATCGTCTGCGTATCTCGTTGTATTACATCTTTTCTGCGATCCTGGCGTAGAATATGCTTCAGCTGTGAAAGTGTGAAACTCTGTGGAACAATGACATCTTCGGAACACATTCCTACGATAATCACGATGACAGAAGAGGTATCACTTAAAGAGATTCATAGACGTATTCCAGGTGCGCACTTCCACACAAATCCTCTAAAATTTGGAGATTTTCAGACTTGTTTTAGGTTGGCTATACGAGCTCGTACTCAACGTTAAGAAGACTCGTGACCAAGTCGCAGTCCAATAATCCCTCGAGAACGCAGATACAGAGGACGTGTAGACGTTATGGTTAGCAGCCTCTTACCTTTGTGTTAGTGTAGTGTACCACGAATGTGACGTATTTCAGACCATTACCCGGAAATTCGGGACACCGTCGTCAGGGTTTTCGCATCGGATCCATCCACTAATTGTATAGGGAACCACTTATTAGGAAAGGGAGTCACTGTAAGCTCTCAAGCGTCTGCGGAGCATGAATGGTTTAGAAAGAAGATCTCATCAATGCTGTCAAGTAATTTTACATACAATTCGATTGAAAAGGATTGAGCTCTGCTCGCACATGTTGGCTTTGAAGGAAACATTCACTGATTGTGTCTTCGCGGATGAAAGCACCATCCAGGATAGGCTCTCTGAAAGCTTTTCCTTGGCTGGCAGTGAAAGTTGCCCATTTAGTCGAATGTGTGCCGGTGCAAAAGCAGATGAGGCCCCACGGTTCCCACCTACAGCGAAACAGCCAGCGAAGGTGCATATCTGGGGCTATCCGCCCGAAGAACCACGGAGTTAGTTTTGTTTCCCGGATCTACACGCATGGACAGCTCTATGTACTATGAAATATTGCAGGCGTCGTGCCTAAGGTCTATCAATCGACGATATCACGGTTGGTCGAACTTCTCTAAAGGGTACTGTTCTTCTCGTTGAAGGGGTGCTTTAGTGCAGTGCTGCGCGCCGCGCACACGCTAAAGCACTCCGAATGCATATAGTGGTTGGTTCAGGCTTTGTACATCTCGTACGTGATAACGCCAGCGCCCACTGCAGTGCGTACGCACGACGTTGGCTTCAAGAAAAGCGGATAACTACGCTGGATTGGCCTCCACATCACATCTCCACCAGATTTCGATCCTATCGAACTCGTGTGGAGTAACATGAACGAGTATTTAAGGTTCGATCTCTACTTGTCTCTTGATCTCTGCGCGTCTCGACGGTGACCCTTTTAGGAACTACATTAAGGGAGTCCATTGGAGAACGGAGAAACTCCTCGCGGCAGATGGAGGGAACATCGTGAAGAAAAATAAGATTTTTCGGAAACAAATCGGTTTAAACTTGTTTGACAGTTCCTCGATGTTGATAATATTGTATGCCTATGTTTTCTGTGCCCAGCATCTTGAAATTCGTAATTCAGATTTGTCGAAATGCATAATTTAGAAATGAGCGACCACTGCATCGTTGCTTTTTTCACATACAAAAACAGTGGACGTCCTTTCTTGGAATGCCGTCCAAGGTGAAATTTCGGTGGGAGCAACAAGAAAAGATATTTGGAAAGAACGATCCTATAATGCAAAAGTAAGTTAGGGTAATTTGGCATTCGAAATGTCTGCAAGGCTTCTTGTTTGGATCGTCTTTGCGGGGTCTAGAAGGATTTGTGAGGAGAAAGTGACTCAAGACACTTCAGATGGTAATTCAGAGGAGCCTGGATTCGGAATCGATAAAAGACCTAACAGCCTCAGCAAAGATAATGAGTGAGATAACATATAGAAGTTCTACAATTATTGCGATTACACTACTCACTACAGGTGCAGCTGTTACCGGACTTGAGCACAAGAAACAAGAAGAACACTCGATGAAGTTTTGGATAGAATTAAACGGATTGAGGTCAGTATTGCAGAGAAAAGTTTGGAAAGGGATGTTTGGAAACGATGACGGCGAAGCTATCTGGGACGAATGTTCTCCTAGGGAAGATCAGCTACGACATCACCAGACCTTCGGAAGGAGAGCCAAATTTCGCCTTCATGTCAAAAGAGAAAGTGGCTCGAATAAGAAAACTTCGACGGGACAATATGACAAGATTTGCTTTGGATATGGAAAATGAACTGTTCGCTGGCGATCGCGAAGAACTTAAGAAGGCTGTCGGGAAACGGATCCAGAGCGCTGATGAAGTTGAGCTCATTTAAGAGGTGAGAAGGGACGTTAAAATTTCGTCGTGGTGCTTAGAAAATATTAAAATATTAATTATATATTAAATATTTTCAGTGCGTCTTCATGTTTTACGAGATACCGAAGCGGCGAAGAAGGAAACCTGGAGAAACATTAGAAATCCTCTAAATTCAAGGGCCCGCAAGAGGCGTAGGAAGTCCGATGCCTTTAGCGATGAGAACAATCTGTTATACGCCCAAACCTTTGGGATATGACAGCAACTAATGCTGTCATAATAAACCATTTAAGGCCTATAGTATACACCGCGTCGCGCCGGCGACGGGTCGCTGCGACAGCCTCGCCGGCGCGAAGCGGGAGTAAACCAAGAGCCTTAGCCGTGAATTTGCTGTGAAGAGCGATTGATCTTCATTGTCATGCTTTGCTGTTGTATTTGCATTTTGTGAACTTGTGGATTGATATGGGCACTGTTGTACTTTAAGGACTCAGAGGTCGACGAGTGGTCGAAAAAACTTCGCTCAAAATTCGGGGTTATTTGGGGTGCTGATAACGATGACATCCCTAAATAACCCATTGGGCAAACTTTGGGCGAATTTTTTTCGTCCTTTCCTCGACCTCTGGGGTGCTGAAAGTACAATAGTGCCAAGTTCTGAATTGCAAACCTTTCTGCGAGAATGCAATTCAATGCAGGATGTCCACAAAGCAAGTGTCCATTACGTTCCGATTTTTTTCTCGAACCGTTGCCGTTCAGAGACTTAATGCTACGGGTGTGGGTTGCAGTTCAGGGACTTGATGCTACGGAGTTTCCCTACACTCTGACCATACAGCTCAAACGATTTGATGTCGATTACAATACTATCCGCAGGATATATCTGAACAATAGGTAAACCATTCCTTTTTGGTCATTTTATGCTTAATATGAAGCCTCACCGCTGCCCTCCGTCTCTCTAAAATGGCAGATGGGGCTAAAGCAGTTTAGGCGGAAGGGGAGTTATGAGCACACCATCGCAAATTACCTTCAGTGTTCTGCTCGCCTACGCACTTGTAGGCTGTTAGGCCTATGGTATACTCCCGTCCGCTGCCGCGACGCGGGAGTGCACAGCGACGCGATGGCTCGTGATGCGCGTCGCGAGCCGTCGCCGTCGCTGAGGCTGACATAGTTCACGCAGTTCTGCAGACGGAGACTTTTGCAGAATTTTAGCGAATCAACTGATTCAGTGCATTTTTTTCTCGGATTCCTTGTTTTCTCAACCGCTTCGTTCGTGATTTCGCGTTTTTCCCGTTTGATCGCCTTCTGATCCGTATGCCGTCGTAGGGTTGTTGCTTTCAAAGGACCATCGCTGCCCGTCGCTCGTCGCAGTGCAGTGCACTGGGCTGCGACGGCCGTCGCACAGGAGTATGTTTCACTCCCGCGACGCGGAGGTATAACACCCCTCTGCGACGCATCGCGGGAGCGATGGCGCGTCAACTGACAACCGCGCCCCACTGCGCCGTCCGCCACTGCAGCGAATGCGCGCCGTTGACAGTTGCCTCGCGCCCATCGCTGGAGCGACGCGGGAGTATACCATAGGCCTTAGCTCTACCAGTCTTCCCCAAGAGTCGGCTAAATTCGGAAAAATCGTGTCACACAAGGACAACCTGTATGTTCGCTCCACTGTAAATTTGTTCAGGCATAAGAGACGCATTACTGTGTTGTAGCGCACCCTAGAGATTTTTGCTGCCCATAAAACGCACAAGTTGCAACCGGAAAGGTGCATACCTTGCAGAGTGCTCAGAAGACGCCAGCGTGAGCAATTTGTGAGGGCCACGCCCACTCGATTAATAGGTCCGATCCTACATGCATTGTGCACGGCGCACTCCAAAGTCCCACCTGGACAGAGTACGGCGACTCCTGAGTAGGGCCTCTATGAATTTCTGGTAAAATTCCCCAAACGCCCACTCTACAAGCGGTCGCGCCCCCTCGATTGAAAGGTTCCATCCTATAATCATTCTGCGCGGCGCACCCTCGGATGATTCCTAGCGAGCGTGACAGAGTACTTTACGCTATGCCTGAGATACTCCGAAAGCATGCAAATCTTGAAAAATAAGCTTCTCCAATCGCAAACAGCCTGCTTCAATCACTTTTCCCCACCCACTGCGAAAACGATAAAGCTGTAAACATGATTGTATAGATCTCGAAAAGACGAATTGAATGGTACCAACCGTTTTTTTTAAATCTCAAATTAGAGGAATTATGAGCATGCAACTTTTTCCGGCGGTTTCCGGTGGACAACTCGTCTGTGATCGCCCTTCGCACTGGAGCAGAATACTTACTTTGATGGTCCTTTTGTCTGCTGAAGGTCTTCTCAGCGGGGACCACAACTGTTCCAGACCGCTTGATCTCTGGCTGCTTGCATCCAGTGAGGCAGACTCCGCTCTCTAAAAGACCTTGAGAATGAGTCTGCCCATCGCGTTGGCGGTCGCCCCAGTGGTCTCTTATGGTCTCTCGGGAGCCATTCTGTGACACGGAGACTCCATCTATCGTCATTCCGTCGAAGCAGATGTCCGGCCCAGCGATATTTGGACTTCTTCATGTACTGCAGCGGGTCTGCTAATTGCGACTTCTCCCGTAGCTCCAAGCTTCGTAGGCCTTCTTGCCACTGCTGACGAAGGCTTATCCACAGAAGACATCTCTCCAGCGCACGATGCATAGTTTACATTGCTCTGGCGATTTTGTTGTTGTTGGGTCAGATTTCCGTCGCGTAACACATCGCAGGCAGTACAGAGGCGTTGAATATCGAGGCCCTGAGGCCCGCATCCTTGACCTGATCGGAGACTTCGCGAATCGAACTGAAGGCTGCCCATGCTGCGCGTCTCCTGCGGGCGATTTCAGGAGCGAGGTCGTTATCCGTGTTAAGCTCTCTTCCCAGATAGACGTAGGAGTCGACCTGTTGTAGAGCGACTCCATTTAACCTTACGAGTCCCGTGTCACACCACTGGTTGACCATAAATTGTGTTTTGGACATATTCATGTCCAATCCACTCTTCATACCTGCCACATTGAGCTCGTTCAGCATTTCCTCAACTTCTGCTTTGCTACTAGAGATGAGTACAATATCGTCGGCGAAGCGAAGGTTGCTGATCCGTTTACCGTCAAGGTAGCCTTTATCGTCCCAGTTCAAGCCTTTCATGGCATCCTGGAGTGCCGTTGTGAATATCTTGGGAGAAATCGTGTCTCCCTGCCGTACTCCTTTCCCGATAGGAATTTTAAGCTTTCGATCGAACAGCTGGATGGTGGTCGATGTGTTCGAGAAGCATTCGTCGAGAAGTCGGATGTAGGGCGATGGTATACCAGCGTGCACAAGTGCGTTCAAAACGGCGTTGATTTCCACAGAGTCAAACGCTTTCCGGTAATCCACGAAGACAAGGACAAGTGGGAGGTGGTATTCGCGGCTCCTCTCGATGAGCTGTGAGACAGTCTGAATATGGTCCATGCCAGAGAAAACTTGCGAAACCCTGCTTGTTCCACTGGCTGATATTCATCCAAGCAACGTTCCATGCGGTTAAGCAGTATCTTGCTGAGGATCTTGTCACAACCGAGAGAAGACTGATGGGTCGACAGTTGATGATATCCTCCTGCTGACCTTTTTTGAAGATTAAAACTGTTTTCGACTTCTTCCATGAGTCCGGAATCCTACCAAGTCGAAGGTAGTGGTTGAAGTGCTTGGCAAGAAGGAGCAGAGGGCACTGCCACCCGCACAAAGGAGATCAGCAGAAATGCCGTCCGGTCCGGGAGCAGTGCCCGGCTTCATCCTTCTGATTGCATGAACAACTTCTGATTCCAGAATGGGAGGTACTTCCTCAGCTGGTGGCATCAAGCATTTCGGGACAGTGATGGAAGAACGGAACAGATCTGTGTAGAATTCTTAAACGATGGCCTCCATCGCTCTTCGAGACGTTTTCGTTGTTCCATCCTTATCCACAAGGGCTGATTATTGCCTTCTGATCGCAGAGATCTCGTTTGCAGCGCTTTATGGTTGAACCTTTCCCAGCGGCTTCTAACAGCTTCAATCTTTTGTAGGCTTGAATGGACTCCTTCACTGCAATTCGACAGGCCTTCGAGATGGTGACTTTTTCCAGATGGGAAGCATTAGGATCCAGTTTAACAGCTCTTCTTTGCTCCAAGAGTTTAATCGCATGTGCGTTAGTCTTGAAGCAGACGGTGATATGGCTCCGCAAGAGCTGCTAGCACATTTCATCAGTCCTTTGGAGAGAAGGTCGTAGTCTTCCGATGGATCTTCAAGAAGATTCCAATCATACGACTTTATTGCATATTCCAATCCTCAGACTTGAGTGTGGGGATCCTCACCGGTGCCGGTTTATGAGTGTCACGCTTAAATATCCTCTTTTTGAGAGTCAGCTTCGCACGGACAAGACTGTGATCCGAGCCGGTGTCAAATGAAGGCAGCACGGAGACGTCGAACAGACTCCAGCGTCTGTTTGTAAGAACATGGTCGATCTCCGAACGTGTTTCTCCATTTGGGCTTTCCCAGGTCCATCGTCGGTTTGAAGGCTTCTTAAACATAGAATTTCCATGGTAGACACGGCAGGCGGATAGGAAGTCTCTCAGGCGCTCTCCGTTTTCGTTCCTTGAGGAAGTTCCATGTGGCCCTAGCCTCCATTCGTCGTGATCATTCGTACCGACGATAGCGTTAAAGTCACCAACGACAACTTTGTAGTAGCTCTTCTCGTCGTTGACAGTCCTTTCGAACAACTTGTAGGATTCCTCCTTTTCTTCATCTGTGGCCGCAGATGTTGGAGCATATCCATTTATGATGGAGATGGTTCCTTGGTCTTTGGTTTCCAGACGAAGAACAGCTACTCGCGGACTGATGATCTTGTAAGAGTCTACTGGGTGGTGCACTGTCGAATTGACGAGAAATCCAACACGATATTCTTTCTGTCCACCCTTGCTCCGACGAGAAGCTGGTTGTGGTCGGTCCTTCTTATGGTTTCCGTTCTGCCTTTCGTTTCCTGCAGGGCGATAACGTCGTATTTGATGTTGCGGCTTCTGTAAAGCAGTGTCCGAAGATCCTACTCAGATGCGATCGAACAACAGTTATAAGTGCAGACGAATGGGCAGTTTCCGTGTCGTGGTGGGAGGGAGTTTCCGGTAGTCCGATTCCAATGACGTCCTGATAGTTTAACTCCGAGATTAGATGGCCCCTCGCCGGAGGTGGATGGAACCGACGTCGTAAAAGTCCACCTCCGGCGCGCGGAGGACTGGGGCACGGGTTTAGTTGCTTGAGCCATAGCGGTGGTCTGGTTACTCACATGTTTCTGGTCAGGGATACAGGAGAGCCGCCCATACACGACAAAGCGTCGCGTACTGCGTGACCGTTTGTGCCGTTAGCCATCACAAAGTGATGTTCACCCCTTCACCGCGATGAGGTGGCACATGAAGTGGGAGCACAATATTGAACGTAAAATTAAAATGTAGGAGAATTCGGTTCAATTTTGAAAATTTTGAAAATTATCTTAAGCTATCTGATTGTGCTTGTGCTCAAAACTCCCCTGAACTCGTCTGAACTCAAAAATGTTCTTGCTTTCTCAATTAGTTAACTTTGAAGGAAGTTATTTCGAAAGGTCGAAAAAATGCGGCATTTTTGAAAAGGCTACGTCCAGAACTGTACGTCGATATGGGAAGAGAGCTGAACATGGGTAACGACCTTGCTTCTGGAAAACCCCAGGAGATGCTCAGCGTGGGCAGCCTTCAGTTCGATTCGCAAAGTCACCGAAAGTTGGTCAAAGATGCCGGCATCAGGGCCTCGATATTCAAGGCCTCTGTACTGTGTGCGATATGCTACGCGACGGAAATCTGGCCCGACAACAAGACAACCGCCAGAGCAATGCAGACTACGCATTGGGCACTGGAGAGATGCCTTCTGAGGGCAAGCCTTCGTCAGCAATGGCAAGAAGGCCTACGAAGCTCGGAACTAAGGAGAAGTCGCAATTAGCAGACCCGCTGCAGTAGACGAAGAAGTCCAAATATCGCTGGGCCGGACACCTGCTTCGACGAAAGAGCGATAGATGGAGCCTTCGTGTCACAGAATGGCTCCCAAGAAACCATAAGCCCTAGTTTATACTTGCACCGCTGCGCGGCGCGGCACGATGGTCGGGATTGATATCAGCCGGGCGGCGCGAAAAATGATATCTATGGCGATCGTGATGCCGCGCCGGTGACGGCGCAAGTATAAACTAGGGCTAAAAGACCATTGGAACGACCTCCAACGCGATGGCCAGACTCAGTCTCAAGATCTTTCAGAGAACGGAGTCTGCCTCACTGGACGCAAGCTGCCAGATATCGAGCGGTCTGGAAGAGTTGTGGTCTCCGCTGAGAAGTCCTGCAGCCGACAAAAGGACCATCAAAGTATCAAAGTAAAGTAAGTACATTCGTTGATACTTCCATGGCCCCATACTTCGTGGATATTTCGAGCGGTTTGAGTGGAAGTCGGCCTCGTTTCAACTAGTAGAAGTAAATTTGATGAAAATCGCGTTTAGACATCTGAAAATAAAAACCTAATTATTTTTTAAATAAGCGACTTGAATTAAATTCTATTTACATATTTAGATAGCGCATACAATAAGCTTTCCAATAATATATAATGCCTTTTAGAAAGTCTAAGTTTGTTTTAGAAATTTAGAAATAGTCCTGAAACCATTAAAACAAAAAGCCAACACTTCTTTTGCACCAACCTATTATTATTCGATTCATATTTTTCATGCAAAATTTGCACAGTCGTATTAAAATCAACACCTTACAGCTGCGCATTTTTTACTTCTACCAAACATGAAGTAGCTCATAATTCGATTAAGAAGTGAACAACAGGTACGAGCGAGCTTCAGAGAACTTTATCAAGATTTCCGGCTCTGAGTCATTTCACTTTGTTTCCCACTAAGCTGAGGTGGAACAAAAGACACCTTGTTGCACCTGTAAGCGTTTTCAAATACTCCGCGGAGAACTAAAAATGCTCCCTGGCTACAGCTGTTTGCGTCTTTCTGATGGTGAGAATGGCTGAGACATGAGCGGGAGCATTTTCAGCTGTCAAGTGGAGTCGAGAAATAAGCCAGTTTAGGTGTAGAGCATCCTTGCGTTGTCCGGGAGAAGCGGCTTCACGTGTAAAACTGAACAGATGGTTCGTGTGCCTTGGCTGGCTAAACTGTGGGTAAGTCTAGTTGACGTCATGCCCACCTGTATCCTGTGATCGACCTAAGGTGCTCTCTTCTGATGCAGCGCTGGCCTCTTGGGATTGGAAGAACATCCCATCTAATCTCCGACCGAATTCATTTGCATTTGCCTTCGGTGAAGACAAATGACGGCTTTGTGCCCCTCTCAGACTCTAGCGCCTCATCGCTTGGATATCGCTCACTCCCCTTTCAGCATAACTCCTCACAACCCATTCTTCGCGCTTCCCTTTCGTTGAACGACAGATGTTGCTCGGTCTCTGATGCCGGTGGTCCTCGTCTTGCCGATACAATAACAAGATTAGCATTGTTAAAGGAACCAAAAACAACTGCGTGCTGTTCCCGCCGCATCTAATCCTCCGCCGTCTTCAATCGCTTTCTAAAATGATTCTGAGACCTCGGATTTCTGAAGGGATCTAGACGACCTGTTTTTAGTAAACCGCGCTATGTGAAACTCGTGACTGGACTGCTGTCTTTGCCTGTTTTCCTTTTTTTCCAGGAACGCATGAACCTTTTGCCTCAGTCTACACCTCGAACAACGCCCTTCCAGGCTCGCCCAATATCAGAAAGAGGTGCGGGTGCGTCTTGTAATTCCATTTCCTCTTTCTATTTGTGGTAGATGTTTAATTTCGCCAAGCCTGTAAAGCTAGTATTCAACGAATTTAAATGCGTGGCGCATCGTTCCTCACTCATCCCTTTTTCCTTCGTGTTTACGCCGCGTGAAGCGATTACAGTAATTAATCAGCGGTTGTTGGCGTTTTTTCGGTATTGAACTCCTATACTGAGAATAACATCAGTCTGCCAACTATCTCGGGATTAATCAAATATCCGAAAAGAGGCTCTTATCTCGGAGGCTGCGTTTTTAAAGCACCACTTATCCAACACCATACAAGTGGCACACAAAGAACCCGTCGAATATTGTTCCCTGACAAAGCCTACCGTATACATAGTAGTAGTTCCTCCTAATGTTTATGGCGGTGTCTCTATCATTTCTTGAAGCTTCAAACTGCTTGTGTTGACGCACAGTGCTCCTATGAAGGACAGCGCTGGCTTACATATTTGGCAGTGTTTTATTCCGTCAGTCTCTTCTGTCTTTCGCAGATAAGTCCGGTACGAATTTGCCAACCCCGAAGCGTGAAGATGTTAGTTTGGCCTGGTTACGACCCCACAATGAACTTCGAAGGTTTTTGTGTGCACATGATGTCAAGCACCCGCCTATTCTTTTGACTATTATTGCTACTTCACATATATATTTATTTAACACATGAATTAATCACGTAAAAACGAGCACACGAAGGATAGAAAGTGGAAGAGAAACATAGAAACTCAAAATCGGAAGGGGACACGAAGTTGTAAGGAAAAGTATTAGCAAGAAGTCACGCTAACGCAGCGGTCTAACATGCCTTTAATTGACAAAAAGTTGCTAGGAATGGTGAGCCTTTTCAGACCTTCAGGTAGTCCTAAGTCTCGTAGAGAAGTAGTGAACTCGATTCTTTCTGTTATCTTTCAGTAGAACGAATTTAAGTGGCCCTCATGTGGTAGTCGACCTTCACGATGCGCAGAACTCATTTATGTGCAATCTACAATGGCCAAGCAGAGTGTTGTAAACCATGCCTGGATTCATGAACAATTTACCGGTGGGTAAGTGCACAATTTACCCCCACTCCCCAATTACGCGCGATTCATGAACGCGCGGCGGGAAAAATCCGAGGTATGTGTTGAGGTAGATGCTACCCCGTCAGCGCGTCGGGGAACATTTACCTCCAAGGCGAGGGTTTTGCTCCACGGCCAACTTGAGTGACCCAATGCATGCCTCCGCTGGCCCTTAGAGAGCTCTGAGCTGGCCGCCAGCCGCAAATTCAATGCCTGACAGGGGCCCCTAGTTGCCGTCGCCATGCGCACGTCTTTCGCCGCACTTCGGTGAGTTGTTTTACCTTCTGTTTTTCTCTATTAGGCTTGCATTCCATGATTTTTTGGGCTCTGTGGACCACGGCGGCCCACAATGCCACTTATTTTTAAATGAATTTCTTCCTTTAGTGGCATTGTGGGTCGTCTTGGGCCACCATGAGCCTAGTCCGCCACGCAAATCGTAATTTGCGATTTGCGTGGGTGGACTATGCCCGTCCGCCACCTTAGTCTTCCTTGGCATATGTTGTCTATGGAGGCTACTGTGGTGGATGGCACCCATTATTAGTCATGTAGGCCCACATTTACCATTGTTTCTCTACTTCCTGCTATGCTACTAGTTTCCACCCCTCTCCCTCCCTCCCCCCCCCTCGCCCAACCCCACATTTCACATATCATTTCCCCTAAATACGATGCTGCTAGTGTCGGTGCCAACGACATCCCAGCAGCAAGTGTGACTGCTTGGCTTCGCTGTTAGCTGATGCCAGCGGGCCAGCGAAGGCATGCTAATTGGGTCAGAAATAAGTGGGGATAGAATTTATTTCCGGCCGCGTTCATGAATCCGGCCCCATATCAAATCATTTACCTTGAAATATAATACTAGGCCTTTCAACAATCAGTGCAGTAACTGTTTTCGGTTTAATATATGGATTTTCACTAGATACTAGGCTACTTAGGCTACTTAGGCTTAAACACTTAGATATGAATTCCATATGAGCTGCAAAATGAAAGCTGGATTCGTTGTTTTCTGCCCCAACTGCTACCACTCGCTCGACAGCTGTCATGGCTGCGAAGATTTTAATGTGTTCTGGGGATATTCTCCATGACATAAGACGACGAAGTGCCTATCAAAACTGTCGAACTCCCGCAAAAAAGGCTTCAGCCAAAGGAAAAGGTATTTGTGGATATTTAAGTCAATAAAGGATTAAAGGATAAAGGACGGCGTTAGACAATCCCTTTTGGGATGCATCACGCATTCTATTTACTTCTATGAGATGTTGAGGAGGCGATTAAAGAGCGTATTTGCCCTATACAATGACTTGCGATGCCCATTCGATGAACAAGTCAGCACTTTACCCTTTCAACAGACAAGTCTGCTACCAATTCACCAACTCTGGAAGGATGGAAGGCTTGGCTGGTCTTACGAGAAAGGAAATCCGAACCAGGAGCCTGGTATCGGGTGCGGACTCCATATCGTTAATTCTATAGGCGGAATCTTCCCAGATGAAATTCCTAACAGAGCTGAAAGACAGCTGAGTGAAAAATAGCCGTTAATTCTTATTAAAGAAATTTTTATGGAAAATGCTGGTACACTCGGTAACTCGTCAATCGTTGAATGAACACCCCTAATTAATAATGTCAGCTCGCAGCCGTCGGCTAAATACTTGCTCCTCCTTGAATCCATCCTCTGAATGAATACTAGGCGATAAAGAAAATATTGTGGATCAGATTGGTTCTTAATTTTGTTTAAAAGCTCCTTCAACTCATCGTGCGTATTATATCACAATGCGGTTGCATGTGCGTTTTATGCGTTGCCGTTGCGTTTTTTATTGCATTGCTATTAACTCAAAGGAACTTTTGAGATGAAGAGTCTATGCATCGTTGGAGGGAGCGGTATGCTCTATAAAACCTTTTAATATCATATGTTACTGTTGATCGGATTAGACGGTAGTTGCATCTTTTCTCTACGCTCAGTTAGGAAGTTCTGTTTTCAGTTCTTAAGAAAAAATCGGCATTACTTGCAAGGCTGAGCGCAGTAAGCTATCTCACTCCTGAGTCTAACAAGTGTTACTGTGATAATCGCCTAGTTTCAAGTAAGAAAAGTGAGCCGAATGCTCAGCGATCCGACAGCTACCTTCAGGAGATCTATCCGCCTCCGCTTTGTTTGTTCACCGAAAGTCGAGCCCCAGTTCTCTTGCAGCGAAGCTCCGTCCGAAAACTTGGTGGCAAGATCACCCTGCTCTTTAGCCTCCATGGCCCTTCCTGCGATGCCTTTTATACATGTGAGGAAGTCAACCCCAAAATTTCCAAAATTAAATGACGGCATTTCCACTTCCAACTGATTTTTCTTTTTGAATCGAGGCTGATGCGGCCAAAGCCGAATTAGATACCATGCAAGGAAGCCGATAGTATATTTACTTGACTATGAAATTTTGTACTAAACACATCCATTCAGGTCTCTGAGAAAAAGCCGATGTAGAGATTAGGTGCTTGGAAAATTTCTATCCACCAAAAAATAAATGGCACCAAAAGTTTTAAAATGCAGAGTCAAAGTATAGAGCTTTCCGATGTGCTAAAAGAAGAGACTTGAAAGGCATCATTTTTTTAGATGCCTGCGTAGTTCAGCTGATGTGTAAAAAAGCTTTTTAGACAAATTATTTATTTAATTTTTTGAAAAGTAGTGTTTATTAGGAATCCTACGTGTCTGGTTTGGTTTAACAACGGTTCACTTCAGAGCGAAACAGTGCAAAAAGGTGCAGTAACATTCTCTGTTACAGTAATAGGAGGCAAGATAAATACTCTACTTCCTCTTCCTCTTTCTTCTCTTCTTTTTACACTTCTTCTTTAGATTCTCAAATCTACCCCACTTTATTCGAACTGGTTTTATTTCTTACCTAATTTTAATGCTTAGTTGCTATATATTGTCACCTTTCCGAAGTACCTACATATGTTTGACTTTATGTTACGATTTCGCTGCAAAATACATAGTAGTTCTCAAAACTTTCCTGTGAGGCTTAAAAAGCATTTTTATTGAAAAGCCAGACGCAGTTTTTTCAGAAAATTACGCTGGATAACATTATTATATTTTATGTACTATTGCCATGATTTTCTAAATGTATCATAATTAGCTAGGATGGAAATTAGGGTAGAACGCAAATTTTCTACTGAAAGAATTTTTAGCGTGATCTCTTGAATATGACAAGGTCAAGGTATCATTACAATCGGTTCAAGAATTACCAGGAGCTCAAATTTATCGTTTTTACGGAGGCCTCAATTTTCGTTCTTCAGCGCGATAGTTGTGATCGCTGAAGCAAAGTGTAAAAAATAGAGAGAATTTTGACTGAATAATACGCCAAAGGGAAGTTAATGTTCCTCTCTTTCCAAAACCATCTACTTTCTAGAATCTCCGGTGTTTGAATGGCGCCCGCTTGTGCTCTGATAGAGGAGATTCCAGTGAGACATCAGCCCAATTAGTTTTAAAATCTCTGTCTAGATTCGGGCGAGAACAGCTCCGCAGTACCATATTTGCCATTGATTTTCCTGGGATTCAGAGGTTCGCCAAAGTTTCGACGTTCCTGACGTCTGTTCAGGGCATATTTCTATTCAGGTATTTCCTTTGCAAAGCAGGCTCTGCTACTCCATTAGTCGTGGTGGAAATGATGCGCATGGATCGACTGGAGGTGATTCAGTATTGCCGGCCGTTCTCCTCTATTTATCTCTTCTGCATTTCCAAAAATGAACATCATTTATGTAGTTGATGTAAGTTGATGTATGGTCACCCAAACTCATAGTCGTAGAGCTGGTAATTCTCGTCAACACCTGGAGGTTGGAGGGGACCACAGCTCAAATCCGGATCCACTGTGTAGCGCTACTCTCGGCCATCCTCATTACTAACCATTTGAATAACTTACTACTTGAATCGCCAAGAGATTTAATGAGGCTGTATTATCAGATAAGCGCGATTTTTCGTCATATAAGCAAATATTCATCTCCTGTCTGGTTCACGTTTGTCTTCTGATTTTTAAGCTGCATTTTTAAAGAGATGTAGCTTATATTGAAACGTGATAGATTTGTCTTTGCTGTCCTACCTCTGGTGCTAGTAGCCAATAACGCTGTATTCAAACTTTTTGTGACTGTTCTAAAAACCAATTTGGCTGAAAGAAATCTTACTCTATTTCCGTGTCTTATCTGCTTGAAATTCTTCAGTTTAGAATTGCCCTTCCTGAGTGTATTAACTAAGAATGCCTAAAACGCTAGCAACCTTTCTTGAGGGTTCGGAGATTAACAGCCGAAATGATTCTGTATTACCAGAAACCCAATCAATTGGAAATTTTTTGGGGTGCCTGTAGAAAAAGTTGCACTTTCTTTTTAGATTTTTCTTCGTAGTTCGACCCAAGCGTAACTCCTTACTAAACATTCCTCTGTCTATTTTTTCATATTTTAAGCGATAATAAAAAATGCTGCTTTCAAGACTTGACACCTCCGAAAATTGTCGTCTTGACTCATTTTCAACCTTTTGCTTCCCACAAGCGAACGGCGATGCTGTGCCAAAAATCCACTACGCTGGTTCGGCGATTCTCAAGATGAGACAGGCAGGTGTGAAATCACATGAAACACTTCATACGGGTATTCCAACGAAAAGGAAATTTTGGGAGGCCAATCAATAAACAAATTAATATCGCCAGAATTTTCTTCGGCATCCAAAACATTGCTATCCTCATTCCAATTGTGATAGAATGTTAGTGCGTATGAATAAACAACGGCAACTCCTTTAACTCAGTGGAAGAAAGCCACTAAAAGGTTTGTGCAAAAATTGTCAAGTGCATCCAATAAAAAACCTTGGAAGACAGAGCCTACGAGCTTCAGTACTTTTTTGGGCGAAGCGGCACTGTTTTTTTATTGCGTTAACGAGGATGTGTTCGTTATAGCGATGTAGTGAAATTCAGCGAGAGCGAAGAGAGGATAAGCTCTCCAGAAGCGGTTTAGCCCCCTAGGTGGAAAATCGACAATGAGTTGGGAGAAGAACAGCTAGCCTGGCATGCCAGCAGCTCTTCTGGTCCTAACGTGCTGAGGGAGGGAACCGCAGAGGCCTACAGTGCTTGACAAAGCTTATTGAAGCTCTAGTGCTTCCGTTTCCCATGCGATTTTTTTTTTGCGACGCGCTTTCTCCTTCGGCAGAAAACAGCGCGTGTATGCCTTATCTCGCCGTTCGTAGATGCCCTTAAAGTACTCTTCGGTGCCAGGCATGCCGCCGCTGATGAATTGCACTTGGTGGATTCCTTCGCGGCTTGAGGGCTTACGCTTGCTGATAAGTGGATAGTGCATGCGAGCAGGTGGATAGCTGCACGTGCCCTGTCCACGGGCTTACTCCATGTGGCAGTAAATCGAAATCCGCGTGAAACCGGTCTTGCGCCGAGTTACGCCGTGTGTTTTGCACGGCGACGATGTAACAGATGACCTCAGCCGGCCGTTGGCTGCTTCTCTCTCGCGTTTTTCTCGGCAGCTTTCGCGAACGAAATCGAATAGCGGCCATGATGCATAGCTTCCTCATATCGCGCCATCCGCTTTTTCAAAGGGACACCACCGGCATACGCCTTCATTAATATCTCTTCAATTTGGGTTCATAGTATTTCTTCATATGTCAAAATAAAAGGAGTTTGGATAGCTTGGAAAGTTTGCTGCACTTAAACCGCCGCCATTTATATCATCTTTTAAAACTTCATGTCCAGGAAGCTGGGAGGGATCATTTTGCATATGCCTAAAATAATATAACATAGTGTATTCAAAGGATGAGGAGAACATGAAGGGGAAGAATGTTGTTCATGATACAGGGACAGCTCTTGCTGGCATTTTCTTTTATTTAAGATTTTAAAGAATTTGACAATCAAGGCGAACACCTGGTGTTTCACATGCCAGAAACTTCACAAATATTATCGGAGTGAGAGGATTGTGTTCGAACATTTTTTACGCTCCACTGATGCGAAAATTTTTTTCTTGCAGTTATAGTTCCGACTGGCTCCAACCGTAGAGTGCTGTCTTGTGGTTCAAGAGTGTTAATTGCCGTTCATCGTGCAGAGCATTATCCCCGTATCACCTTTGCTGGCGGTTGGTCCAATTTCAAAACATCCAGAGGAAGAGCAGCCTCTCATGAGGAGAGCAGCCTAAAAAATGTGGGGGTGGGCTTTTGCGTTGCAATTTTTACAGGATGTAGGGTTTCGCGTGGGGAGTCAGAAACCGTAGGGAATTTTTTCGGAATGCTCTTCTGTGGTGGAAAAAATGCGTGTGGAAGTGCGAACGCGAAATTCATCACGCTCTGCTGGCACCCAACATAATTTGGCCGGCTGGCGCAGTGGGTAGCGATGTCGCCCCTCGCCTTGACCAAGAGGGTTTTACGGTTCGACCCCCAGTGTCGCCGTAGTTTTTGTACACATCGTGTCGTTATGATTATGTGCTTGCGTGACAGCAACAGTCAATTTGAACACGGTCAATGCTTTTAGTAAGTAAATGTACCCCTTTTCTATCTGTAAATGGATCGTATTTGCACTGTATCGCATCAACAACGGGACCGTAAATGCACATAAACACATACACTTCACGGGATAGCTCATGAATTTGGCTTGATACCGGTAAATACTTTCACTTACTAAAAGCACTAATCGTGTACAAATTGAATCCTGTGATCACGCTGGGCACATAATAATAACCGACCGACCCGATGTGTGCAAAAACTGGGGCGACACCGGAGGTCAAACCTTAAAACCCACTCACTCGATCCGGCCGCGAGGCGACGCCGCTACTACTGCGCCAGTCGCTTGTTGTGCAGCCGGGCGTAAAGAATATCGTGCTCGCGCTTCCACACGCCTTTTTTCGACCACAGAAGAGCACTTCGAAAAAAGTAACTATGCTTTTGAACTTCCCACACTGGACCCTACATCCTGTAAAAATTACATCACAAAAGCTCACGACCACTCTGGAGGCTCTCCTTGTCAGACGTCTTATGCGTCAGACGCTAAGCGTGCTCCTCAAATGTTGGACATGATGTGAACACATCCGAACACTTGAAGGGGGTGTCCCACAAAATGAAAGCACTTTTCAAAAGCAGATATCATATAAAGGCGCCAGAAAATAGGAATTTTCGGACATTTGAGCGGTTAAGATTGTGCCACGCACTCGTCTGAATTCTTGTGTTTTACACTCGATTGATTCTGCTTCGCTTGAATACTTGTCATAATTCCATACGAGCTCATAACTTCCTCAGTACCATTACTGGCAGAGAAGTTACCACTTATTAAACTGTGCTTACATTTTTTGGGACGCACTGCATATTTACGCTAAAGCAGCTATCACGAAGAAGCAAATCGTATCGTTGCGCCTCTGGTCCCTCTTCCTTCACCCTTTTTCTTGAATCCAGGTTAACTTTAAATGCTTCTGTGATTAGGAGAACCTAGTCGACGCGACAAAGAGATTCAGCGAGTATTTTTCCAGTTTACTTGTTCGCAATACGAAGAGACATGCTTGAAAAAGGAGCCATGTAACCTCTTTACAAGGAGTCGTGGTCATTTTGGTTTCCGTCTTGAAGATTTAGCGATGCTTCTTGTTGGTTGTGTTGGGGTATTCATTTGTGATTCCTCGACAGTTTGGCAAGAAAGGCTACGAGTCAGCCGCAAAACTGATCATTCATACAACTCCCGCATGATCAATCACGTCTCTGATTTGAAATTTTGAACATGCACATGGCTCGATCTTGACATTTTGGAGTCCGTAGCGTTCGAACTTTTCGGCTTTCTCACTCTTCATAGCCTTGGGCTTCCTTACTAACAACATGAACAAAGCTAAGCTCCTTCGATCAGTTCTCGCACATTTGAAGGAACCTATTCTGCCATAAATTGTAATGCATCGTTTGTTCAAGATAATAGTGAAAGAATAGGACGGCAACCTGGTCAGTTTGCGACTAAACTGCAAGAAGAATTGCTCTAACAGAACTCCTCAATCGAGTGTAAAACTTGATGTTGACCTGAACCGTGCTTTTTCGTAAAGCGCTTGAGCTCCTTCAGTGGCCACAGGACTCACTGGCAGCAGAGCGATAACCGCTCAAACCAGTGCTTGCATATTTTAGACGCCCTGTTTTGCAGTTATAAGAAGGCCGGCAGCCTTCATCCATATGACGGAAGCAGTGCGCATAACGATACCTTCCCCTACCGAAAAACGAATTCATTAAACTCCAACTGTTCATTCAGCTGAGGGAGCGTTCGTTCACTCGAAGTCTGCAAAGTAGTAGAGAACATATGACGAAGGAGTACATCACTTGTCTTATTCAAGTCTACTCCCGTCAAGAAGGCCTCTTCTCTATTTGCAAAAGAAAAGCGGAGTCGAGGCAGGTTCCGAGGAGTTTGACGACGCTGTCCTTTGTGCTCTGTTCGCCTCGCCTGTATTTCCAGTCGTCGTTGTTGTTTTTTGATCTCACGCCCATTAGCTCTATCAGCTGCGGATCTCCGTCGCTACAACACGGGGGCGCCGTAAAAATTGTCCGCATTGTTGCGAGAAAAGCCGGAGATGTCTCTCCCTCACGCACGTACCTCTGGCACTGGTGGGGTCTTCGAGCAAGCTACAGCGAACGTTCGCTTCCGAAGCTTCTCCAACACGTCTCCAGCCTGTCTCAATTAGAGCGCTGTCGGTGGTGTGCCGTCGACTTTGCCGCTCATCTTGAAGCGACGCCTCTCTCTGATGTTGTGGCTTTCTTGCAGACACTGAGTTTTTCTAGCGCTCTCTGATGATGCCTTCTCTTCCTAGCATTTCCGATTAGAGATGATTCTGTAAGTGCACGTCAATCCACGGATAGCCACCATGCACGCAGGGCTTCAAGAGCGCACGCACAGCCTCCTTGCTCCTCTTCACTGCCATGTCAATACTCACTGTCACTGCTCATCAAGGCAGCGTAAGGGGAGATCTTCAGTTTGCATGAGTTTTTCGCTCTCACCGGTACTAATTCTGTACATGTGAGCGATGGTTTTAGGTGTTCTAAGCTCCTTTGTTTACTTATTGCCACCAGCGGACTTACCTAATATAGCACCATATGTCTTCCATTTCGAACTAACGTCGTATCTCGCAAACCTTGTCTTCGTCCTCAGAACGAGTTATCGAGCTGACTTGTCGTTTAACAATTCTCTTTTGTTCTGTTTCTGTACAAATTTAAAGGTTGCTTTGAAGACCGTATTGACGTTCTTCGTTCGTGCGTTTAAATATGCGCAGCTCCCTTCTATGCTACCGCCTGAGGTGCGTACAAGTTTAAAGAGGCCTTTGAGATACAGGGCCCGCCTTGGGGTCGTGTGCTTAGAAGGTCGTAGACCTGGAGCAGCTCATAATTCGCATGCAAGAGTTCCTCTCGGAAGGAATCCCGTGTAAACCTTATGTTCTTGCTGCATTTTCAACAGGCTTCACGACTTTTTCTCTTCCATTATAATAAACAGGCGGGCTACTCTTTGACAACAGCAAATACCACTCCGAGCACTGCCACTTTTTTCAGGTCCATAGCCAATCGTGAATCTCTTATTGTAGGTCTTTTTTGTTATTGGTTGTAATTAATATAAGAATAATAATAACTGTGTCTCTTCACTCCTGGCTCAAAAAGATTTCTGACACCTCCTTTTTAACGAAATAGCGCATCGATTAGGAATTCGCTCACACAACCCTTACACAGAACCTCGCCAAAAGCAGGTACCTCTTGAATATCCTGTCAAATCATTGCGTTGTTGCGAACCCATTCGTCGGCTTCGCATCTTTGGCGTTAAGACCGCTTGATCTTTTTGAAGAAGATCATTCACGTGATATGGTGAAGAAAGTTCCGTTTCTTGACATTCTTAATGTTATCTTAGAATTAGTGCTTCGATTGATAATTCCTCGTCAAGCAAGAGAATCTAATCCTTAGCCAAACGTGCTATACGATGTGTAATAAGAATTTTCTGCAATGAAATTGTTTATAGTTGATCGTACTTTTCACCAACAACATTCGCCCTCGAGGAAGATTGCAATTTTCTTTCTGCGAAATCACTAAAACAGATAAAATTGTCGGATAACCTTTTTTCCGAACCATAGGACAATAATTCGAGAGCAGATATGGTACCGGAAGAACGAAGCAATATATAAGTGGTTTTATTGAAAACTTTGAAAGTGTAGATAAATGACATCTACCAACAGAAAGAAGTCAAGATTAGAAAAGTTAGAAATCTCCAAACACTATCGTACCCATAGTCGTGATATCGGCTTGATTTTAGGTCTTCTAGAATTTAAAGGAAAACCATCTCTGACAATCAGTTTGGCTTTTTGAAGGGAAGGTTAATTGAGACTGCTACATTTACATCGTTAAATGATTGGACAAAAGCTGTTGAGGAAAACAAGCGTATAGGTGTGGTCTATTCAGAATTTTCAAAGACTTTGATAGATTTCCATTAAGCTGCTGAAAAAATTGATAATTGAAATACTCACAGGTAAGTTTTCTGTCCTGTCAGAAGCCCTGCCAACTTTTTTAGATATACATTAAAAAAGAACATAAAAGAAAAGCTAAGACTCTATGTTTCGGTAACAACATCGCAATTTCGATCAAACTTCTTCACCTACAGAAGTTAAAGAGTTCAGCCACACTTTCAAAGCGGAGGTTATGTTTTTTTTTTGTTCAAGGACACTACTTTTACGCGTCAAACGCGTGTCTTCAGTTGCACTTGTTATTGATGGAATTCATTGGGGTTTTGCAATGGCAGTGAATTTTCTCGTGTGGCCTCGGTCCACGTCATCATCATACCCTACAATAACGCGCTAAGCGATGAGTCATACCATCGATCGGCGCCGTCGAAGAAATTAGCCATAAAATAGGGGGAAAATCGGGGTGGGGGGAGGGAAATGGGGGAAATTACAACACGAAAGTTTTTGCACAATCGTTTTCTAGTCAGCCTATGATTGATATCCAGCATGAGTCTATTACTCCTGGATTCCCTACAATGGAAGACTCCGTTTGGTTTTATAGGGAAGAAATATTTTCTGTTTTGGATAAATGGCCCCAATCCTGCTCGAATACGCCGGACAATATCCCGCTATCATTCATCAAAAGCATAAGTCATATCATTGCGGGTCCGCTTGAATATATATTTAATCTGAGCTTGATGAAGGCTGAAGTTCCAGCGAGGTGGAAACACTCATTTGTTACGCCGATCCCAAAAAAGCCACCGTATAGTGCTCCCACCAATTTTAGACCCATTAGCATAACATCTGTGTTCGCTCGTGCCTTTGAAAAGATCCTTAAAAATCGAATAGAAGCTCATCTGGATGCCCAGTCAATCATATCACCGAAGCAGCACGGGCACAAAGGAAGGTCAACAGTAACTGCTATGTTAGAAACCCTCAATGACGTGACTGCATCTATCGATGACGGCAAGAATGTTGACGCTGTATATTTTGATTTTGCAAAAGCGTTCGATAAAGTAGACCATAATAAACTAGTTAGAAAGCTTATCCTAGTGGGAATCCATCCTAGAATTGTCTCATGGATTTGTTCCTTTCTTGCTGGTCGCACATTCTCTGTGCGTGTTAAATCATCTTATTCAAACCCCAGACCTGTGCCTAGCGGAGTACCACAGGGTGGAGTTCTATCTCCAGTTCTGTTCAACATCTATACGTATGATTTACACATGCGGCTTTCCGGGAGTAACGTAGGGTGGACCATGTTTGCTGATGACCTTAAAATTTACAGTACGGTTACATCTTGTGAAGATTTTGAGGCTCTACAAAATGCAATCAATTTGGTCTGCGACTGGTCCAAAGAGTGGGAACTGCCGCTGTCTAAGGAAAAAACTAAGTTGTTACATCTAGGTGCGTCCAATACGAATCATCGTTACATTATCGATGGAGCACCAATCCAGGAGGTGGAAGAGATTGTCGATTTAGGTTTTCTGGTCACAAATAACCTTTGTTTCGATAAGCACTGTAAAACGATTGCTGACAAAGCAAATAGAGTCGTTAATAACGTTTTCAGAGCCCTACGAACCAGGGATGCTAACGTGCTCACACGGGTCTACAAAACGTATGTCAGGCCGCTACTTGAATATGGAACTCCGGTGTACTCTCCCTATAAATGCAAGGTCATTGATGCCTTGGAAAGAGTGCAAAATAATTTTACAAGGAAAACAATGATTAGAAGTTTAGGGTTTGTATATGGCACTATCCCCTCATTTCTGAATAGAAATAAGTATCTCGGTTTGCAGACTTTGTCATTCAGGAGGAAAATAAATGACCTGCTACTACTCCATAAACTCCTTTACGGCGGTTGCGGTCTCAATGCTGGAAGTTTCTTTACAATGAGAACGTCGATCACTAGGGGTGGAATTGTCAAACCGTATCTCAGAATAGCTAGGTCCAATTGCAGGCGCTTCTTTTTTGTGAACAGGACTGTTCCAGTATTTGAAAAGCTTCGTGCAAATAATCCAATTCCAGTTAGTCACAATGCCTTCAGAAGGCTGGCCTATGTCCTACTCAGTCGTTGATGCCGTGCGTACGATCGCCCACCTGAGCTGTGGTCTACATTTTCTTTGTTGTCTCGTTTTATGGCTGTTATGAGTTCCTCTTTCACATAAGCGTCGACTTATGTAATAAATATCAAATATATCAAAATAGCGAAGGATACCCAGACGTCTTCTCCCTGCATGGAAACTTCTCCCCCTGGGACAATCGAGGTCGCTGAACACGAATCTGAAGTTAATTTTTGAGGTATCGATCACCGTCAGTCGATACTGCTCAAATTACGGGGCGCGAAAATAGCGGAAAATACCCAAACTTCTTCTTCCTGCCTGAAAATTTTAGCCCTGGAGTTCGTTTTTGAAGTATCGATCACCGTCATTCGATACAGATCAAATTACGAGGCGCGAAAATAGCGGAAAATACCAAGACGTCTCCTACGTGCCAGGGGATTCAGAGGACGTGCGGAATACGTCGCATGACGTGCCTCGACTCAAAAGGACGCCGAAGACGTCGTCCAAAGTGCCTGTGGACTAAGAAGGCCTGCCAAAGACGTCGTCCGCTAAGGGAGATCATTGAGGGGGACCAGTACCAGTAATGGAGGACCGTTTCACTAAGGGAGGACCAGTAGTGTGAAACCAATAGATCGCCGTATCACACTATATACTGTACCTACTGCGAGCCTTTTGTACTCCTAAGTAGAGAACAAAGCTGCACAAGTAAAGCATCTGGCTTTATGTGATTGTCCTTAGCTTAGTGATACTGCAACATCGCGCGAAGCTTAGTGATACTGCAACAGGCGCGACGATAGGCGTGACGGAGCACTTGTGGATAAATGAATAAGGAAATAATGCGTAGAGCCGAGCATTCATTTAAAAACCATCAGTGAGAAGGCAACTAGTGGAAGGCTTTGCAATACTAGCGGCACTCATAGCCATAGGGAGATCGCAGATGGTGCTATTTTCAGGCCTCTAATTAAATTAAATTTAAAACTGTTCACAACTGTCTATCTTTGAAACCTACCCACCTCTAGTCATATGTTACTTTGTTAGGAGGGTAGGATGTCTGCTGAAAAAGAAAACCTGCTCTTTGGCTAGTCGGTAGTGAACGAATTTTAATTTCTGTTGGTTACTAGTTGATTTTACGGCTTACTGTCCAATTTTGTTCTATTCTCCTTTTTCTATTTTCTGTTATAGTTGTCTTAAACTTCTGGTTTTTAACTGTTCCCGTATAGTTCAAGTCTATTTTGGCGCGTCATTAGCGATGTAGTAAATAAATAAATAAATAAACTGAACAATTTCAGCGCTGAGAGTTGTGAAAAGTTGCTGGTCATGGCTTTCAATTTCGATGTAATAGTGTAAAAATAAAAGTAAACCAAGTAAACCAGTCCGGCAATACAGAGGTCTAGATACCCGAAGCTTTAGACTAAGCAGACGCAGTGCCGCTAGCAAACTTCGATGCGCTTGAATGCTTCAAAAACGTGTATACGTACTTCATTTCATTCCGCATTACCTCAAAGGGAGAGCAAAGGAAAAAACCCATGAACACTACCAGACTTAAAAGGCGAAGCTTCCAAGACGTACCTTTCGTGGTTTTTTGGACATAACCGAGTTTGTAACATAGCGTCATTACTTTCCCCTATGGCTTTCTAGACGAGACGTTGTTGACACAAAACTGTTAAGAATTTTTCGACGATGATGCATCAACTGGGCACCTATCAAAACAAGCCAGGGTATGCTAGGGTACCGTCGGTGTATCCATTCACTACCCAGACAAGTCCTGTGATGATCATAGTAAACTAAAGCCCTGAGCACATCACGATCACGGTCACTGCACCCCACGCACCATCAGCATCCGCTAGTAGATTATTCATCGTCCGCTCTTCACGTGCTACAAGCGGTCTCGGAACGAAAGCGAACGCCGCAGCTTCAACAAACTGGAATTGCTACAGGACCGACTTCTGCTGCCTTTATCCAAAGATTCCCTTTCCTGCTTCAGTTTCAGCGCTGATTTCCTGGCTGGCCGGCGTGTGTGATCTCGCACAGAATGCTTCCTTATACATTTCACTGTATACCACTTTGTTGCATTACTTAGTGTGCGGGCGGTATCAAGTGCATGCTCATAGCATGTACATAGTACTGCGTTTACAGCTTTAGTGTAGGAGATAGAATTCGGTAGCATATAATATACACGCACATAACTGTAGCTTCATAACTCTGAGCAGAGGTATCCAATTCTTATCTGATACCTCCCTGCTAAAAAGATATATTATATATTACCAAAAAGAACCGTTATTTTTTAATCCAAAAATAGGAATTCTCAGTAAAAATTGCACTCTCTGGAACACCATAATTTGTGTACGCATACGCATATTTACTTAAACTTTTTTCTCGATAATACATCTCCTCACGCTTCTTGCTGTATTTTTATCTATAAGAATAATAGCTGCTGCGTCTCCATTGTAGAAATGTGAACCGAAAAGCGAATGACTACCGAGTGTTGAGGTTTTTCTCAAGTCGCTTCATATATATAAAGGATAAAAGGATAAAGGATAAAGGACGGCGTTAGTCAATCCCTTCTGGGATGCGCCAGCGCATTCTACTTCTACGGGATGTCGTGGAGGCGACATGAATGCGTATTTGGCCATACAATGACTTGCGGTGGCCAGCCGATGAACAAGTCAGCGCTCTATCCTTCCCAGGCACGTCTGGTACCAATTCACCGACCCCGGAGGGATGGAAGGCTTGGTTGGCCTGGGCGGGAAATCCGAACCAGAAACCTGGTATCGGGTGCACGCGACAGTCGCGCCTCCTCCGACTGCGCTACACGCGCCCCATATATATATATATATTTCTCGTTTTTTTTTTCAAGACCTCGTGGCGAATATGAAGCTAGTGCCCAATTTGTGGTTAACAATTCCTTCGTCGCTTTGCAAACGACTCCTTTAAAACCCTCTAAAGCTTCATTTGCTTTGTCCTGTTGACAGGTGAGAGTGGGCACTCGATGGTCCTTTGGCACAGCACTTGTCTCTGGCGTATATCGAAAACACCGAAAGTGGGAATGCTTGTTATGACTCGAGTTCATTTTTGGTGTAGAAAATTCAATTTATGACGCCTGCGGCGAAATCTGCGCTCGAGTTATTCTCGATGCGCGGCCTTGGTGTTTCTCTCTCTGTGGCGTCTCGAAAGTTGTGTTTATTTTCAGTTATTTATTACTACTGCTGGACATCATGTTCGTAACTTGGACGTTTACTTCGAGTATTATTTGTAAATCTCAAACGCTACTTGTCCACGTTCTTGTAGCCTGTATATCCAAGATTTTGCGGTCGCTGTAGTCAAATTGCCCCCCCCCCGCGATATCCCGCCGTGAACGTAGAATACCTGGCGCATCCCTAACAGGGATTGATTAGCTCCGAACTTGGTTTCTTAACCTTTGTCAGGGTCCCAAAATGAGTTGCGGCGGCCATTCAATTTAGAAAATGGTATTTTATCATTTCTGAACAATTTTGATACCAATTTTCCGACCACGGAGGGTTGGAAGGCTTAGCTGGCCTGGGTGGCACCTGGTGAGAGTGTCAAAACGAGACAGCGCATGCAAGCCACTGTCTCGCGCTTGCTCCAGACGATTTGGGTTGCAAGGGACAGCCAGCGCTTCAACCAACTGCGCTACCAGGCTCTCTTTTGTAGAATAGCTGTGGAACAGTTTGCATTTACACACAAACAAGTTTCTCGGGAGTCTAACACGGTTAAAAAGCGTTTAATATAGAAAAACAGAAATAACAAATAAAATAAAATAAACACTAAATGAAAATAAAGTAGAGTCCTACTGTGCTGTTGCATAACGCGGCTCTTTTTCTACTTGTTACAACCATATGAAATTATCATCCTCCAAATCACTATGAGCTTCCTTCACATTAAGTGGAGGTTTTCCGAGATGGTTGGAATAACTTTTTGTTAGCGGAAAATTTGGTACGACTTTCTTTAAAGCATAATAACTTAACTGAAAATTTCACCTGGCCCAACAAGTCACTCAAATAGCGACAAAAAAATCGACAAGAAATTGATGTAGTAAAATCGGCCATTTCACATGCAACGACCTAATACCTACTCTCCGACTTTGAGCACCGAGTGATTTTACCATTTCGGTGTGCGATTTTGCAGTTTCCATTTTCGTACAGGAATCCCTAACATGACTAAGACGATTAGTACATAGGGTAAACTTCAGACCTCGAACCATTTTTTGGTCTTATAACATAGCAAGGATGTTGAACAAGTTGTTATTCTTCCAGCCATTTCACTGCCGTGGTACTATTGGGGGGGGGGGGGGCGAAAGTAATGAGATAAATTGAAAAAATCTTTATCTATTTATAACTCAATTACAACTCAACGATGCTGAGGAATGTATTTGCCATTAAGAGCAATGACCTTGCTGCCATCGCTCAGTCAACTTCCTGATCCCATCCTTACAGAACTGCTTGAGCCTGGTGTTGATCAACTGCTCGATATGGTTGACAAGGACTGCTTGGGTTCTTGTGTCCCTTCCGAGTAGGAAGTCCTGTAGGCTCAAGTAGTAGTGGTAGTCGCATAGAGAGATGTCCGGCGAATACGGTGGGTGAGGCATGTGAACGTAGCCCAGCTGGCCAAGCTTATCCGTGGTTACTTGTTCTCGATGGGGTGCGGCGTTGTCGAAGAGGAGAACCTTCTTGAAGCGCTGCGAATGAATAAGAGCGAGTCGCCAGCCCATCTCTTCCATTTCGTTCACCATGGCCTTGGAGTTCATCGTAGTGCTCTTGGAAAACAGCTTCCGCTAAACCGATCCATGGGCTCAGACCCAAAAGCTCCAAAGGTGCTTCTCGCCGTGAACATCTCGCCGAACGAAGGTTGGTAACAGATTACCAAGCCTCACCCAGACTCGCTGCTTGGCAGGGTTAAGGTAGAGGACGTGTTTCTCACCTTGCGTGAATATTGAGCCCAGGCTGCTCGGGGTTGGGAATTGGGCGAGATTTGCGCGACACAGGTCGACTCGTCAGACTGGGGTTTCGGCATGAGACAGGCTGGGGTTTTGGCATGCTTCTGAAAAGGGCGGAAGTGGTAACTTCTCAGATGGGCTTCAGTAAGTAGCATACAAACATACAAATACGACAAGCACGAAACCAGACTCCAGCCACGAGATATTTGGACATGGCATGGGTGTCTCATTACTTTTGCCCCCCCCCCCCCCCCCTAATACTTGTACCATTGCAGTTGCCACCACCATTGCCTCCACCAGAACTAATGCGAACTAAGTAGATGATCCCTGCGAACGGTTCTCTCTCCTACTGCAGAGGTCTCTTCTTAGTGCGACGAATGCTTAGTGGTAGTGGTCATGCAAAACAGTTCGTTTCCTACGTTTATTGCTCTTCGAGAAAATTTTGGGAAAATTTCTGTCTTCGGTTTCTGGTGGTTTTATCTCAGGCGCTTGTTCAGTGGAGACAGTAGTAATGAGCTGGTGTTGTGAACTGTGTTCAAACTTTCTTTTTTCCTTTTTTTAAGCAGCTCCTTGGAAACCTGTCTGTTTCTGTTCCTTGGGGTATTCGTATTTTTTGGACATTTCTTGCTGGGCGGAGATCGATTTCTTGCTTACTGTGCGGTGAGGACTTGTTGCTGTACTGTTATCAGGCGAGGAATGGTTCTGAGCAAAATTTGAACTCTGCAGCGGACTGGTGTTTTCTTTTCCATACGGTTTTTTATGTAACGTTGAGGCTTAGACTTCAAATGGATACAAAGCCTAAATGCATTTGTGGATTCAGCGTATTTCCTTCGCGTTTTCGGTAGCTTTTTGAGATTGTCACCTATCTTGACCTTTCCCTTCTACCTTTTCTTTGACAGTGTTTTTTCTTCATTGCATTCACATTTTTCGTCTTTTTCACGGAGGTTACCTCTTCGTCATTTTTGCTTTCTAATTTTTTTTTATATTTTTTGCGTCCTTTTTTTCGGTTCTTTTTGATCTTTTCTGATTGTGGTCACCGTGAGTCCTCCTCCGTTTCCTTTTTGATTTTGTTAATCGGCATCATCGGCCTCTCCTTCTGGTAGCCTCGCGGTGCGCTATTTTTGTCGTCAGTGCCACGTCACCCCATCGAGAGCGTTCTTTGCCGCCATGTCGACTCTGGGGAGATCTGGCTTGATGACGTTGCCTCGCTCCTCCATATAACTTCTTGTGATGGCTCTTCGGAACTCCAGATTTGCTCTTGAGGAGATGTCTGTATAGCTCGTTTGTTGCCGTTATCTGATTATTGCTTCCTCCACACATCACATTCAGCCCTTCTTTGCCGCTCAATGCCGCTTATCGATGACGTTCCACATCCTTTTGCTTCCTGCCCTTGATATATAAAGGTTTACATTCAGTGCACTAGATGATAAATGGCCTTTGATTCTGGGTTCAGTCAGTACCTCCTACTACACTCCGACTGTGTTAACGTTAACGTCAATTCTGAGGCATGCAACACGCGCAACAACACGTTGGTCATGACTTCCGTGCTGCTTTCCTAACCGTCGGCTTTTCGATGGAGAAATTACTGACCAACACCGACAGAGTTAGTTCTCATGCGACTCAGACAACAAACTCTGACTTCCTTGGCACATGTCTAACAATTCAGCATGTGCAACCTTTCCACAACACCTTCACTGGCGAGTCCAACCCTGTTCTTCGCATCTTTTCGTACGTTACTATTGCCTCAAGAGCGCATCAAACAGCTCAGATATGAACAAAACTTTGGCAGACCTCATTTGGTTACTGTTGTACAAGCAGGTCTTTACGCAGATAGGAAACCGAAAAGTTCGGCTATTCTTCTCAACTTTTGTTTTTCTCACACATTGCTATCGATTTAAAAAAAATTCAGGCGGCGTAGTAAGGATTAATTCGTATGATTTGAGCATTGATTTATCAACTCGACCATCAACTGGATAAGGGAATTAACACTTTTGCAAAAGTGCGGAAGCTATAAGCCAAAAAAGCTCCTTATGGTTAGACCCATCTACCCTATTGGAAACGAGTTCCCCACCTGTACAGCTCTTAGCAGTAGAGCTCTACTTGCTTAACTCCAGTATCAGAATCGTCTCCTCTCGGGGGATGTTCCAATCTGTTTAATGTTTAAGCGATGCCTCTTCATTCTGGAGCTTAACGGCGGTCGATGAGCTATCCCGCAAGTACTAGCTGGATGCGGTGCACTTTCCTTGTAAAACCCATGCCGGAGGGATGAGCCTCACCTCGTAGACGAACACAACTCGAATTTCCTCACACGAATCACCAAACCTCAAGCATGCCGGCCCACGAAGTTCTCCTCAAACTCGCAAAGCCTGAGCTCTCAAATATATTCTACCTCCAGTGCTTCGACAGCACGCTTCTTACAAGGAGAAACATGTAGCAGTTGAAATGAGTGGCAGTGTTTTCTAAAAGATGATAAGGAAGGCTTTTTCGGATAACCTGTTATATATCGTTTTCACGTTACTTTCCAAATCAAATTGCACGCTTTTAACACCAAATTGAACACTCTTCTTAAGAAACCTACCGCTTTTGAGATCAAACTGAACGCATTTCGAATCAATCTGAGCTCCCTCCACATTAAACTGCGTGATCCAAGATGGCTGGAATATTTTTTGTTCAAGGAAAGTGCGACGTGTGTGACCATTGAATCATCACTTTCAAATGGCATAAGTTGTTTTATGGATGCCGAAGTCCCTAGAAACTATGGATTGTAGGACGTAGGAGGCTACAAGTATTTGTTTGGTTTCATGGTAATGACGCGAGAGACACACGATTTCATTTTGCTCTGGTAGTCTACTAATTTATCAAATCTGTGTGATAGATGCCTCTAATAGAAAGCAAGCGTACAAGATGATATTATGGGATTGTAGCTCCTTCGTGGATTCTTCCTGAGCATTTGTTGTCAAGCAATGCGGAAGCGCCATTTTTGGTTCCAGCAGAGCATTTTAGGAGCTCAACTAGCAAACACTGCCGTAATGCTTGGTGCAGAAGCAGAACACGTTTTGCGTTCGAAAGTGAACAGAATAGAGCCGCACGTCATACTCTATTTTCATCAAACGGGCGGCATCAACGTTCACTGTGAGAACGCATTTATGTAACGCCAATCTAGGAGGACCACATCAGGAGTGAGTACACTTATGCTGCTACCGTTTCACCCTTGTATATAAATAGGTATGCAGTACTTTTGCGAGCCGCCTTCATAGCTGTTAACTCGTCTTGAAGCCTCGGTTAGACGAAATCGCTATTCCTAGTTTCGAACCTCGAATGCCTTTACCTCTCATACGATAGCTATTCTTAGCATCCACCATGTTAGCGGTACACTTTATAGTGGTGTTCCCTGGCCGCGCCTATTTTCCTCATCCGCGTCAAAGAGCTGAACGCCGCTCCTGGGAGAAAACCGCTTGTCAACACTTTCCACATGAACACTGCCTTCAAAGTCTACGTGCGGGGTCGCTGAGCTTTCTGAGAATGAACGGCTGGACAACAAAGCAAGTTAAGCTGTTTTTGGAGTTGCTGAGGTGGAGCTTGCACATTCCTCGGCCAACTTTGGTCAAGACTCTTCGAGCGCTGGTTGATCTCCGCATATGCACCGCATATTCTCAGTCTTCGTGATATATGGCCAATTCAAGTACAGTAATGGACGGCCTAGCAAGTGAGAAGTTACAACACGAATAGGTCAATAAAGGTTTTTCTTTTTGCAAGCTTGGTATACTGGAACTGTTCGAGAGTAATGATAGATGGATTAACGGAATTAGGGAATCGGTGAGTTAATAAGTGCCACGAGCGGTGCCGTAAAGGGTTGAATCGGCAGGTTATTTTTCATGCGATATGCATAGCCTCGCCAAACCGTCTGTATGATCAAAGCCTTTTTCAATGGAGTGAACCCAATGTTTCTTCAGGGTTCAAGACGAGGTTGTGCACGTTTCACGCGAATCACAGTGTTTGCCGAGATCTCGAGTTCGCGGTTTGTGCATCGTTTGCTGGCGAAACTCCCCGGCGAGCATATTTTGCTCTGTTTTGAACTGATCACCGGCCAGCTGTTCTCCGTCGCCGTGTAGACTACGTCAAAACACCTGGTGCCCTGCGTCATCGTTCTTCCTTTCGTTGTTTTTCATTGAAACCGAAATGAAGCCACGGTGTTGCTGAACTCCTGAGCAACAAATGGTTTTTTCACGAGTCCCACTCCTTCTGCCATGAAGTTGGCATGAAGCCTCCTAAACGTTTGATCATCTTCTTGTACTCCTGATGGAAGCAGCACACTGCTGTTTACTCCAAATTCTATTTCTCTTTAGGAGCAATGGATTTCCTTGCGCTAATTGGGGATTTCTTGCACTCTGGTGGATATGGACAAAGATTGGGTTAACCCATTCTTTCGTGGAATGCACCACGCCTTCAAATCAGTTTCTTTAAGTCTCAAGTGGCTGGTATCGAGGTTGTAGGCTGTCATAACGACGTTTTGTTGCGAAAACTTCTAGTGCTAGTCCGCCTGGCGCTAGAAGTTTTGATCACAACAAAACATCGTTATGACACCACCACACCTTGTTTTTTCGCAATGCCTTGGTTGCAATTTGAATGTATATTTAGTCTGTACAATGTCTTGCCGTCTCCAGTAATGAACAACTCAGAGTTTCAACCTTTAGCTCAGAGAGCTTTGTCGACAAGTCTGCCTCCGTAAGTTGACGTACTCTTCACGTCCTTTTGTGAAGTAACTCTATCAAAGGCGAAGAAATGGAAATTTGGCCCACTGTTCTTTACACCTAATTGAATGACAGATCCATCAGAAAGGGTATGGAACACCAGGGCTCTAGCACCACCTTTTCGCAGCGGGCATGTGGTAGCGCTGTTGGAAGTGTCCACTGTCGCATGCATCCCAAATCGTGTCGCCTATTGCGTCTTTGCCACCTGTTCGAGGTCTGTGACACGGCACCAGACATATCTGGAAACAAGAAAACCCTGATTTTTTCGTCGGTTGCGTGCAAAAGTCATTGTTTAGGCCAAAAATGTTCACTCAAACCGTCTCTGTGATATGCCATAGAAGTAGACTGCGTGCATCGTCCAAACAGGAGTTGACTAGTGCTGTCCTCTTACGCAGTTGATTCGTAAGAGGACAGCACTAGTTCATGGACGACACAGATCTAAGTGACGTTGCTTTTACGATTTTTTCACGTGATTCCCCTGGCTTGACTACATATATCGACGAACGTTTTGGAACCTCCTTGGCAGCTACATATCAGCACTGGCGTACTAAAGCCATTTCCAACAACCTCATTCCTGTTCCTATAGGAATTCCTGTTCCTGTATGCGCATATATGCGTTCACTGATCTCTAGACCACAATAATTGCGATAGCGAGCAACTAAAGCAACAGAACGAGACTGGCCGAAACAGAGGACCATCTTGAATATATGCGATGACGCGATTTCCGCAGCTGAGCAAAGCTTCGGGAAACGTGCCTGCTTACGTTGCTTTTGCGTTGTTGGTCCTGCATGTCCTTCGAAAAGAATCCTCGCGCATTAAAGGCGCTCATCAACTGGCACCGTCCCCGCTCCACCTACGCGGCCATCATCACATCGGCGTTTTTCAGCCGGCGAGGCGTGCAGGTGAAGTCGGTACGGTACCATGACTAGGCGTCATTTCGAGGGGTGATGGGTTAAAGATGAGATGCTGACGTCCCTGTCACTTTTTCTGCTGCTATCCGATTCACGTGCAGAATTTACGAGTTATGAGCTGAGCAGAGATTGCTTTATCACCACACAATAGCTGCCTAACTACCACTACAATTTTGAAGGTTTCGGAGCTCGATTAAGAGCAAATTTCTTGGCCTCTTCTTCTCTAGTTCAGCATCAGAGCTGAAATTTGCTGAATTCGCTTCGGTCCTTCATTGGCTTCCTTTTCTTGTGAACTTGTGTCGTATCTAAATAATGCCACAATGACTCCTGATTGCTTTTTTTGGCGGTTTGGACGTAAAGTGAATCTAAAACTTATTAGTGGTGCAGCACGAAGCAACGTTCACGTCTACGCAAGCAGCTCTTACGGAAACCGCCCCATATCTGCATTCTTTACACTCCAAAAGGCCCTAAAGGTGCAGACGCGGCACACTTGCTGTGGACGCTGTACATCTGGATTGATCTGATGCTTCGCCGTGCATCGATTCTGGGTCCATTTTGCGCCCAGTCAACGATAGCAATTCACCTCTCTCTTCAAGGCTGGTAGGTTGGAAACATACGTGTCTTAGGTGGTTTGGGGGCTAAACGCTTCCCTTCACATACCTCATTCAAGCGTCGTCTACGTATTGTATTGAAATTAAAGTACATGGTATACCCCAAGTGAGGATTGATCACTAGGGATTCCTTTTTTGATTTACCGTCGGAAAGATTGAACGCGGAGTTTCTTATTTCTATTGCGCTCCTCCTAGTTATATTGACCTTAGCGCAGGACTGTTGTAGTTTGGGAACTATGTTAGAATGCAGGACGTTTCGAAATTTAAAGGATGGTTCTCATCTGTTACTCTCAACGTTCGTACTTGTTCTATCTTACTGTTGTTGTGTCAGTAGACTTTGATGGGTTACCTATGAATCAAATGAAGCTTGCATGTAGTAGTGATTCACCCATCCATGCAGTCCCCTTTTTAAATCCTCTAAAGAATTGCAGTTCTCCCGTTTATAGCCGCGGTTTGAAGCCTTGTTTTTGTCTCCTCCTCATTTGTCAACAGGTTTAATGAGGTTTCGTATATCGCTTTAAGGCGATCTTGAACTCCCACGACATGATCCGGCAGCCATGCCGCCCTCCTAAGCCGGTCAGCCGCTGATCACATCAACATTTATTTGCAACCACAGTGTGAAAAAACAAGCTTGGGTGCATTGCAGCAACGAGCTGAAAATACGATGCGGCAGGCGGAACTTTGAATTCCCCTTGAAGCCGCTCCGTTCTTGTGATCGTGGCCTTCACGTCAATAGCGCGGAATGTATCTGAATGCTAAGGATTATTCCGTCACTATCAACGGCAAATGGGGGATGTCTCGAAGACTAAGAATCTCCTCCTTTTCGACTGTTCTTCGCAATCATAGATAGTTTATCTTACCTTCATTTATTCTTCTTTATCTTCAATAAATCCAAATGATCTTGATGTGCCTGTTTTCATTGCCGTTTTTCTGGCAAACACCAGACAGTATAAGAGTTCGGAGAACAGCACGCGGTCGCTAAATCCCCGACGTAGGGATAGACACCCTTCCAGCAGTGAATAATGGCAACGATTGCGGTCCCATCAGGCATCAAAGTCCAATGTTTTATCAGCTGTTCTGCAGCTCCACTTGTTATTCCGGATAGCGTGATTTCGACTCATTCAAGCGGTCACATCCGCACCTCGCCGGCACCATTTCCGACGAACTTCCGTCCCACGCCGCTGAACATCGGCGAGGTGGTGGTGAAGCGCTGCAAATTTCCCGTCATATGCTCTTCAAACCTCCGCAAGGTTCCTTAAAGGATATCAAATCCTCCACTTATTGCGTAGGCTTGAAAAAGCTCCAAAAACTATCGAACTGCTATGAGGGCACAATACCACTGCAGGATCTTTCATGTAGATGAATATGCGGTAGTTAATGTAGCACCTGTAAAAGAGCTTCAATAACGTTGACATTCACCGCCCATTAGTAGTTCGATTTCTGTTCCTTGCCAAAATAAAAGAATAAATCTCCAGACAAATTCAGAACGGCTTCAACCGTAAGCTGTACCTGAAGTGCCATTGTCTCAATTATTATGTGGGCGACAGCGGGTCTAGTATGTAATTCTAATCAAAATTCTAACAGGAAGGATCTTCACTGTACATAACAACAGAGATTTTGGCAGGCTTTTTGACCGCTACTTAGTAGAAAACGAAATCTCAGACTATTTGTCAGCTCCAAGGACGGAATTGAGGTCGAGCTTCCTCAGCTGCAGAAACCTAAGATCCTCAACCTCTTGTTTTCTCAAAATGAGAACCTTGTTATCATATCATTGCCCCTTAAACAACGAAATATACCACATAGGTTTCGTTAGGCTTCTTTCCGTTTCGTTGCATTCGGTCACACAGTTCTTTACATTTACATTACTGTGTTCTATTGTTAGTCTTTTAACGCATTTGGTTACGACCCGCGCTTTGAAATAAGAAGATAAGTAGCGAAGAAGTGTGTAATCGAGGACTGTAGTCACAACAGAGGGTAATTCCATTGCAAGAATTCTCCACATTTTTTTTGTTGACTCTTCAACTGCTGACTGAAAAGGCTGTTTGCCTTTCGGCTTCACTACTTCTGCCGTTCTCGTTTTGTTGCTCGAAAGGCTTAGCCACTGCTGCCATTTGCTCGCCGTTATTGTCCCCCAGTCGAAATAGTTTCACCTTTGGCTCTTGGTCTTCGTGGTAAACGCTGACAGCAACGATTCTGATACGGGAGCCATCTCCATTGTTTTTTTTTTGCGTTTCAGGGTTCGCATCATAAATAAGATCCGTTCTTTGGTTAGTTATGGAGAAAGAAGATTCGCTGCTCCGAACTCGTAGTGCCTGCTTTGGTCGTCCCAGTTTTTAGAGAACACGAATGTCCTCCACCCCTTCCATTTAGCATGACTTAGCGCTTACCATAGTGTGATCCTCGTCAGTAGGCACCTGATTTCGACTCGTCTAGCTGTGACTGCAACTGGGCAATGACATGACTTGTGGACGTTCTTTGATATTTGTTGTTCCATTTCTATAAGCCGTGGAAAAATGACATTCTCAGCACTATGAACAAACTAGCAGTCAGTAGGGCGCGGCAAAGAGCTGCACCTGCTACTGCCATTCTGCACAATATTGTTAAATGCAGCCTTATATGTGCTATTTCTATAATATTTACCTCTATTGACGGCTCTTATTATGGCTTGAATGTTGCGTCCGATCAAACAGTGCCGGTTGCTTAACAACGTGAATCATCGCCGGCCGGTCAGCAGGAAGTGCGGGTCCGAGTCCTTCCTGGCGCTGGATTTTTGATCGCAGCAAAACATTGTTATGAGAGCTGAGCCTTAAAGGAACTGAAATGAATTGTTATGGCTCGGTTTTATAAGCAAGTTGCAAAGAGGCTTTCAAGAAGATATACGCTTGAGGGGAAAAATATAAACTGCAGTGTTGATTGATCCCCACTTGGGATGCGCTACGCATTCTACTTCTTCCCTGGAGACAACTCGATCGCCTGTCTGGCCAACAGAGTTGTGGCTAGCTGGTGAACAGGTCAGTGTGTTGTCCTTCCAAGACAAGTGTGGTACAAATTCACCATCGCTAGATGAACAGCAGGTTCGGTTGATTCGGAGCGGGCTCCGAATTAAGAACCTAGATCCGGCCTGCAGGCCAGCGCCTCCCACAATTGCGCTACGCCTCACATTCAGTGTTTTTAAATTAATTAATTTCGTACTGCTGCTGTTCTCATCAAGGTCAAGCGCTGAACAGTCACGAAGATCAGAAGCTGCAATTTAGAACTTCTGGCAGGTGAGTTGCAACCTAACCTGCGTGTGAGAGCAAATAAACGATCGACCCATCAGAGCCCGGCTGCGCTCATACTCTGTGAAGTCGGAGCTCCATGGTATCCTGTGAACAACCGCGAGCCTCTGCATCGAACCGAGTTCGCACCACACTGGGCTCTGGCGAGCGCCGCGTCACGAAACCCATCTGCCTTGTCATCCTTCTTCACATTTAACGTTGTACTAAGGTCAAACCTTCTCGCTTTTATGAGATGATGTTTCGACTAGCTAATTTATAACGGCTTGACTCGGTCCATCAACATGGTAGCCCTTCTGTAGGGTCTGTAAAATTTGTTTTGGAAGAAGAACCCCACTGATCACTATACAGATCTGAAAGCTCCAGACCTTTTGTAGGTTAGTTTCTGAGCACGACAAGGCCATTCCATGCCTCACTTTTGCTTTAGATCACATTGCTCTCTGTCCCTCGAATTTATTATGAAGCACCATTCTTGCTATGGCGCAATTTTGTTTGTTGTTGGTGCCTTTCATTTCACTTTTATGAGATAACCTTCACGCTCATTAATGCGTAGGTTGTGTAACTCCTTAGGAATTAGCTACGCTTACCTGCGGCTACGAGCATTGTAATGCGCAATCCTTCGGTCGCATTCTCTACTATCGCCGCCTCGCCTCAAGTCGACTTATGATCTCCTGCTCCTTCCGAAGGAGTCTGACTTGGCAACTTCTCGAGAGGTCGCTCGCATTGGACTGGCGGCTAGCGCCCTCTCGTTCCCTGCCCCTTGACGCCCGTGTGTTGTCTGTGCTCGCCGCGGCTTGTTTGATCTATTCGTGGCATTCTCCGAGCTTACCTTTACCCCGCTTCGAGCCGAGTGCTTTCCCACTTCAGCGTGGAGATGTTCGTCTTATTTATGGTGACTAGTGGCGTGTAGTAGTGCAGTCGGAGGAAGCGCCGGCTGCCGCGTGGTTTCGATCCCAGGCTCTTGCTTCAAATTTCCCACCCAGGCCTTCCAGTTTCCTGCAGTCAGAAAATTAGTACCCGTCATGTCTGAGAAGTAAATGTTAGGTTGTCGGATTATAAATGTCGTTTTTGCTCAAAAAGGAATTTTGCTGCAAGAAAACAATGACCACACCTTAATACAAGAGGTAATCTCCATTATTATCAATGACATATCGCCAACGTCCTCGCAAAGAACGGATGCCTTTCCTGAAAAACTCCAGTGGCTGCGACTCGAAGAAGTTGAACACCCGAATTTCGACTTCGTCACGGTTCTTGAATTTTCTCTCCGCCAAGGGTGCTGCGTCGACCGGAAAAGATGGTAGTCTGTGGCGGCTATAGGGCGGGTGAGGCAGAAGTTCTCAGCCCATCCTCAATTTTTGCAGCGTGATATTTGCGGCGTGTCGTCGAACGTTGTCATGGAGGAATTTCACAGTTGCTGTGTTCACTCCTTGCTGACGCAGCGCTTGGTCCACGCGGCTCAGCTGATCTTTGTAAAGGCCCGCCGTAAGTGTTTCGCCTGGATCCAGCACCTCAAAATGCACCAGACCTCTACTCTGCTGTTCCACCAAGCATAGAACCTGACTTTTCCGTGAATGTCAGGCTTCGTCGTTGTCTTCGGAACCTCACCGGGGTTCTACCATTGCCGCTTTCTGTGGTATTGTCATAGTGGATCCACTTCTCATCCGTCGTCACGATGGAGTCATAGAAACCGCTGCTCTTGGTTGCGCTGATGAGAATTCCAGCGGTGGCGACTCGTACTGCCTTGTTTGTGTCGCTGAGCTGATGCGACACCCATTCTCCACACCGGTTTGACTTTCCAACTGCATGCAAACGACCGACAGTGGTAGAATGGTAGCCATCGAACCTCTTTGCGAGCTCACACGTAGTTTGTGTTGGATCCGACTCGACAGCTTCCTTTAATTCCTAGCTATCCACAACTTCAGGACTAATGTTCTTCGACTTCAAGGCTCTCGTCACCGTCTCGGGAACGTTGGAGGCAAGTCAGTGTCAATGCCAAAGACGTATCCATGGTGCCTCTACGACATCCCATAGAAGTCGAATGCGATTCGTATCCCAAATATGTTATCCGATATTCACCCTTTATCCTTAATTAATTCAAGCGTTTAGTGCCAAGTTGAATTGAACCGAATAATTTAATTAAGCTTCAGTCTTGGATTTAGGCAGATACTTTTGTGCCTTTATATGTTTTACGAGGTTAGTGCTTGACAACAGCAGCTTCTCATAGTGAGCTAGCTTTGTGCTTTTTTGAATGACTTATTTTAGCTTGCACATGCTTCTGTTGCTCAAAGTTTCCACCACATTTGTCTTAATTATAATCCATCCAAATAATGGTGAAGTTATTCGCTCATTTGATTAAAATTTTAATTGTCGCTAATTTTTTCCAAGAAATAGCGATCATGTCATCGCCAAGCTGTAAGAAAGCAGTTTTTGCGGGGAAGGTCTTCAGTAGCGTATGAGTTACAGTCAGTCTTTCCGTAATCAGCCTCAATCTGAAGTGGTATCACAGTTTGGTGATTCTGAGGAAAAGGCTGCTTAGAACGGCTTGACTGTGGAAGGGTTTTTGCAGTCTAGTAAGTCTACCACATTTTCGGCACCAGAAGTGTGCGTAAATGAAATTTGAAATTTCGTAAATCGTAAATCGTTATTAGGAGAAAATCGTATTAAATCGCAAATCGTAAACCGTAAATCGTAAGAGTTACCTAACATGTAGTGCAGTACAGCTGAATTTTTATAGGCTTTTCTGTTAACGTAAACACAAGGTGATCCAGAACTTAATTGTTATCTTTAGCAGTTTTCTCCCAAATTTTTGAGCGTTTTGAGCGATTTTTTTTCCAATTTTTCCTTTCTTTAGTTTGACTTTTCCTTCTAGTCAGACACCATTTAAATTAAACTCTACATGTCTTAAGAAAATTGGAAAGGTTGGTTCGAAAACTTTTTCACTTTTCAACAAAAACAACAAAAATTGTTTCAACAAAAAAGCTTTCATCGTTTGACGTTTGAATGATCATCAAATTTCCAACCCTTAGCTCACGCGGGCGCAACTCTATCCTGCGGTGCACGAAAAGATCTTACCAGAGAAGGGACTAAGGCGGAAATGGATGGTAGTGCGAGAATTGCCACCCTTCATAGTAGACAACATGATTCGTTTTTGCTGAGCCATTGAACACAATGAGCTAACTATGTGCGGGCTCTCGAAGTTGGGAACAGCATTGCACCGTTAGCGTGTGCCCACGAGCATAAGGGCGCATGCGCTGACATATGTGGCGAAAGGCTCTGCCACAAGCGAAGCGGTGGCTCAGCAGGGTGCGACGCTGCTTCACAGGTGGTTAGTTTTTCTTACCAAACTGTCGGGAAAGCGCTGCAAAGTTTCCATGCATTTTTTAAAATTTAACAAAACATGCTACAGTCTGGCTTATTGCTACAGTCTTATAGCTCGAACACTCTAGAACATAATGCCATACATTCTAGAGTATTCTAGAGTATAATGGTCTCCACTTGAATGGCCTGCGATCTGCATGACTCGGACCGATCGTTGCGACTCAGCAGCGTTCAGTTTCTCCTTCTCCGCTTTCCTATATGGTTTTATAACATATGCATAACATGAGCTTTCTGACAAAAGCGGTCACGGGAGATGAGTTCACCGTCTTCTACGTCAACCGTACCGGATTGCGCTCAACGACTCACCTATGAAGCAGTCGAAGCCCAACCTCCACCAGAATAAGGAAGCATTTCTGAAATTTTTGGCGAGACATGTTTGCAACATGTGACCGAGCGTTGTCGTTAAGAAGATGGACATTTTTTCCGTTCAGGTCTTTTTCGCTGCGTGGCCTCACTCAAGTTTTGCCGTTGGACAACGTAAATGTTAGCAATCACTGATGGCGGTCTCAAGGAACTCGTGACAGAGCACTCCCTGGGAGTCCCACCAATAGCAGATAGTGCTGTGCTGTAGGTGGGACTCCCAGGTAGTGCTCTACCACGAGTTCCTTAAAACCGGCACACCAGTGATTGCAAGCATTTACGCTGTCCAACTACAAAAGTTGAGTGAAGCCACGCAGCGAAATCGATCTATTCGAATCGAACTGGATCGAACTGTGCCTGCAGTGATAACTTACGCCTCAGAGGCCTGAGGCCATATTCATCAACGACTTGCAGCAATTTAACAGAGAAAATTACGGCCGAAATCCTTGATAGCGCGGCTTATCAAGCGATATGGTGGGCGTTTTCTGAGTTCTACGCTGTGAATTCTCTGTTAAAGTTATGCAAGTCTTTGATGAATCCGACCCCTGGGGTTTACGAAAGCAGGAAGGACATCAGACCAACGTTGCGCAGTGAGCAATCGAGAAGACGGTGCAACGTCTCCGACCTACAACGTATTCTGTCACAGTCATATTTTAGAATGCTTCAATAGTTGCTCCTGACGCGAGGGCCCACGGATGTCTCATCAGTCGTTCAGGGCTTTCAAGAACTCTGACCAACGCTTTAGTTGGTGTTCTGCTGTTGTTTTGACATCTCACGGTTCCGCAGAAATCAGTCGGTTTTGACTTTCGTTCACATCATGCGGCCAGCCTTCATGCATTTGACGAATTCTTCTTCATTTTCGCCACTTCTGCGACCATCTCGAAAACTTCCCGCACCGTTCGATTCCTCCTGCCCAGCTCCGGCACTAGGTCTTAAGTTATCCTTCGGTCCATCGGTTCTCTCGCTCGGCTTGGGTGATGCACGATGTTGTCATCGAGGCTTAGATGGTGCAGTTGCAGGCTGTCAATCTTCGTCTTCGTGCCTTCCATTCTAGCTCTTCCATCTCTCCATCGTTTCCAAGAGTGAAAAGAGCTCAGTGAGAAATGGTATCCCTTGCCGAATCCTTCTCTTGACACGAATTCGTTCTAGAACGGCCTTGGTCGTGAATCCGCTTTACAGCTCTTGAAGTACTCTGATGGACTGAGTAGGAACACTGGTCTCTGATGAATTAAGGAAGTACACTGATGGACTAAGAAGGAATACCCTAAACTGCCAATGTCGTGCGTTTCTCCCTTGTTGAACTTGAAGTAAGACGATCCTTCTGGTCTTCCACTGAGCTGGAACCTTGCACTCCAACATATAGCTCTGAAGAACCGGATCAGCGCTGATAAAGGCTGGATGAAATTTCTTTAGCATTAGCTCTGATACTGTCGGGGCCGGGTGCTGTTGCAGCCGCGTTGCGGTTGTTCAAACCCACCTCATCAGCTTTAGGACAACGTCGCTGATCCTCAATTTCACAAATGCGGAGCCTCCATCCCAACATGTCACATCCGGCAAACCGTATCTTCTTCAGATAAGTCTAGTACTAATTCAACGACACGGATGGATGTAAGGCTTGGTTGGATAGTCAATAAATGCTAACCAGCAAGATGGAATCGGGCGCACACGACAGCCGGCGCCTCCTCCGACTGCGCTACCTCAAGATGTCTTTCGTCTATGAAAACACTACGAATTTCGTTCTCACTTCTAGGCATTCTTTATTATGGCAACGCGGCTCTTGTTCCGTATAGGTGTTGTTCCAAATCCGACGATTGATTGTTGAGCAGACAAACAGCTCTCTTGAGAATACAATAAACAAGGCTCACACAGATAGGCGCTTTCTCATATGTCTGCTCACGTCTCCTAAATGTGTTGCAAGAGCTCGATGTTCTTGATCTCTTCGGTAGAATTTCAATCGCAGGCCTTCCAGGAAAGGTGGATGAGGCCTTGTAAGCTGAGAAGAGTAAAAAGCTGAGGCCTCCCCTTTAGTGGCCGATTTGAAAGGATAACTAGACATCCAGTATCCATCGTTACGCCTCCAGCTCGAACCTTCTACGCTCAGTGTGGGCTTGCTCTTCGTCGGTGACAACGAGCTTTGATCATTATCCTAAAGGAATGGTATGGAAGGTCTTTGAGATGCATTGCGTATCCTACGTCCATACTGACGCTCGCTCCTGTGCTTTGAAGCGTCGCCCTCAATCGCTTCACTCAATTTCAAAATTTGTAAAGAAGTTTTCTATTTATGTTGTTCACATGTAATGTTCCAAATAGGTGCACTCTTATGCTCCTCCTGCTCTACTAGATTTCTTGTACCTAAAGAAGGGGTCTGCTTTCTTTTGTTAAATATATAGATGTATTATTCATATGGTCTTATCAATGGCATGGGACAGTGAATTGAAAGTGGGCGTGTGTGTTTACGCTACGCCATATGTGGAATGTGCTACTCGTATTCTCCCGTGTGTGCGTACAGTGATTACATCCCTTGATTCCGGCTCCTGCAAGATGGTAGTAAACAATGTGTTTCCTCATATCTGTTTTATTTTTAATGATGCACTTCCTCAATAAAAAAATTCACTACTTCTCGTTAATGTGGGCTACAGGGGAAGAACATGCCAACCAACCACGTCCAGTCAGAGCACCAGTTTTGCGCATCTCCTCTGGGTGGTACGTCTTCACCGATAAGGCACGATGGGTATGGTGCATCTGAAATATCATGCTGCTGCCTGCTGTCCACAATGTTATTTAACTAGTGCCGAATTTTTTGCCAGGACTAGACATCGCCTAAAGCTCCTCCCTCCCTTGTCTCGTATCCCCGATCTCACTATGTAGCTTAGGGGTCAAATTCTACTCCGCTTCAACTGTCTGGGCTTTATCAAAATACAGCTCCATTATCTAAGGTCATAGAAGCACATGTGGCGCAATCGGAAAGAGGCCTCACCTGCCAGAAAGAATGTGTACTACGTTCGTTTCACAACCAGGTTACTCCAGTCTTTTAAACATCCTCTCAGTAAACTGGAAGCAGACACGCCTGGGGCAAAATGGCACCTCTACTCAACTAACCGATGCAACTCGTAGAATAGGCCGTACGTACATCCAAACTCTCCCCGTGATATCCTATAGAATTGGAATACGTGGCGTAGCTCAGACAACATTTGCACTATCCATCCTTCTCTCCTTATGACAAATTAAGGAGAAGCTCCTCCCATAGCATTGAACATATTCCAGTTTGTTTCAATTCGCAGCAGAGCTGTCCATTAACTGCGAGTTATTGTACTGGATAGAAATTATTCAAAAGTACATATGTACACGTACAATGCGTGGTGCACTGCAGACAGATTGACGAACGTCAACACCAGCCCGTTATCGTTTAAGAAGTGTCGTTTCAAGCCAACCCCTATCTGTGGATGTTATTCTGTCAACGGAACCTGCTCTACTTGTGTCCATATTATAAATAGAATTCTGTTTAAATAGGTTTACTACTTAGAATGCATCCTAGAGAATGGCCCAGATGCTTTCTCTGTTTACCTCATGGTAAGAACCAGTTGTTTTATTTTATTTTATGATTTTCTGAGCCTCCAGATGCCATTTTACTTGCGTCCGCTTTCGAATGAGGCAATGTGAAACACCAGTTTTTTTTTGCCACGTTCCCCCTTTTGTGTGGAAAAACATACACCACATATTTGAACACTTTCTGTGTGATGGATACAAGGGACATCATTTACATGATTTTTTCATCCCTTGTGCCTTTGCATACCATTGATCATTTTTTTCTTCAGAGAATTTGGTTGAGTTCCTCTGCAGAAATAGGGAATTCTAAAGGAAGTTGCGGTCCATCTTATTATCCTTACTACACAGAATAACAGAACTTTTGTCGTCCTTTACTGCACGTATTGCCCCATTTGTTATTGTCTGAACTCGCGTCTCTCGATACTCTTCGCAGTGCCAGTAGCAAGGCTTTATCTTATTCCAAGTCTCGTTCAGGTATGGGCACTGAAATACTGTCGGACGTCTGCTACTCGCCGGCACCATCGAGCTTCGACCGGCCGTTCCGTATCCATGTGCAAGACCGTACATTTCTTGTTGACGCTGAGTGCATGCGGAAGATCTCACCGGTATGAGTATCACTACAGCTTGGACGACTGCAAATGAGAGGCCGCTCTTCATGATCGCTGCTCCTTAAGGTCTTCTCGGTGATGTGCTACGGCAAAGATTTCGAAGGAGGACGTGAATTGTCGCGCGAGATCGTCGACGAGAAGTGCGCCGACATTGACGTATTTCTGAGGGCAGTCCACGACACGAGTGTCATTACTGGTAAGTTTACCTTACTAGCTGCTGTAGTAGTTCTCGTAGAAAATTGGTGGCAGGCGTCGAACGCGCTTATCAGATGATCTAACGAAAGAATCTGCCTGAGAGAATTCGTATTCGTAAGAGTTTGCGTCAGAATTTGCCTGAAATTCCGAGTCATCATGAGAAATAACCTATTATGCTTTCAATTTTTTTACGTAAGACGTAACCTCAAATAATATTAGTCGATCATCGGTCAATATTTTCGAGCATTCGAAGCTTTCATTGGATAAGAAACTTCAAGTAGAACAGCTGTCGGAAATAAACAAGAAGAGACAGGGAATCCGAAAAAATGCTCATGCGACCAACTTAAGAAGCAATCCCGTGATTGGTTCAAGACATATTAATGGTCGTCTTGTTCACCGATGCGAAAATAATGACCGCCTCTGTCAGTTTCCGAAAACACTCAGCAGAAGTGATGTATTCGTGCCGACCATGTGCCTTTGGGATACTCTGCACTAAGAGAATCGGGGCAAACTGCCGCAACTAAGTCATCTGCATTTTTTATGTATCCTGACAAATATTTCTTTACGAAACTTCGTGCAGAAACGACAAACAAGGCAGGATATCGCAAAAATTTGGAAATGATGGAATCCTCTCGTAAGAGGGATAACAGTCAGCTTTGATCACTTCTCCTCTAGGAGACGCCACGCTCTCAATTTTTATCTGATAACGTAAAGACAATTCGAATAGGTGTCTAGGATATAAAGTGACTAGCATTTTGGTTTAAGGAAGTCTAGGGTTCTTATTTCATAAATAAGTTGCGCCACACCGCCAGAAATGTGCTAAAATAAAGATACTTACTCACGTAAGTTATGTCAAAGTTTATATTTCAGAGGACAGTAATGCGCGGTATTCTAGCTAGCACCACTTACCTTGCCTCCCTTCTTTGAATACGTCATTCTGCAGAGGATGAGGTACCAGCGACTGCACTTCCTGTCTTTTTGTATTTACAAACCTACTTAACACATCAGAATCTAAATAAGCCGAGCAGTCAAAATAAAAAAAAACAAATTTTTGTTAATTAAGAGTGAGCGTTATCAAGAGGAATATATAAACATTGACGCTAACTAATCTTTTGAGCACTTCTGTTTTTAGTCTAGTTCTACTTTGCAGTCACCTTGAAGATGTAGACGACAGAGTACATACGCTGCCCCTATAACACGAGTAGTTATCGAGAAGTCGGCGATCAACATGTGCATTACCAACTTCTGGAGGAATCTAACAATGCGGTATACTAAGCTGGACAGTACATCCAGGTGCGTGCCGGACCTGAAATAAAAGCAATGTGCGGTCGAGTTGGAATCTCCTGGCTAATGCTCCACACGCGCTAAAATAAAATATGAAAAGTATAAGTGGTGAAGAATCAGCTATTTTTTGCTATCTCGGGGCAATATTTGTTGGTGTGTACTCTTTGTGGTGGGTTGTAAACTAGATTTTCAACATAGAAAAAATATTATTACCCGATCTGGTGTTCCAAGTGTACTTCTTCTCTGTTATCTTTTTGCGCTGTTGGTTAAAACCTTGGAGAACGTCTGCAAGCGCATTACCCACATGTGGTTGGGTCGAGCTGTATCACGCATAGGGCGACCCCTGGAGACCAAGTGGGCTTTATTCATCAAACTTGTTGGAAACAAAGAAACGGTTGTCACATCGAATGGGTGTCGCGTTGTCTGACCTTCTAAATCCGCATATGACAACTGCCCGTCCATATCCACTTAGATTGCGGAATATGGGTGATGGATGATCCTCGCTTCGCAGAATAAGCGGCATACGTAGAGGAAGGGTTAGGTCACTCTTAGGCTTTTGTCACCGTGGCTAAGTGATGTGATATATGTAGAATATTCTGCTGTGTATGGTAAAGTACACATCCTGTTGCTACCTTAGGGAATTCATGAGGATTCTTGAATTCTGAGTGGAAGCAGCATTCAGCTTCGGTTACTTACTTTGTCTAGTGGTCGAAGATCCGTCGTGTGCAAAGAACAATCCGTAGTGGAAATGTGTGACGTGGGTGAAATCGGATACACTTTACTACTCGCCGTATTTGTTCGGCATTTTTCCTTCACACGCAATAGAACACTGTGCAAACACGTTGAGAGCAACGGTTCAACACGGATTGGAGCTGTGATCTCCGGTGGTGGTCACGTCATCTGGTGGCTCCTGAGAAGAAGTCCGTGGAATTCTACAAGAGAGGGGGGTGTAAATCTTGAGCTGGTGACAAAATAGTATATTCTTACAGATTTTTGCGATCTGTCCTAGTGAACAATATCATCATTGTCTATTCGAAACGGCGACGAAGCTTTTAGAATTAATTTATCATATATCACTTTCACGTTAAAACGGACATTTTTCAAATCCAATAGGGCACTCTTATAGGAAGATTAACGCTTTTGAAGTCAAACAAATCACTTTCCAAATCAAAGCGAGCATTTTCCAGATTGAGCTAGCGACTCTCCAAGAAGGAAAGAATAATTTAGAATAATTTATTGCCTTAGAAAAATTTGCTTCAACTTTTTTTCGAAAATTTTAAATTCACCTGCTCAGATAGTGAATGCACGGTTTGAAGTTTTAGAATATTTTCCTAGTGCTGCCCTGGCGCAGCCACAACACCTTTAAAATTATTTCTGAAACAATGAATTCATGGGGCTTTTCAAGCGAGTCACTCAAAGGTGACATTTTTAAGTAGTTGCCGTTATTCTGTGTGATTGAAATCTCCGTTTTCAGCCACGAATTTCGCGCTGATCCTCCGTCTCTCGCACAAGTACCAAGTGCTGCCAGTGATCGAGGCCTGCCAGGCATTCATTAAGCGAACGGATCTGCAGTGAGTGTTCTGATCCGCATGGAGGCTGTTTGTCATATATTTTTTAAAGGCATCTTGTAAATTTAAGATGGTGAACATCCCCAGCTCTTTTCCGGCAGTGTTTTTGAGGTGGCATATCAATTCTCTAAAAAATGAAAGAAATAACGCTTAAAGTAAACAGAACAGATTTATTCTTGAACTGCGTAAACCTGTCATCCTCACGTTGCTTCATTCTCATGATTGCTGCTCGTCGTCATGCAATCCCATCATATCAAGCATGTTCAAGTGGGTCTCGAAATGCAAATGTGGTGAATTACAGTAATCCGACTTTTTCGTCCTTTTCGGTCCATAAAATATTGGATTTATTTACGATTCATACAGAAGGTGCGGGGAAATTTGTGCATGATGTACAGGCCTATTGCAGAAGGGTAACACACGTTCCTCCATGTAGACTGCAACGAAAGGAAGATGTGCGAGCAAAAAGGGACAGTTCAAGTAAAAACTAAAAAATATAAATAAAAAGCATCATTCCGACCTCCGTTTTAGCTTAAATCTATGCTGAATTAGTAGCTCAAGCGTTCATTTTAGTAGAAAAGTGTTTTTTGAGCTGGATCTTTATTTGGCCTAAGTTTTCTATGGAATCGTCGTCTTCTAAGGCCTGAGTGTATTGCGTGGGTATTGGTATACAATTTACATCACCAAGCGGTCTTCTATGGTCTCGGGTTTTGACGCATGAATCGTAGCCACGACCAGAAATTGATAGCAACATCGGGCATTTCATCTGCAACGGCCTAATAAATCTACGACAATCATTTCACGCATAGATCCGGGCTTCATTATTAGTAGAGCACTAACCATTAGAGGGAATGACACGCTCCGCGCAGTCATCGTTCTCGTTCAACTAGACATGAACAAAATAGATATACGACGTCAGTATGGTCTGTTTCATACCCGCATTCTAGCTTACTAATAGAGAGCGATTACGTACTGATAGCGATGAATCTATGCGTGAGTCTATCTCTCACTGCTTTTCACGAATGGTCATAGATCTACGTCAGAACCACTAGAACAGACAAAGCGCTTGATGGTGCAAACCTTGCACTACATTCCGGCCTCTGAAGACGAAGATTCCATCGAAACGCAAGCCAACGTGAGGATCTTCTTCAAAAAACATCGTGTTGGCTCAATATCGACGAAGAAACAAAATCTAACTATGTCGAGGTGTCAGGAGGAGGCAGCTGGAGGCTTCGCTGATTATGCTCTGGGATCGCGTAGGCAAGGAATTGAGTTTTACGAAGCTTCTATGTCAAAGTGTTTAAACAGTTTTCTTTGCAAGTTTAGAAAGTGGGTTCTGCGCTGTTCCTCTTCCTTGCCCATGTCAGAGCAGGCCAAGATCTCATTCTACGGCTATAATATGTAAATATGTATCCGCACCGTGGTTTTCATTTTAAAAGATTCTGAACAACTCGCAAGGATTTTATGGAGGAAGATGAGGGTGGACCCTCATTTTAAGCTTGCACCCATTTTTCGTGAGATGGAAATTTTTTGAATCTTCATGCGCAGTCTGTTATGCTTCAGAGATTTGAAACCGGATGAGGTGCTGACGTTGCTGATAGCTGCCTACGATTTCCACTGCGATCGTGATGTTTTGGTGACGCTGATTCAAAGGCTTGCCGCTGAAGGAAATTCGGTATTCGCTCGACTGAAAATCAGCAGATACCTGCCTGCTCAGGTATACTAGAAACGTTGTCTCAGCAATGCATTGAGTGAGAGCATGATACACAATTATTTGCTCTTCATGTGTTAGTATTGTGCGAAAACGAGGTTATTATGGTGAATCCTCTTCGTTTATTGATGGTCCAACCTTTCGTCGAGATCGTCGTTTTTAGAGGCGATTCGACCCACCAAGAGTGCCGATGTCACTCTGAGGTCCACACTACCTTACTAACGCAGAGTGATATCGGCACTCTTGGTGGATCGAATGGCCTCTGAAGACGACGATCTCGTCGAAACGTCGGGCCACGAATAAATAAGGAAGGTTCACCATAGTAACCTCGTTTTGGCACAATACTAAGACATGGAGAACGTAAAATGCCGGGGTTTTACGAAGGGAGACGCTTTGATTAATACAAATATTTGTCACAAATATTTGTATTAAATCGCCTTTTGCCTTTTGAAAGAGTGTCTTTTGAAAAAAGATTTCAAGAAATGTCCAAAGACTTTTGCCTAGTCCGAGGGAAGGCCCTTGTCTAGTCTATAAAGTGTGTTTTAGTACCATCCTTTTGTAATGACTGCTCCGATCATTTCAGCTTTATGGAGCGGTTATATCGGCGTCGATGAATATACTCCAGCTGAGAGAGTATGAGAACATGAATGGACACTGTTTGAAAATGGAGAGGTAGCTCCACTACTGTTGCTTGCACGAAGTTGCTTCCAACTACCTCCACATATGCTTAAAATTGCAGGTCAAAAATCAGATGGCGAAATTCGGTTTGTGAGCAGTGTCGAGCGATCTGCGACCGATGTGCGACGTGTGATGAGTGCAAGAAGGTACTGAACAAGTTCCGCTTCCTATGCAGGTTTTGCTCATCAACCTCGACTTGACAGCGTCTCTCTGAGCTCCTCGTGGTGTTTGTTGGTGTAGTTGAACGTGCGCAGACAGCCTTTGACAGCATTGTGGTTTGGCTACTTGGGTTTGACTTCACCCAACCTCATTCTTCGCGACTCTACCCAGATATTTCTAACATTTATATAATTGTTGTTACAGGATGTTTTGTTGCGATCAAAACTCGTGCGCCAGGCGGGACTCGAACCCTGTAACAAAAAACATCCTGTAGTAACATATGGCCTCTCTACCAGCCGCTTCAGGCTTAAGCAAATGTGCTAAAACATTTATATAATTGACAGAGGATTGTTGCTCTTGCCTAGGACCTGGTTCTGCCCACCCGATTATTTGCTTTGCAGAAATCTGAGTTGCTCGCTTATCCAACATAATCACATCCAAGAACTTCAGAGCTTTTGCAAGCGACATGTGGAGGAGCTACAATGTGCGACGAGCTATGGCAAGACGCTGATCGCTGAACTCAAAGAAAATATCGTCGAGTTCGAATGGAGCGATTGAGTTCTTGAATAGTTTTTAGTCACCATTGAATGTTCAACCCAAGTACAGGTCGCTGTTGATGTTTACACAGATTTTATACATACACATTGTACAGCCCATCCCAATCTCTGCGCGCATATGGCTCAATTATCCAGTTAGGTTTTAACGAATTCCACTTTTCACCCGTGGAAGATCCATGTTCGATTAGCCCTAAGCGGTTGTGCTCTAGCTGTAGGCAGGTAAGTTCAGCGCAGGTGTCTCGTGTGTTCGTAGCCCCATTCTCCATATCTCCAGAGTACCGTCCGAGTGCTACAGATTTTCACACGGTGTAACACACTTCCTGAGTGCAGTTGCAATCAGAGTATGAATTTCAGTGTATGAATAGAATTTTGAGATTGTCGTCTTGTGTATAAAATAAAGTGTCTACGTCTTTTTTGTCGTGATGAATAACTCGAAGATAATCTTAGAATTTCATTAATCAGGATAATCGATAAAATCCATGACAGTCAGTGTCAATCTGTTGTGGCACTCAATCATCATCGATGACTATGCGGTGATCGGACCACAGCGGAAACGCTTCAACAGCACCGGTCCTCAGGTCGTAGTAGCAGAACACCCTGTAGTATCGCACCAGTGCGGACAGACTCGGAAACTGAAATACACGCGGCTGAATGCAAAAAAAGAGCGACACTCTTTAGGAACCACATGGTAGAAACTGGCTTCCTGAATTAATCTTGCATGAACGAAGCAAGCAGAGAACACCAGTTAAGGTGCTGTCCCCGCGTGGCGATGACCGTGGTGCCACCTGTCGACCAGGCTGCCATTCCTAACAAGGAAAGGTTCCCAACTCATGGTGAGCATTTGCAATGCTACTTTGACAGGGTCTTGTGAACGGAGTACAGAACTACAGTCAGTTTTTGTTGAACGCTTTTTTAAGGACCTGAAAAAAGGGTGTGAAGGCTGTGAAGGCGTATGCACCACACTCGTCAACCTTTACGACATCCCACCAGACTGCCTCGGTGGCGTAGTCAGTAAGTGTGCCGCCTCGTAGAAGCACGCTGGCGGGCTCTTCAGTTCGAGTCCGAGTGCTGCCAATACTTTTGCACGTATTAGTTTGTTGCTATTACGCTTTCTGATCATGATCACAGGAGGCAATTTTAGACCATCAATGCTTACAACAAACCAAGGCGGTATATTTGCGCCTTCATATGTGCTAGTTTTTCAATGATGCGTATCTGTACCACCACCATATCATACCGAATCACTAGTGATACCATAATTGCACACAAATACGCTTTTATTGAGAGTTAGGTAACTGGTATAAAATAATCAGCTACCTATTTTTAAGCCCTACGCACACTTTTGCGGCAACGCAGCACGCGGCAGGCAACAAAACCGCCTCGTAGGAGGCAAAACTGCCGCTTAGGCGGCACTCATTCTCAGCATTGCCGCCCACTCCATCGTCAAAGCGGTTTTATTATCATTATCAGTTTCCATTCTAGGTCCCGCCACGATCAGCTAGAGCCCAGACAGAAATTTTCGGCAGCAAAGCGGCTGCAGCGGCAATGCCTCGATGTATTACTGCCGCTGCCTCGTTTGCGGCAGCTACTACCGCTATTGTGGCACCGCGCCTGCAGCGTAGGCGGCAGATCGGCGGCAGTCCCGACAGGGGTAGATTTGCCTCGCGCGGCGGTTCTGCGTCTCTGCCCTATGCTTAAAGATAGGGCTGCCTCGTTGCCGCAAAAGTGTGTGTAGGGCCTTATAGATTTAGTCCACATCACGTGTTGTTGAGCGGTCGCGTTCTTCGTTCTGCTGTTTGCCTCTATTCTGTTTCCTTCTCATTAACTTTTCAATTGCTATTTCTGGGCTCACTATTGGTTAACTGATTGCTCTACTTATTTTCATTCGATTCTTTTAGTACTTCCACTTTCTGCTCTTTCTTTTCGTTGCTGCCAGTTCTCTATCAATCAATTCTTTTGATCGAAGTAGTTCAAAGGTTAACAATCGCTCTTAAAACCCAGCCAACCACGTCAGAAGGGTGACGAGGAGTTCAACGCAACCGCAGGAGAGTGAAGCTAGGGAGACATCAGAAGTACGGCAGCTTAGGCGAGAAGAGGACAATGAATTTGCAGGGATGTCTGCCCCCGAATTGCTGCGCATGGCCATGGAAATGAACAAGGACCCAGCCATTGAACATGTTTTAAGAGCCGCGGCTCAGAGGATGCCGAAGGACCTCTCTGAAGCTATAGAGAGCGACAAACGCGGAAGAAGCACAGTTATCTGTGGACTGGAAGAGCCTGAGCCTGACATGCCTCCCTCCGAGAGGCAAAATGCGCTCGAAAGCGATGTTTCCCAGGTCCTGGACGTATCGAACATCGAATGCCGTCCATCGGAAGTCTTCAGGATGGGAAAGCCCGACCCTAAACGCCCACGCTTAGTCAAGGTGGTGCTGCCTTCCACCTCTCATTGGCCCCGCGCTCTTGCAAATGCCCGGCTTCTTCGAAGTTGTGGATTTCCTTTGTTCAAACGACGAACTGTGACAGCTGAGGAAAGAAAACACGACTACGAATTAAGGCAACGGGCGCTAGAGGTTAACAAGGGCAAGGCGGACAGGGAGTGGGTCCTGTATCGCAAGGAACTCAAGCGCGCATCTGACCTTCTTCGGAGATCGGAAAACATTTAAGCCTGCATGGTAATCACTTAAAGTGCTACCTACTGAGCGCCCGCAGCTTAGTTAACAAAAACGAACATTTCCATGCACTGCTTGCAAATACTAAGCCTGATACTGTGTTTGCCACAGAAACTTGGCTGTCTGAGAATATTCGCGACTCCGAGCTTATCGGTGGATCACCATACATTATCTATCGTTGTGACCGTGGGACCCGTCGCGGAGTGGGGGGATGGTTGTTGCGTGGTAAAGGGAAACCTAAGCATTGTTCCACGTGTTTTCGAAGCTTCTAGGAAGGCGGATGTGTTGTGCCTTGATCTATTTTCCCCTAGTAAAGCATCACACACCAGGCGTATAAATTTATACAGACCGCCAGGCTTAACTAGAAGCGAGAATGACACTTTGATTGAGACTCTTCAAGAACTTGTGTCTACCCATACTAGTACCATCCTGCTGGGAGACTTTAACCTACAAATCGATTGGACCAATCACCGAGGGGATAACGCTATCAATTCCGCTTACTTACATTTTTTCCAGGAAGCAGACTTTAGACAATATATTAATCAGCCCGCGCATAAAGGAGCCAACCTCGATCTAGTTTTCAGCTCGTCTCTGATTATTTATAACTTAAATGCCCTTCCGCCACTGGCGACATCTGACCACAATATGGTATCATTTGATTTATCCATAAGGTTTGTTGATGTAGAAGCACCTCCAGTACCAGAATTTTTAAACGTCAACTATCCGGCATTGAATACTTTCTTGTTCCACATAAACTGGTTGATACTATTTAGCAATTATTCCTTCATAGATGATGTTTACGAAAGGTTCTGCAAAGCCCTTTATGATGCCTTTTCGGTATTCGTTCCTTTCAGGAAATCACGAACTCGGTTAAATATCAGCCGCATGTTCTTAACCTTTTTGAACAAAAGCAACGCCTTTTGCGAGAACTATCCGATCCTATAAATCACGTAGCTTATAAAAATGTAATGAAAAAAGCTAAAAGCTAAAATGAAATTTTTGGAAAACTGCGAGCGTAGCCTCCGTTCTCACAAGTGGCTGTTTCAACACCTTCATGGGAAGACTAAACTTAAGGCTTCTGTTCCAACACTTATTAATGTTAACAGTGAAAAAGTTTTACTGATCAAGAAAAAGCGTCTGCTCTTTTTGAGTACTTCGCTAGCGTGTATTCTCAAGAAGACGTGAACGCTGATGTTGAGGTGAACGGTGCCTATCCCACAGGGTCGGTGAAATTTACATCCATCCAGATAAGATTTTTACCATACTTAAGCAACTAAAACCATCTACCTCCGAGCCGTATGATGGTGTTCCTCAGATAGTCTATAAGAAATTAGATATGGTGAGATGCTATAGTTCACTGTTCAAGCCTCTTGCGTATATATTCAACATTAATGCTAGGAGAAGTTCCTCTGCTATGGAACGAAGCCATTGTGACGGCAATTCCCAAAGCGTCTGGCAGCCATTTTGTTCATGATTTTCGCCCAATTAGCCTCACCCCGACTCCCGTTAAAGTTATGGAAAAGACAATATATGGAAAACTCCTTTCTTGGCTTAGAAAATTTCCAAAATTCCACAGGAACAGCATGGCTTTTTACCAGACGTTTCTACATCAACAAATCTAGCAAAGACCATTTATGACTTTAGCCAAACTATCAACTGTGGAAGACTGATTGATGCTATTAGGTTGGTAAACAAGTCTTGCACCACAGCGTTATTTTTTTTTTCAAAATTTTATTGTTTCTTTTGTGAGCGGCTCTAATATACAAAGTAGCTACCACTTACATTTACAACCTTCTGCCATCTGACAGGGAGATCATAAAACCCTTTCTTCCAGAATGAAGTCAGCTGTGACTCGAAGAATGCTCCTCCTAAAATTCCAATTCGGTTCGGTCGTTGATCGTCTATTCCTTACGTGTTGCTTGAGAGCTTGAAAGAGGTGGTAGTTCGATGGCGCAAGATCTGGCGAATATGGTGGGTGGGGCAGCACCTCCCACCTAAACTCCCAAAACTTTTGACGAGACGAACTTGCAATGTGCATTGTCGTGAAGAACGTAAACATCCCTCCGCCGCCGTGACATAGCCTCGCTCAGCTTCTGCAGCTGTGTAGCATAAATGTTCGCTCTTACTGCGGTGCCATCGTCAGGAAGCTCAGGAGAGCGTTCCTCAAGAATCCCATCAACAGCACAGCATTACCTTCCTCTCGTGGATGTCCGCATTGAGGTTGTGGTTCTCCTTCAGGGAGCCACTGGGCCTTCCAGCAGGGTTAAGGAGGAAGATCCAGGTTTCATCTCCTGACGACATTTTCTAGAAAGTCGTTATTACGCAAATGAACAAGAAGAGACTAAGCGATAGTCAGTCGCGAAGCCTTGTCCGAGTCAAGGAGTCAGTCAGTCCTCACTGCAATCGTAGTATTTATATGCCCTCAGAAGCAAACTGCCACATGTGCGAAATATTCTAGAATGTTTGTGCTACAACTACGTGCCACCAAACAGACTTTGGAAGTTCCTGTTAAAGCTTTCAAATTTTCTTGGTGCAAGACTTTCTCACCAACCTAATATATACATTGATCTTTCCAAAGCTTTCGACTCTATTTAACAGAGGAATGACTGTTAGGCCTCTGTTATACTCCGGCGGGAGCATCCGCGGAACGTCCGCGGACCAAGGGTGCACGGCGGACGGCGGGCGTGGCGAGGCGCGGCGATTGGTTAGGTGAGGAGTCTCGGCGCGAGGAGTTCCCGCCCTTCCGCGGATGCTCCCGCGGGAGTATAACACTGGCCTTAGAGTTGGGTTGAGCACCACTATGAGGTACACTTGCCTATGCTGTGTTCCTCAGGGAGCTGTCCTATCGTCTCTTCTTTTCTTGATTTACACTATCGATCTTCCTCAGATTTTACAAACCTCCACTGACGTTAAAATAAAGTTCTACGCTGACGATCTAAACATCTATGGTGCCTATGATGCTAATGACAACACCTGCGTTCGCGCATCTTTTCAGAAATCCATTGATAATTTGGACAACTGGACTTCCGTTTTGGGAATTCCTATTAACCTTGAGAAGAGCGTTGTAATGTGCTTTGGAGGTGCAGAAACATCGTTATATACCATCATCGGCGAGATACTGAAGTCATGCGATTCAATTAATTGTCTTTGACCTTGGAATTATCTTTGACAGAAGTCTTAAGTTATCCGTTCAAGTTGATCATGTTGTCAGAAAGGCTTATTCAAGCTTATTCTCAATTCTAGGAAACGTAAAGTGTTCCTATGAGGGAATACTGTTGCGTCTGTACAAACCACACTTGTTGCCCCACCTTGAATACTGCTTGCAGGTCTGGAGTCCCCACTTAAAAAAAGACATTAAAAAAGTGAAAGAGTGCAGCAGGTATTCACCTATCTCCTCTGGTACAGATCAACTCCCACTGCATGCAGAAATGAAATTCCTTGTTGCCATCAGAGACTTGTCAAATTTGGGCTTTAAACATTTCAGGAGAGGCGCGCAATTTTGGATTTAAGGTTCTCATTTCGTATTCTTCGCAGGGAAATTGAGCTATTACCTAGTAAATACTGGGTGTTTAGACATTCCAGTGCGTGGACAGGTGAGTTCAACATCCATTGTTCAGTGGTCTATAGGAAAAGGTACACCTTGATGTTCAACAACGTTTTTAACAAGTGCGCAAGATGGCTCCAGTCACTTCCTCCAGAGCTCCTTCTGTCAACGAATGGCAGCGTTTTTAAGGGCAGACTTGACAGCTTAACCTTTCTCAGTTGCTGTTTTTCACTCCTTTTGACTGATTTCTTTTTTAGGTACCATGCTTTTAAATAGGGCGCGTGTAGCGCAGTCGGAGGCGCCACTGCAGCGTGCACCCGATACCAGGTTCCTGGTTCGGATTTCCCGCCCAGGCCAATCAAGCCTTCTATTCCTCCGGGGTCGGTGAATTGGTACCAGACTTGTCTGGGAAGGATAAAGCGCTGACTTGTTCATTGGCTGGCCACCGCAAGTCATTGTATGGCCAAATACGCATTCATGTCGCCTCCACGACATCCCGTAGAAGTAGAATGCGCTGGCGCATCCCAGAAGGGATTGAGTAACGCCGTCCTTTATCCTTTATCCTTATGCTTTTAATTGGGCATTCCCCTACTTGGGTGGTATTTAATTTCATCACATGATTTAATATTGCTTCATTCTCCATGCTATGTTAAAAGCCATTCTCTCTCGTAGCTCTTTAGCTCCTCATTATTCATGTTTAGCCTTTTTTAGACGTTTGTTTGTTGTTTGTTTGTTAATTGACACCTCTCTTTCAATGCATTTGTTCCTGCGGAAGTCGGCGGTCACAAGCACTACATCGTTTTCAACGGCTTCCAAACAACACTATCTAATGCTATCACTATCACTGCACGATTGCATGCTACTAACCGGCTTACCCAATCTGTAGGTTCCACGTGGGACGCTACTGGGCGGACGACTGCTTTGTGGACATATAGGCCTCTAATTTGACGTGCTTAGTTGTCGCCTTTCGAGGACTGCGGAACAGCCTTGTCAGCGAACGTAACTTGGACCAGGCTCCACTCAGGCATGTTTTTAAAACATTGCCAAAACACATCCACATTTTTTAAAACATTAAACTCAAATACCCATCTTTCTCTTGATTTTCATTAGCGTCTGACCTGCTTTGTAGCGGTGTCGCTTTTTGGAGCCATCATCATCATTTTCATTAGCGTCTATCCCGCTTGGTGGCGGGGTCCGCTCTTCTGGTGTGGTGACGCCAATTCTCCCGATCAAATGCTTGATCAGGGTGCACACCAGCCACCTCTAAGTTCAAGCGCAACGTATCTAGCCAACGTTGCTTCGGGCGTCCTCTGGGCCGCTTTCCAGGGACCACAAGATTCAGGCCAATCTTACACACGGTGTCGTCGTTAGCGCGAAGGACGTGGCCGTACCATCGAAGACGAGCTTCGCGCAGCTTCTCGGATATCGGGGCGACACCGAACCTCTGTCGTATGGTGTCGTTACGAACGCGGTCCAAACGCGTAACTCCAGCCGTCCACCGTAGCATCTTCGTCTCCATTACACTGAGGCGGCTTTCAACTTCCTTCGTCACGGGCCAGCACTCAGCACCGTACGTCGCTACTGGGCGGACTACTGTTCTATAAACCTTCGACTTGAGGTGCTCAGGTATTGTCCTTTCGCAAAGCACCCCAGTCAGCGAGCGCCATTTGGACCAGGCTGCACTCACACGCGCATTCACCTCCATCTTTAAGCTGCCATCGGACGTGACTGTTGACCAAAGATACTTGAAAGATGTGACTCATGAGAGCTCAGTACCATCGATCTTAATAGATCCGTGCTCATTCACATCCGTCGTCAAGTATTCCGTCATTTTGACGTTTAGCTTGAGACCGAACAATGCCAAACGATCGCACCACGCCTGTGCCTGTCGCTCGAGTTCGGTTTTGTCTTCACATGCAAGCATGACGTCGTCAGCATACAGCAGCGTCCAAGGTGCCGCCATTTGGAGATCTCGTGAGATTGCATCCATCACGACCACGAAGAGCAGTGGGGATAGCGCAGATCCCTGATGCACCCCTACAGAGATGGGAAACTCCATCGAGGTGCCCGCTGGCGCTCGCACTCGACTCCTTGGGCAAGAGTATAGAATGCGCACCCACTCAATAAGCTCTTCAGGGATACCATGTTGTCGCAACGCGTACCATATAACATCTCGCGGAACGCGGTCGAAGGCCTTCTCTAAGTACAGGAAGGCAAAATGCACCGGTTTCTGTTTCTCGCGGTGCTTCTCTAGCAGAAGACGAACGGCGTGAATGGCATTAACGGTGCCACAGCCAGATACGAAACCACACTGATTCGTGGAAAGCTGTACGACATTCCGGATACGTCCGTCGACAATTCGCTCAAAGATTTTCATGGTGTGCGAAAGAAGACGAATTGGACGGTAACTGGCGCAGTCTGCAGGACTGCCCTTCTTCTTCCAAATCGGGATGGTCGTGCTTTGCTGCCAACCCTCAGGCACTTTCTTCTCAGCAACAACCTGGTTGAAAAACGCAGTCAGCCAGTCAGCAGGGCACCAGCCCTTCGACTTCCACAGGTCAGCTGGCAGGTCATCGGGACCAGTGGCTTTGCATGACTTCATCTTCCTCAGGGCTGCTTCAGTTTCGCTCACTGTGGTCTTCTGAACGGGATCGTATACAGGTGATGCAAAAGGAACAGCAGGATGTTCAAGTTCTACATTCGAGATTTCCTCGAAGTAGTCGTGCCATCGCTTCACAGCCCTCTTACGATCCATCAGAAGATGACCGCTCTCGTCGTTAATGCCAAAGAACTTCTCAATGTCTTCTGCTTGGCGACAGCGAGCTTTGGCGAGTCGGTAAATATAACGCTCACCATCGCGCGTTTCCAATTTTTTGCAGACATCAGCGTAGTATGCGGCTTTAGCAGCGGCCACTGCCTTCTTTGCCGCTTTCTTTGCTTCTCGATAGTTCCGCCAATTATGGACTGTTTTATCACCGATAAACACGTGATAGAGCCGTTTCTTTTCTCGGACTTTCTCTCTGACATCTTCAGTCCACAGCCATGCCTGCTTGTCGACCCAGCGTCGTCCAGGCTTCGTTGTGCCGAGTTCAAGGCGTGCAGCCCGAGTTATCGCATCGGTAGCGTCCTTCCAGGTTTCGTCGACAGTTGTCACTGTCGGCAACCGAATGCGAGAAATAACTGCCGCTTCCTTCTCTTTCAGTCGCCACCATTTGATTCTAGCCGACCCACATCGCTCGACATGTTTACACCTCGGAGGTGTGACCTTCAGCGAGCAGATCAGTGGACGGTGTTGCGTGGCAACCGTCTCATACGGCACGGTCTTCGCGTCTGTGACAAGGCCTTGGTCGCGACGCCTAACAAGGACATAGTCAATCTGCGTTTTAGCATTCCCGCTATAAAACGAGATGAGGTGGGAGTCACGCTTTCGAAATTTGGTGTTCACGATGGTGAGGTCATGTGAGTCTGCATACTCAAGTATACGCTCACCATCGGCGTTGCGCGACCCATATCCAAAACCACCATGACAGTTGTAGCCGTCTTTCGTTTCTCCGACGTGACCATTAAGGTCACCTGCCACAACAACCATATCTTGTGACGGTACTTCCGCTGTCTTCTCATCAAGCAGGGACCAGAACTCGTCCTTGGTTTGCTCGGAACAGCCTGTCTGCGGAGCATACGCAGGAAAGAAATGGCATCGTCGCTCTTCTACGGCGACAACAATCTTCATCAAGCGGTCATCGAAACGTTCTACGCTTGCAATCGCGTCAAGGAAACGCTCGGAGACGATCACACCGACACCACTGGTGGTCCTGGGACTTCCACATAGAACAGCCTTGAAGCCACGTCCTATGTCCCTTGACTTGCTGCAGGACCACCTCGTCTCCTGCACCGCACAGAAATCTATCTTTCTTCGCTCCAGTGCTTCTACCAACTCGCACGAGCGGCCCGTCAACGTACCCACATTCAACGTTGCTACGCGGGTCTTGCCTACGTTACGGGACTTTCGGACTAGCTCAGTTGCCCCCCGATGCCGTCCTCGCATCAGGGACCCTCGTACACTTTTCACACTCGCCGGGCTTTGCGAGTGCGCGTCGGCTCCCGCGGACGCCGTAGCATTATCTCGAGAAGTCTGAAACGCCATCAACCATATGATGTGACACAAAATGTTCGTAGGCCGGCCTGTCACTAGGGCCTGTCGCCTGCATTCGAATGTCCGTGTTTGGCTCGGCTTGCAAAAGCAAGCAGTTTCCAGTGGCACCACGTGAAGGAACGGACATCGCCACATCTTTTTGGAGCCATGACGCCACCTATCCCGATTCAGTGCCCCATCAGGGCTTACATCGGCTAATTTCAAGTTCATGTGTAACGCATCGGCCCGGCGCTACTTCGATGCTTCCAGACGCTTCGAGCTTAAGGGCAAGTACCGCGAAGCATTTCCTACCTTAGTCCACAAAAGACGAGCATGTCGGGTTGCTAGGACAGCGTGTATTCCTAAGCAGTGTAAATGCAATGTTGGATGCAAGTAGCAGCATTGAAGAATGCAAAATCTCGATCAACGTTGCGTACTAAATGACAACGAAAATCTCATCAGTGAGTTGGAACATACCTCTATGGCATCAGGGTCGCCATACTCTACCCGCCAACATGCTTCCTCTGAGCCGTCAACGAGCTTTATTTTTCGACATGAAAGTGGGAAGTGAAACGCCTGAATTTGAAGGGCTATCACCACCACACTTTATAGAGTATTCGTTTTCTAATCATTTCTAGAATCACTTTTTACTTCTGTAGAAAATGAAATTGATAATATTTATTTGGAAGCACATCCTTCAATTTTATTTGAAAAGTTAATTCATTAACGCATTTTCAATCACAACCATAAACAGTTTTGCTCATCTTAGGGCCTGTTCATACTTCGCGACAAGAGCGACTCGTTGTCCGTGCAAAACATGCATATCGATTAAACCCGAGAGCGCGCCGTCGAAAAATGTTTGCACTTGAGCGCCGGCCCTGCCTCCAGTCGTTCTTTTCGCTCTAGTCGCTGCTATCGCGAAGAATGAACAAGCCCTTACTATATAGTTAGTAACTTGTACAGCTAAATTGTATTAAATATAAAATTAAATTCCTTTTTCTTTCTTCTTGATACTTCGCTATCTAAAGGGCTTCTTTCTTCAGAAAAAATCCTTTTTGAGAACTCACCCGCCCTCGGCTGCTCTTATACGCCATGAAAAGGTATGCTCGATCACTTAGTGGGTTTTCTATCCGATAGTAAAGAGCGAACGACGAAGGATCCACTTTAGCTGCGGCCTGAGAAGAATATAGCAGTTACATATTTTAACGAGCAAGCTAAAGTAGCACAAAGTTTTAGACTTGTCAAGCTTAGACTTCAAAATTCATAGAAGATAATAAATAGAGGGAGGAGGTGTGAGTGTAAAAATATGAAGATCACGTATGAAACGAGACAATTCCTTGCTCTCCTTCAATGAATGGATCGAACATCTCTGAATACTTCAGTAGCTAATTGTAATATTAAGTATAACATGGCACATATAAAGTATAAGATGGTACATAACAGCGAAGATAGGCAGAACGCTTTGAAAGCTTCTGAAAGGAATGAAGGCTTGGAGGCAGGGGGACTCATAGGCAAAACGCTTTGAAAGCTTCTGAAAGGATTGAAGGTTTGGAGGCAGGGCGACTCGCCTTCTGCTGATACTACTTATTTAATTCCGATGATGTTCCTGCAGTAACATGCCTACTTCAAGTTATGGCGAAGCATGCAGAGCGTATAATAGTAAGTGTCTGACGAAAAGCGGAAAAAGGAACCGCTATGAGTGAAACAAAATTTTTTTAGGAAGGTATTCGAAGCACACGGTGGTTCAAGCTTCTTCAAATGTCAGAAATTGAAAAGCAAATCGCTTCGGCAACGTTTTCACTAATCGAACCCAGCAGTAGGCAAGGGAAAACCACTGCATGTATTTGAGAGTAATCAAAAAATGGCCTTTGCTCGCTCAGCATGGCCTCGATGTTTTAAGGAGGCTCTTCTCACACACGCCTAAACAATACTTCGGGTAACAAAACCTACTTCGACTGGTGTAGCTCCGCCGATGAATGCCGCCTCCAATTCCGTCTCGGGCCCTTCTTGGATTAGCTGTAAGAACCATAAGTACGGGCACGTCATGTCCGATAGTAGATACAATGGAGGACCTTTTAACAGGATGGTGCCGTTTTAGATTTGTTGAATAAGCATCAGCATCGGCTAGTCGTTGACATAAGGTTGTTAACGTAAAACTAACCGAAAAATGGCTCAAGCGCTCGCAGTTCGTCGTCGGGTGCCCGGTATCCACACATACATAAGGGTCTGTTAAGGTGGATTGTGCTCTCCTCACTTCGTTAGAGAGAAGGAAATAGCGAAGCGCGCTTATGATCGCGGCTTTTGGACGACTTCAGTCAAAGACCACAAAGCGACCGCACGCTTGAGAAAAGTAGCACGCCCTCACACACCTGCGCAACTTACCGCAAGTATAGAGTGGTGATCTGTGGCGATAGCACGACCTGGGTCATTCATAAGTTATAGATTATCTACTCTCCTTTTTCATGATATTAGGGTGTATCAGAATTTTGTCCATTTTCCTCGATAAAACATGGCTGAGCCTCTCCTGAGCCACGTGGCAAGTTGGATTGTGAGAATGTTCTGGAGTGTCCAGAGCTTACTATTCAAGACTGAAATTTTTACAAGGCAATATTTGTGGCTAATTATGGCTTGTGACCACAATCACCTTCGACATTGCTTGTTGTATGAGCTCATTCCGCAGCAGAAGCCTGCCGAAATATGTAACACATATGGGGAAGGGGTAGTCCCTAAGAAAACTTGCAAGAGATGGTTCTACTTCCTTAAATCAGGCGTTCGCAGTTTGGAACATGACACGAGGTCGCAATGTTCAGTGGAGGTTAATGAAGAGACTCTCAGAGACCTAGTCGAAGCCGATCCTACAACAAGTATCAGGGATGTGGCAAGATGGTTGGGCTACAGCCACAGGACGGTGAACCGCCGTGTTCAAGAGCCCGGGAATGTTGTAAGGTACGACAAATGGATACTTTACAATCCGACGGATGAGTAAGGAATCCGCGAGTGCCTGTACTTTTTAACCGAATGGTTCGGTAAAATAATCAAGAGCGATGAAAATATCGTGTTCTTGGTTAGCCACTGTAGACATAAGAAATGAGTGGACGCAAGAAGGGGCCCGAAACTGGACGTTAAAAGAAAAGTTCACGAGAACAAAGTGATGTTGTCGATTTTATGGTCGGTCTCTGGAGTTCTATACTGGGAGCTTCTGCAAGATGGTGTCACAGTGACCGCCGACAAGTACGCCCCAAGATGAAGCGTATCAAGGCTGCACTGGATCGGAGACACGAGCAACCGAAGAATATTTGCTTTCTACACGGCAACACACAACCGCATGCTGCTTTTCAGACGCGCAGGAAATCAGTAGGACTGGGATGGGAAGTCCCACCCCATCCCCTTTTCTTAACTGATCTAGCACCATCCGACTTCCATTCTCTGCAACATTTCTTGGATGGGAAATTATACGACGACAGTAGCGACATGGAACAGTATCTGAATGCGTTCGTCTCGTGGAAACCTTTAGAGGTCTAGGCGCAGCACTGAACAGTTGCCAAGAAAATGGCAGCAAGTGATCAATAGTAGCGGTGATTATATTGTTGACTGTACCTTGTTCCTCCAAATAAAAATTCCAAAAAATTCAAAAGCTGACCAAACTTATGTTACACCCTAATAACATGCTCTTTGCACTATTCTTGTATTTATGCTCATTCATATTGTTTATTGTTTTTATTGTTTATTATATTTATTCTTGACAAAAATATTCACTCTACTTATTTTTACCACATAATGGGAAAGGTATGCTGAGACCCTCATCGCTGACCTAAGGTTTTGCCGCATCCTAATCTTGAGAAAAGAAAGCTATAATGGAAGCAAGAGTACCACGAACGATGAGTATCAACAGTGCCTATGCTGTGAAATGCAACACAAAGAGCAACGGTGTGCAGAAAACGGCTGTACACTTTAACATTCAACATCCGCTTCACCAGCAACAGACATTGAATGCATAAATTGCACTTCAAACCGAACACGTTTAATTTTGTACGCTTTCTCCATGTTCTAACAGTGGGACCGACATCGCGCTACAACGTGGTGAAAATGTCGCAGAACTAGAGTATATGTTCCTGCGGAACAGCGTCTGCGCTCGTGACAGGTCTCTCAATTATATTATCTTGTTTAATTCGTAGATTACTTGGATACTTAAGGCTTATCTTTAGACTAAGGCTAACCAACGATGCTTTTTGTCGACTTCTTGAAGGAAACAGATATTCAATAGGAGCATCTAAGAAACTGTTCTCAGTGTGTTATTTATTTATTTATTTATTCTATAGGTCAAGAAGACATACACTAAATTCGAGGAAAAATAGGCAGAAACAACCATTTGCAGAAAAGATAATGAAGAAGAAAGCACTAGTAAAAGAAACGATAGTAAAAAAAATGGCAGTGACGACTCTTCAGTACCAAATAGAAAATATTGTACGTTAGAGACTCACTAGTATAAGTTATGGAGTTAGTAGTTATGCTAATTAGTTGTTATGTAGTTATGCTAGTATAAGCGTACCATAATGCTTGCTGATGACCTTGGAGTCACAAAGAACACATCAGTGCATGTTGATGGTGCCGGTGACACTAACGGAACCTGGAACAGGAGAACTGGGATGTGTTCAGCAAAAGCAAGAAATAACAAATAATAATTGCCGACCTCTGGAGGAGCTGTTCTTATCAATTTCTCAAACTCAGCTCTTTTCCGAGGCTTCCGCTCTGGCCAGATCATAAGCTTCTCTCTATTTATCTGAAGCAAGCATGTTTTCTGTCACGTGTGCACGCGGCTACAATGGTATCGGTGCCTCCCCGCGTTCATCCATGCTGGCCGCGCGCATGGCTTAATGTGGGTCATGCTTCAACTTCCGTCGCGCTCCCTTGCAAAGAGAGGAGCGATTGCGTTTTTGCAAAGCTCAGCCCACTGCCGCGAGCCTTCGCGTCGCGCAGATGGCCGAGATTTCATTATTATTTGACATCCGTGACTTTGTGGCATGCAGCAACATATTCATGCGCTTATTCAATGGGATTGTCTGTGTTCTGTCCTTTGTGCGTAGTATTGTACCTAATGGGTGCCTACAAAATTGTTTTTCTGATTCAACATGACATCGACTTCCTCAAAATCATGCGAAAGAGATAGAACATCCTCGAATTAAGTAATGGAGAAAAACATCGCTTCGATGTGCTTTAAACGGGTTCACCATTTCCCGTAAAGTGCTGATGTGTATTGCAGGGGACTGTAACATGAACGTGGTATAGAACATATTCGTCAAGCGATTTTAGCAAGTGATGTTTATAATGGTAAGTACACACGGTGCAAAAGGGTACTAAAATTCTTTCCGTCGAATTTCACTAACTGCTAGCGCACTTAAAAAAACAGTCATGTCAAGGAAGTAAAACGATGGAAAGCGGAGAGGAAGATCGATTTCGAAAGTTCAGTTGAAGAAAGAAACCTCATTCGATCGAATCATATGTGCTGAAACCAGGAACAGAAATAAGAAGCTCGTTATAATTTTAGCTGATTCGTTTCTGTCATTGCATGACCACGAAGCTTCAATTACCTCGTGTGGTCACTCAACGCGTCATGCGTATTTCCGACGTTACTAAAAATAATGAAGGGTTATGAAAAAGAAATCGAATAAGAAACTCAAGAATGACGCGTCAGGATAAAGCTATCTCGTTATAACAACTGATTGTCGAACCTCCGCTCAACGAAGACGATGGACTCATAATGTGGGCCGCAGCCCTCAGAAATTGAACACCGGAAGAATTTCGTCGTCGATTGCGTTCCTCGGTTAAAAATAGCTTGCACAAGCTGTTTCCAAAATATTGCGTTTCAAGAAGAGTTAGTCGTTTTCAGCCAACGGTATACCTCGTTGGGGAAATTTGAAATAGTTTGGCCTTAGTAAGTTTAAACGACATCAATTTTTTCACAATGGATACAAATAGCGTCTCAACTATGGTAAAAGCTGTGCTGGCTATGAATACTATTTATTGGGAGCTTATAATGTTGAGTGGAGTTTTAGCACTTGTGGTTTTCAGCATCCAGTGCACAACGAATGTTACCAGATCGGCTTTGCTGTGGCCCCTGTCATTCGATGCAAAAAGCTCACATCCAGGCTGAATCAAAGTTTCAGGTCGAAGGAAACGCTTTTCCAGGTGATAACGTTCTAGCGTTGGGCACGGTATGCTATGGCAGTAGCATCTAACGCACTCTATGTTGAAACCTGTTATATGATGGTTTGTAATTTTCTAACAACGGTTTTCGAACCAGCTTTCTCTTATCTGCTCTCTTCGCTCTAACACATGTGCTTCAAACATAAAGCTTGGAGAGCTAGCAAAAAATGCTCGATCAGTTTGCACAACACAAAATTAACATCCAGAGCGCCTCACTGAATTACTTGAAGCCTTTTCATGAATTGTTGACGCTTACACCACAACGAATTTAGGGTGTCTTGGAGAATTAAATGCAAAAACAGACAATTCATTGAAAAAATTAGAAAGTTGGTCGCCTTTAACCTATAGGCTTGTAGCGGTTTTTTCTATTCTGTCATTGTATTTTTTTTTGAGACGACGCAGTATGAAACCACTCAGGCACAGAGCTCTGTCTCAACCTTACGGGAGAGGGAGGAGATAGAGAGTCACCGCAATGAGGATGCAGAATATGCGCAGGGAAACGGGAGCAAAACGCATCGCTTGCAAATGGAGAAAGACGATTCGATGGTGTTTTAGCTGTTTTGATTGGTTAACCTTACAGATTACTTGCTGCTGGAGCTCGATCGATTTACGCTTCTACAATGAGGGAACAACAACGGCCAGGCATGACTCCGAGCTCCTCGTGATGGGGAATGCACGCAACAACAAGTCCTCGCTGATAGCTCATAGAGCGTATCAGTTTCTGTTCATACCTGCAATATCTATTGATTGCAAGCAAATGTTCAGGTTTCTCGCATCAAAGTTGATAATTAATTGTGGCATGTATTGAAATCCGTTGGAAATGCAGTATCTGGCATAGCATGTCGCAACAAAAATAGAGGACGAATAGCGGGAAATCACGCAGGACTCCTCCTTATGGTGAAAGCTAAGGGCAAGAAGAGAGGATGGTTCTACAACTGAGTGTGGTTCTGCACACGCTCTGCTTTTATTTATCTCCTCATCTCACGTATTTAAGGAATGCAAGTAGTGGACTCGGTGAAAATAAAGCGGAATTCAACTCCTAGTCCTATGGAGGACTCAAACGTTCACGAGGAGGAAGTATCATCGTCGTGGAATATGTGGTGAATGCGCTTGAACGAGGCTTGCCCACTTCGACTAGTCTTGCTTGACAGCGACTTCAGATAATATCGTTCTGTTGTTCACGATGGGTGTTAACTTTGAGCTATTTGGTAGTGAATTGATTTATTTTCTTACTGAGAATCGTACGTCATATTCGATGTCTCTAATAAGCAGCACCTATCAAAGAGCTGACTGAGCGCTTCCAATCAATTTCTCGATTTTTTACTGTGAGATGACCATTTGGATAAATGACGCGTGGATGTGTTAGCCATATTTCAAAAAAAAGGCAAGAAATATCGATCAAATGACCGCTTTCGATCCCTTTAACGATTTGCGTCCTCAGTTGATAATAATTTGGAGTGGGCGTCGCGTAGTCATGTTTGCCGAAAATCGGACTACATAGCTAACAACTAGTGTTCATGAGTTGTTATCCCACGAATCTCCCTCGATAGTGATCCTTCGACCTCTCATATTAGGAAGGATCTCGGGCCACTTGTCGCAGCGCCATGAGGCGCATCCCCGGGTGGTTGATATGGGAAAGAATCGCGAACCAAATGCTACCATGTACTGCCCAGAGATGCAGGTGGTATTCAGGAAATGAATTCCGTGCTCCTCTGTCAGGTCGACTCATACCTAATGTGTGGGCGTGGGTTGTTCATGCACACAGTGCGCGGGATATATATCTTGTGTCGGTCCGGTCAAACGCTTGCACTCAGTAGATCGGGAGTGCATGGTTGGCGAATCGAGCCCGTGCGAAAAGTTTCTACCCCCAACTTATCATTAGTAATATTACGGCTTCATGAGCAACGTTAGCATATTAGGGAGTACCTATTTCATCCCTAGTTGATTTGTTTGAAGGCGTGGTTCCTGACTTGACAAGAATCGTCGGACCTTGATATTCTGCACTTAAAGAACAACCATAGCAAATTTTCGGTATATTCGGCATCAGTATGATATGCTATATGGAGGCTCAGACAAAGCGCTTTCCTTATCACTCATTGCTAGCAAATTTTCTAACTTTGTGCGTATGCGCCTTTACGTGCGTTTATGCATTTGGCGCTCCAATGGTTGTATTGGTGCCCAATTAGCTATTTGATATTTTCTAGATCTCTTTGAAGTGGAGACTAATAGGCAACTATTCCACGGTAATAACGAACACTATATGAGAAGAGATTTGTTAGCAACATAGCACAAGCAAATGTGGAGACGAAGATTTCCTGAAGATCGTGTCAAGTGGGCGTTCATATCTTTCGCCTACATGCATAATTCTACTGGTCGTGGTGACCTTGTCATCTACCCCGACCTGCCTATCCGAAGGATATGACCGAACATTTGGAGGATTGGTATTCTGCGCACAAGCACGTGTTTCTCCATGATTTGGTATATATGACAGCATGGTTACTTACGAGCCTTCCGTAGTCATCCTCCTCGACGCTGTAGTCAGGTGCAGTTGTGTGTGCTTTTTCAGAAGGTGGAGTTTGCTTCCTACAAGGTACCAGCATATCTGTCATTAAATTGAACAACACACAAAGGCAGTGTCCCATCACTGCTTGCCAGAATACTTTGAAGAAAACTGCAGGTAACAAACTACGTCGTGGATTCTACTGTTTTTATTTTCTCTTCATACAGATGCAGGATTAGGAAGCAGTTTTGTAATCTGCCCATTTCTCAACATTATGATAATTCGTCCAGAATCTTCCAAAATCAATGCTCTGTTCACGGATTCAAATACGTTGCAACTATAGGGTATCTTATCCAACTATACAAAAGAGAGAAGGGACTATTAGTCGCCGCTGGGAAGCTTGTGTAGTCCTCTTTCCCCGTGGAGCAGTGCACTCATTGCGGAGGACACTCAGACCAGGAAAGGGTCTCTGGCGTATGTATGAATGGTGAAAATGAATACCCCATATGAGAATATCCACTTTTCAAATAGTAGAGAAGTAGATTTCATTTTTGTTGAGCCCTTGAACACATGTAGCTAGGAGCCCTCAAACTTACATATCGTCAGCACGCACACACGTGCTATGTGCCACCTGTGTTTATTTAAAGGAGGCTTAAAAAGACTATGCAGCAGACGGATTGGTGGCTCAGGGGTGATTGATGCTGCTTCACAGGTGAGGGGCAAAGTGTTCGTTTAGCAAGTTTTCCATGCGATCGCACTGTCAGTGTGTATACACGTAGTCGGACAAAACTTTAAAAACGAATATCGTATTCGTGGAAACATATCAGCTTTCCCGGTCGGGTTTAGACGAAATTATCCGACCTCTTCTCGACCCATGGATCCGTGAAAGGGCAATAGTGCCTCTTCAGATTTACTCATGATCGCATGGTCAGGAGAGCGTGCAACTATGTCGCGGCGTGTCATCGTTCAACGTTAGAAATCTTTCTATACTTATCTTCAACAAAAATCCGTTTATTTTTCTATGTTTTACAATTTTTGAAGGGTCACGAAGCAGACGTGTTCCAAAAATAACGTACCGTCCAGCAGTGAACAAATCAGCGGCGAGTCCTAATTATTGACCTGTTGAGACTGCAGTAACTACCTGTTTACCATCATGAATGTGTCCAGTTGTATACTTTGAGGGACAGTAGAGTACCATTGCACATGTGCAACAATCGGGTGTCCTTCCTTGCGCTTGGTGACAACGATTGGTCGATTATTCGTTGCTTGTTGGATTGTGCAATCAAGCATTGCTCGCAATTGCTGCACCTTTATATAATGCATTTCGCTCAACTCCGCCAATGGTTGTGAAGGTTCATACTCCACCTATGGCTGTCCAGAAAGTATCTGCAAAAATTTCTGCATTTCTCCAGATTTTTTTTAGAATGTTGTGTTGGGTATTCTTTGAAGCTCCTTCTGTGCGGTCTGTATATAGCTGGTTCGAGGGCTTCAGAAGCGGGAACAGGCGTCTCGAAAATAAGCCTCGCTCTCGTCGACCAGCAACGTTATCTTAGGACGAACCGAGGAAATTGGTGAAGCAGCATCCATGTGAAGGTGTACGTTATTTTGCTGCTTCCCTTACTGTTCCCGACCCACCGTGGACAATGGACTGCGATCTCTTGGAATGGTTAAAAAGCTCGGTCAGTGGCTCCCATACGAACGGACCGACGACAACCGGCGAAGACGTCTGGACATATGCACTCAGCTGCTCTCCCAAGGTAGCACCTTCAACTGGCTGGACACCATCGTCATAGGAGACGAAAAATGGGTCCTCTACGTCAACCTCGCTCGTAAACGCGCGTGGTGCCAACGCGATGAAGTGCCGAAATCTTTCGTAAAAGGTGAAATTCATGCGAGGAAGCGCGATGAGCGCCTGGTGTTTACGAGATCTGTCATTTCGAGCTGCCGCCTGACAACACGACGGTCACTGCCGAACTCTACTCTACCCGACTGCAGAGACTTGCCGACTAGATGCGCAAAGAACAGCCCAGGCTCGACAAAGTTCGCTTGCTGCACGATAACGCGCGCCCACACCTTGCGAAGACGACTTCTCAGAGAATTCTGGTACTTCGGATGGGAAGTTCTTCAGATCATCTGGAAGGGAAGCGTTATGAAGATCGTGACTACCTCGAAAATGACCTCCGAAGTTTTTCGCCTCCAAGGTGTAGGATTTCTACGCCAGTGGAATTCGAAGTCTTGCGGAACGTTGGCAGAGGATAGTCGATGTTGATGGAAATTATTTGGTTGATTAATAAAATGTTGAAAAAATTGTGCTATTTTATAAAAATTGTCATATTTCTGCAGACTTTCTGACACCCAGGAAATTCTAGAGAAATGTGCTCTTGCGGACTAGCTTAGGGTATTACTTTTTAAAACAGTTAACTTTCAATAATTTTACAGTCGTTATCAAAGAGACTTGATGAAGTGTTCTTCCCACTAGAATAGATTCTAGGAGCCTATTGTAGAATATACGCCAATGAAAATCGAGAAGGTGACAAATACCAAACCAGAAATTCAACAAGGCATGGGAACCGAACACTTGCCCGCACCTGAGAAACAGCGTCACACATCCTTGAACCACCAGTCCGCTTGCTGCATAGCCTAACAATAAGCCTCCCATAAATCAACACACGTGGCACATAGCACGTGTGTGCGTGCTGACGGTGTGAAAGTTTGAGGTCTTCTAGCTCCTTGGATTCAAGGACTCAGCAGAAACGGAACCTGCTTTTTTACACTATGAAAGGTGGAGATTCTTGCAGTGGTATTCATTTTCGCCGTCCAGACATACGCCTGATAAACTTTTCTGGTAAGTTTGATATGGTTAGGCTAAGGCTGTGAATTATTGAACATATGTAGGATGCTTCCACATTATTAGTCTTCCACCCACTCTTTTCTTGAGGTGAAAATATATGGCATGGCGCAGAGTTTCTGCAGATGTCCTTCAAAGGGTAGTGCCTCAACATATCTAGACTCACAATGATCTGCTTTTTGTTCGATCGGCCGCTGCAACCATTAACGCTTGCTTTGCCGAGAGCCACGACCTATAAAATGAGAGTCACCCCATACAGATTGCTTGTCAGAGGTCGGACCTTTATCACTATCGTAGACTGCGCCACAGGTTTGAATAAAGACATGGTAGAACGGAGACGACTTATCGGCGCTTTTTCGAACCGTGGGGCATTGCCGTCCAGCGGCACAGATGATGGGGGTCAATACGGGCTGGGGAGGGGTGAAGTTTCGACGATAAAATTTTCTTGCCCTTTTTCATGCAGGAGTTCATCGTTCTAGCGCAATCCTTGTGTGGTGGCCTTCCCTAGTATGTCGAAATAATCTGCTACACCACGGGCTGTATATTGAAAATACCCTAGCCTACCAGTGTTCGTTCCGCCCCATCTTCGCCCTCCAACTCGTATTGCTCCGATGATCTCCGTCACTGGGAGGGGTCCTCTGTTTGACAAAGTGGAGTCATTTGACGTTGCGGATGCTCTGCGGGTATCATTTTGAGAAGCGGTCTCAGGAAGCGGTTTACTATAGGTCTTATCGCCGCTTGCGGTACGCCAGGCATGCAGCAGATCAACTTTGGCTCTACCTAGGCACCAATCAATGTCCACAAACAGCCGATGGTTGGTTTATTGTGCACCTCCGCGTTTCGTGTTTTTTCGAGTTATATGTCTGTTGTTTCCTGATTTCGTTTGCTTGTAGGTTTGGAAATCCTTTAATATGCAGTGGCTGCCGAATCAGATCAGTCTTGATGGAAGCACATCCCCCCTCCATCGTTGCTGGCATTTGAAGAGTGCGGCGAAAGTCGGCGTTATGGCGGGTGTCGTGTTCTAAGTGGAGGTGAACTTTTTTACACCCTTCTATGTACATATTTACCTAGAAACATATATAAGGACAAGATGAGAATGAGGTGTGCAACTATGAGGACAGTATGAAGACCATGGGATATTTCCGGATTATTAACGCTGTTCCTGTTTCCAGTTATACTCTCCGTAAGAAGGTCAGGTGTAACAAATATGTGTGGGATATAAAAAAGCAGATGTATGTTAGGTGAATAGATCGGATTCCTCATTGTAAGTGTTACCTTACTTCCCGATTTACATAAACTGCTTGACTTGGTTTCTCGATATATGGAACATTTGTAGGAAAATGACGCCAGTGACAGCCGAAATCATTCTCATAGAGGGGGAAGAGGTCACAAAACCTGTATGTTTGATCAAAGCTATTTATGTTGCCCATGACAGTTTCGTTACATCTAATAGCTTAGTAAATTCCCGGTTAACGGCTTCGTTCAGGAGTGTTCGCCGCGCCTCGAACTCACGGTTTAAGAGTTGGAAAACAGACGGATGTCATCCAGATTGCCTTCTCCACTACGTTCGCATGGCAGTCGAGGTGGATTGCTGAATATGCTGACTGCCGCAAAATTTCTACATGCATCGAAATCACACGGATCGTTCTCGCATATGTCATACATGATAAGTTAGCACGCCTTTAAGATAACATATTTGCCTTTATATGTTGAAGGTTTAAAAGTTCGTAAGACACGTCGCCGTCTCTGGCATCGATAGGATGTTTTGATGACTTCATACACCAAGCTAGCATGCCCGCTCCGCCCGCTCACTCCACTAATTCCAGATTCTCGGCCAGCAATTTTACAAGAACTTGGGTGCCGGATGCTCAATCGAAGCCGTCTACGTTAGCAATTACTTACTGTGCTCGGTTCATGTGGTTTTGTTTTCATTTGAAGCAAGAATTCTTTCAAATCAATTTAGTAGCTGCGGCAAGGGAATGGATGCCGCGAACAAATGAAAATAACTACGGTAAAAGCCTATAGCCGTTTTCGTTTTCTATTCTATTTTCCTTTCTATTCTATTCGTTCCTATTCGATAATTTAAGGTTTGTAAACTAATCTCCTTATGATGAATCTCATGAGTTGAAGTGTTTTAGATTACGGAGCCAGCAATTAAAATAAACGGACGCTATCATACTTAACGGCCGGGATGAGTCCGGGTTAAAAGATCTTCCTAATGTAGTCGAGACTACACTGCTAAGCAAGTAGCTTTTGTTTTCTCACTCTTCACTTCTAGTACGTCTTTGTCAGATTCGACGGTCCCGTTATACAAAATGCACCTCTGTTTAAGATATTCTTGGCACTATTCTGTGTTTCCTTCACAGGTCAAAAACTTTCCGCCCAAATCTCCGCCTAGAGATAGGAATTGTTGGGGGTGCTGGCCACGAATCTGACATCCAAGTGCAGTCTCTAATCGGGGGATGGGAAGGGGGCACCTCATATTCTCCTAAATATCAATAAATCCTTGTAGGTTTTTTTATAGCCCTCCCCGAGCGACGCTTAAAGGCATGCTCCCATTTCGATCACGCAGAGCGACGCTTTCAGAGGTCGAGAAAAACCAAGAGTTGTTCGGACCTATCCTCGGCTATCAGTCCCACAGCGAAATTGTTTACGATGAGCGCAGCGGCCGTTTAGAAGTGAAATTCCCTGCTATGAGGGTGCCATCGTAAGGGGGAATGTACCTGAAGCTATATTCATTCAGGAAAAGGGAAGCTGGAGCACAGAACAACCTTGCTTAAGCGCTAACATTAGTGCGCTTGTAGAAGGTTTTAAGACAAAAGTACTAGATTCAGTTTCAACGGAGTAGTGAGAGGATAGTATTTCTTGTCATATACAACAGTTCCCAAATGTGCAAACGCATGGGGCGTTTCCTGTTTCTATTTCATGGCTGTATATTTGAGCCCAGCTGTAGCATACATAGATGTTCTTCCACATTAATGAAGAACGTAAATTTTTCCGATAACTTACTCAAGTTTTTTGATAAGTTCGCCACATGTTAAATACAAATATGGTGGATCGAATAGAAAAATTGTAGATTGTTTTGCAGATAATGTCTTTGTTTTCTAATGCTTTTCTCTTTTTGGGCCTGGGGTGCCATTTAGAATGTTTTTTCGCTTATTTAAACTATAGATTTATGTCCCCTATGCTTGAATTCTTCACTTAAACGTGATTTCGGCTGTTACCACTTGAACGTTGCAACGTAGATGGAATAAAGAGCAACATCTCTGATTTACGGTGTATATTACACAATGTTGGAGCTGCTCAACGCAGGTTCTTAAACGGACTTGTTATACCTTTCACTCTGTCCTTTCCCAGGAGTGGCTGTTCATCATTTCCTATAGACTGTCACCACCAAAACATAGCAGTCCGACTCATCAACAAGCGCTGCTCTGACCGTAACCAATTTCGCATAGCGACCACTTGCCGCGCAACTGCTGTCGCTGCCGAATTTCCACATTTCTACAGTGTCCCTTTCTGAACACTGTTAAACCACATTCAGCCAAAACCAATCAGACTGGATTCAATTTCCTCTCTGTTTTCAGAAATGACATACGCTGACGACAATGTGAACTTCAATGCGGATTCATGCTTCCGTGGCCTTATCCGCCGGTATACCAGTTTAACATTTGTGCTTTTCTCGCATGCTCGTTCAAGTCTTCGACTTCACGCAAGCTCAGACTTCACGCAAGCCCCATGACGTAGTGATACTAAACTAGTGTAATCCACGTTCCTACACGTCTTCATACGCAAACATCATGTCGTCGGAGAAGTGACATAGCGTCTGGACGCAAGGCGATTATCAACAGACAAATGTTTTTGTTTGCTGATATTGTTCGTTGGAGGCTGTATCACCTCGATGTTTTGTTGTTATCAATTCTTAAAGTTCTTTGTTGCGTCATTGTTATTGTTTGGTGTTAGTTTCAGGTTTATCTCCTTGAACGAGCAATGAAGTTCATGTCGTAAAATTTTACAACACCTACAATGAAATTGGCAGATAACTTAAAACTAACTTTTTTCAGCGCTCGAGCAAACTAAAGAAGATGTTTAGTTGTGCACGTGAGATAGGCAAAATCCTCCAAAATCCTAAAAAAACCAAAACCGTCCATACAGTAATTCGTGGAAACGCGGGAAGGTCCGTTACTTCTCATGAGAAGAACAATTTTTAGCTCAATCCACGAAGTCCGGTGATCTGTCAGCTACGCCGCTGCTCAAACATCGTTTTGAATTTCCGCCAATTCACCGCAATTCGGTCATCTTTCCCACAAAATCCGTCACTTCCTCCGTAGTTGACGAGCAATTGTCGGACAGAGCACCCCTCCCAGTGTTGGAGATGGGTTATGGAGATGCCGCCAATGCCGCCCAATAAGTACAAGTACGCACGAAGTGTACTACTGCCTACTGTTTGAAATCACACAAAGTTAACAAAATTAAAGCCATTATTGCGCTGTTTTTTGTTTCTTGTTCATTAGTTGGCAATCATTATGGCTCCCAGAGTGATCCGTCTACTTTCGTCATTTGTCGTTTCAAACAGGACTAAGCTTTCCATTCCATTATTAGGTCTACCATTTTAAACTTAAAGCGTTTGCATATCTCGCATCAAATCTGACGACGTGCCACTGCTCTGCCACTGTCACAGATGCGATCTCTCATGGTATATTCGTGCCCTATCATCAAAGACTAATGATTTGAAAGATGTTTGAATAAGCGCATTCGAGCGCATTCAACAGTATGAAATCGCTATTGAAATTTCGAAGGTACGACGCGAGTGTATCCGCAACAATAAATGCTCGATAACCACAGCTGTGATAGAGCGTTGCTACCTCTTTATTTGCTCAATGCTATTGCGCAATTAACACCACAGATAATGTAGTTAGCAGAGTCGCCACACGAGGTGTTGTCGCTGTTTAATGTTATGTGATGTGCTCATCGCAGGCCTTTATCAGTAGTCCTTCTCCAACAGCGGATTTGGTGTTTATATCGTTACCTTTATCAGCGAAGGGCACACAACGATTTAATGGGCTTCATGTCGCTACGCAAACACTCTGAACGTCCTCTAGTGGAAGTTCTAGTGGAAGGAGGTCGGCTCAAGGCGAGCTGCTAATTTTTAACTCAGGAATGCGAACGAGCACAATCAAAGCTGTGGCTAAATCCGTTTGGTCACCAGGTGCAGTTTGGGTTTTTTCCTGGCATGCTGGTTCAACGTGTTGCATACGTCAGTACATGCAAACACTGTATCCGCATGCACACTCGTCAGCGGCAGTGCGGGCCACGCGGAGGCAAGCGTGGAAGAGCGGAGTCGCGCTGCGGCAGTGGCAGCGAGGAATGAGCTCGGGCATTCCTCACTGCCGCAGCCACGGAGCCCAGTTCCGCGCACATTCCACTGTGCACTGCCTACTGCAAAGTGTGCATGCGGGTTATTGCGGTTGCAGCAGTGAGGAATGCCCAAGCTCATTCCTCGCTGCTACAGTCGCCGTTGCTGCTGCTGGCTGCACTGCGGCAGTGGAACTAGGCACATCCCCGTCACTGCCGCCTACGCTGCGGGAATGCAACTCTGCCCTTTCACGCTATGCCTCAGCGTGGCTGCACACTGCGGAGTGTGTATGCGGCTTAACGCTTCATCGGCGCGCAAATTAAAGGCCTGCATCAGTGTTTTGCGGCCTTGCCGTTATTGGCGAGTCGCCGATCGCATTCATCAGCTGGAGCAATTTCTGAAGTTTATGGTTAAGTTAACGCAGCCGCGCTTCTCGGCTGCGATCTGCCGCAGTGTACTACGCTGTCACAGAAAGACATCGAAAAATTGTGACTACATTTACGAGACCTGCATCAGAGTTTTGAGGCGGCTGCGCATTCTTGCCCTTTTCCTTCCCATCGTGGTGGGCCCACGCTCCCACTGTATGTGAAAGTCGCGCTGAGGACAAGGCGTCGTGATGCCGCATGCCGCTCCTCGTCGCACAAGTGCAGTTGCCGAGAACTGGACAACTGTTGACGTTCGAAATTTGCATCCGCTGAGGAATGAGATTGACGCATCGCTAATGGCGGCAAAGCGGCATGCCGCAAAACTCTGATGCCGGCCTGAGGCGTGGAGCTGCCTGCGGATACTCGCCATCGGAGCGGCTCGCCATCGGAACGGGCGTGGGCTCACCACGATAAGAAGGAAGAGTACGAGATTGCGGCGAGACGTCCAAGACTCGTACCTATATCGACTATTCGTTGCAAAGCGATGCTGCCTTAAGAGTCTCCCTAGTAAAATCCGGTTTGGAAGCGTCATTTTTTGTGATAATTCATTTTGAGTTACCTTAAAGTCGTTTTTGATGCACACTTGACTTTCATTTGGTATTATGGCCAATTGACAAGTCAGTGGGAGGATGGATCTGTGTTCGATTTAAAAAGGAAACGAACCTACCGTTGCTATACGGGAGATCACGCTTCTTCCTGACAACACCGCACGAATAACGCGCCTCACAATTCTGACACTTGTTTCTGTGAAGCAAGTATTGCGTGAACCTCCGTAATAAGCTTTACGTCATATATTCGCTCTTAGATGTTTTGCGAACGGTCCACAGCAACTTTATGTGATCCCTAGAGCCGCAGGGAGGATGAAACGTTTCACTCATTTATTCAGCATGAGAGAGTAGGCACAAATGTAAGGGATAAGAGCATGGTATCCAGGAGGAATAACTGTAAGGAAGTAGAACACTAGATAAATCGCGAAACCTCGAACACTGACATGTTCATTCTCCTTCGCATTGTGGGTAGCACTGCCACACCTCGAGTTCTTTCAAAAACTCTTGGACCTGCTTCGGACTATTGCTTCTGTGCAAATCTTCGTACGCTTGAAAATCTTCTCTGAAATAGAGAACGATTTGTGTAGTTGCGCCACCGTAAATCTCCAAATTTTCATGCATTAGTGACTCACCGAATCACAGTACAGTTGGTCCTCTTATTCGGCAACCACTTCCACACTCTGTTGTTCATGGCGCATACCTCTGAGTCCTCATCGTTACTGTGTGGAGCGCCCCACATTTCATGTTCAACGCTTGATTCTTGCCAATCACGTAGAAGGAAGTCGCTGTCGCACCAGCTGTAATTAGAGAGAATGCGAATCTTTGAAAGTCATTCTTTTCGGTCAATTCTTCTGTCCGAACACACTTACAAATTGTCTGTAAGCAGAGCTTCGCGTGACCACCCATGGCCTTTCCTGTAGATGCGTACTTTGTCTGGCCAGAATCGTCGATATCCCAGAATCAGTCTTCCACAGGCAGAAGGGGTTTCATGCTTGAGAATGCTTCGCCATTGTCTCACACAGTCGGCATACTCTCGCTCACCGGTGTCGACGAGAGTTCGTGCGAGAGTCTGATCATTGTTGTTGTTAGGTTTTAAGGTGATGTCAGTGGCAGGCAGGAGTAAGAATTTAGCATTTCGACTAAAGCCATCGAGCTCACCAGGAGAGGAACCTCATATTCGGTCGAAAGAGATTTCGGTTTCAGGCGAAACGTGTGCGATATAATTGGGGGGAAGTGCAAATAGGTGGGCCTCGCTAGTCAATTCTAGGATTTAAACATGCCTGCTGCAAGTATGCTTTTTGTTACGGAGACCTTGCACTGCCAGATGACCTCAATGTCAACTGCGCCACTGACTGTCGAATGTGTTGTTGTCCCATTGACCATGGAACCGCCGAAGACGTAGTCGCCATTAATGTCTCCATTTGTTTCTCTTGCGTGCCAGATTAGACACTATGCAGCGTCTCATCCGAGGTAAACAATGGATATGAAAGCTGTTGTTCGGCGATACATGAAGAAAACTGATAGAAGATTTGGATGATCCTTGTGCTGTACCAACATCTAACGGTAATGTGGGCGTCAGGTGGGTAAAGATTTAATTCTTGGGTGTAAGCAGGCGAAATACATGACGTGTCAACCTAATCTCCAGTAGTTGCTTCAGGCAATAGCATTCCCGAATTGTCGAAGCTGGAACATGAGATGCCATCTCTTAGTCATCTACATCGTGTCACTCCCGAACACCGTCATCTTAACTCCTCACCGCGCGGAGCTTGTTGATCTGGCCTTCATAGGGCACATACGTAACCTATACGCTTTCATTTGTCTGAACTCTAGGAACAAGGCAAAATTAGTAGAAACATTCCAAGACTTTCTTCTTCAAATTAGGATTAGTATGAAAACTCTAAGTTGATACTTGGTCATTACAAGATCCATTTGCGATATGACGTTTCCACATATTCAATGCCATCAGTACGACCTTATCGAAACCTGGACAGTTGGGCATTCAGGCTTTGGCTTCCTGCTTTTCTCACTCGACGATTTTGACAAGTGTTACGAGGGTGACGTTGAAGAGATTTTAGGTGTAGAATGCCCCACCCCCGAAGCCATCTTATCACGTTTGCGGCGTCGCCTTTTGTAGAAACGTGAGTTTTGGTAACGAATCCACTCACGAAGTGAGTAGAATAGGTGCGACCTGTCTGGCCATAACTGCGTTCACTTTAACGGGTGGAATGCCTTCTTCATGTCAGTGAGCGTGAGAAACAGCAGCACTTTGCACTCTCGGGATACCTCGGTGAGGTTCGTAACGGTGTGCATGTTGCCGATCGTGCTGATTCCACTCCGAATGCCGCTTTGTTCACATGACTGCCCTTTGTCCAGCGTTCTGCTGATCCTATTAGGAATGACCTTGAAGACTGCAGATAGCAGGCAAATCGGGCGGTAGTTGCTAATGTCGTGGACGTCTTCCACCTTATACCACAATACGGTCCGTGGTTACTCAGAGCTGGAACTCAGAGCACGTCAAAAGATACATATATGTTAGGTTATTGAGGAAGCTGGCGAGAATTTGTCTATGGCCTACTCCTGGCTCTTCTGACTCTTCGAGATGATGATACACGTCTTCTGAGTAGGGGCCGGAGTTTCTTAAAACCGGCACATCAGTGATTGCACACATTTACGCTTTCCAACTGCAAAATTTGAGTGAAGCCACACAGCGAAATCGAACTATTCGAACCGAACTTGATCGAACTGTTCCTGCAGTGATAACTTACGCCTCAGAGACCTGGGGCCGGATTTATCAACGGCTTATAGAAATTTAACGGAGAAAATTACAGCTGAAATCCCTGATAGCGCGGCTTATCAAGCGATAATGTGAGCGATAAGCTGCGTTATCTGAGTTTTTTCGCTTTTTTCGTTTTTTCGTTATCGAGTTTTTGTGAATTCTCTGTTAAAGTTATGTAAGCAGTTGATGAATTCGCCCCTAGCCCAAAAATAATATTCTCGCAAGATGACTTCCACAAGGTTCACATAAAGAATAGTGGGATATGCGAGGAAGAATGGGCTCGCTCCCTTCAGAAATTAATCAAAGTCTTTCGATCTTGTCCTTCGACAATGAACCCAATCTAAAAAAAGGTTTTGCCTCCTTCTAAAAGCATATAGATAATTCACCTCTAGCGGAGGAAAACTCTAGCCGAGACATCTACCGGGGATATTTTCTTCCCAACCTTTCCCTCCTACACTCCTGCATACAACAGCCGCAACATTACAGAGTAAACCTACCAGTACCGTTCCGCTTCCGTAACCACTCCATATGAATCGCAACTGAAACTCCTTTTCTGCCAGTTCGTGAAGGAACTTGACCGACCACTCCGAGTTGCGAACCTAAACGTTTCAAAAGTAGAGTAGTGACGGAATCAATTATTGTTCAGTGTTGTTGCTTCATAATTCATGAATGAAGCCCGGAAATAGGAGTCAGCGGTTCTCGTTCAAGGTAATGCTCTTCGTTTCGAAAAGCTTGTTTGCTTATCTTACCACTGTATCTAGTTGATAAAAATAGACGAGTTTCCAGTTCGTTAATACTTTGCAGCCTAAAACGGTTTGCTCGAGCTCGAGATTCGCCATGAAATGAAGTGATCTCGAACACTAGAGAAGAATGTTTCGTTTTCGCAGAGACCTTGAAATCAAAGAGATAGGCGCCCTCAAAGTTCACAGTACGGCCGCACGCTAAGCTCCTGGGTCATGCACGCATAACACGCATACAGAAGATATGAGGAAGGAGAAAGGCGCTCGGTCAAGTGGCTTCGAAGCGTAGTGATAAGTGACGCTGCATGGTAAGGGAGGACCCAGGTGTCCTTCTTCCATTACCTGAAGGATTTTTTACATTTTTAAAACGTTGATCTTCAGCTGATACGCAATGGCTTCCAAACGTTTTTTAAGCATTTGTGGCATTATAGTGTGAGACATGAATTCAGTACGAGGTGCTAATCAGTTAGCGTCCTCTTTGTTTTGAAACACTTCGTTACACTTCAGGTTTTTGCCAGGCACCCTCAAGAAAATGGTTTGTGACGCTCTCACCGCAGATGGGTCGAAGAGGCAGACAAAATCTCTGCCCTCTAGGATAGTATGGCAGGCAGTAGCCGCTGAGCCAGGCTAAGAGTTGAATGTTGGGATGGGCGTACAACAAGAAGGAGGTCGACGAGACTGCTCAGCAAGCTCTGTTTTCCTATTATTTTGTTTTCCGATTGATAACCATGATCTGCAATATAATAGTACTACAGCTTTCTCAAAGTTGATCTGCAAAAGGCATATAAGCGCGCATGCTCGTTCCTGTGTTTCAATGCAATGTCAATGTCACACGAGCGTGCTCGAGCAATTATCTTCTATGAGTGGCGCCGATGCAATTGAGTGATCGCGGCGGTCCGCAACACTAGCAGCGCTACCATCATCTGCCCAGCGCTGGTTCGCTCGGTTCGCAAAAGGAGATGTGGACCTCAAAGGCAAACCGCGGTCGGGTTCCATGCAGTGGAGTACTCCGCCGTTCTCGATCTGTCGAACAGGATCGGGGCTCCCACCTGGAATCTTGCGAGACACTCGGATGTACCCAATCGAGAGTGGATCTATGGCCCCTAAAACCAAATCGGAAGTTTTTTAGCGCGAAACTTGTATTTGTGTATGGTTTTCCTTGCGCTTAAGACTGAGGCACGCATATCTTCATTTGATAACTTTGAGCGCACTAAAACTGCTTAGCCGGGTAGTGCGCAGCTGGGTTCAATGGGCGCAGAACCAGGCTAGGGAAGAGACTGCGGAGTGTTTTCCATCCAAGCTGCTCGTGCGGAAACTGCTCTCGTCGCCTAGGAGGAGTCCGCAGCTGGGTTCTGCGCTTTTCGAGCGCAGAAGCGCATAGAGCTGTAAAATGCGCACAAAACACCAGAAAATTGTGACACGTCAAAACTCCTCAAATCTTAATCAGTCAGTTGAAATGCAAAAATCCTACAATGGAGGATTTTTCCAGGAGAACGTAACCCCGACCTCCTTCGCATGAAGCAACGCCACCATGCCATGCGCCACGATTCGCCTACCGAACGCTACCGCGGGCGTACAAGAGATCGATGCGCATCGATCGAATCACGTGGACGCCGACGCAGCCCACGTGTGCGGCGCGTCGAAAAAGATTGCGCGCTCTTTTGCCGTGCATCATTTCCGATTTGGTTCCACTGGTCTTAGCAATTCCCCCAGTCGAAAGCCGCTTCAAAGCCTTCGGTTGCCGAAAAATGTTTAAAAAATAAAAACTAAATATGAAAACCTTACTATCAAGACTTTCCCGTGAACTTAGTGGACGCCAGACAATGACTAGTACACAAATGGAATTGCATTCTTCTTTTCCTTCGGCCAAGTATTATTAGTAAACCCAGGCACCTTTACATGAGGGTGACAAAATATGTCTCCCTCTCAAGCAGGCAAGTAATTGTGTCTCAAAAACGAAACTTTTGCTTGATCCAGATCCGTCCGTGACTCAAGAGCCTGAGGTTTCGAAGAATGGTATATCGCTTTGCAATCATAAACTTTCTTGGCAGAGAACTTCTCCTGTATTTATCAAGTGATTTTCTAATTTTGAGTCTCTGAAAACGAGTCCCTCGATGGTTTTCAAGAACTACTTGCAGCAAGCTGATTGACCCGTTTCTTCTGCACCTTCAATGGCGCGAACGCAATTCTCTGCAATATTGAATAAACAAAACATGTTTAATGTTATGGTTGTCATTGCTCTGGTTGTTGTTGTTTTTTGCTTGTGGTTGTTGTGATATTGAGTTTATGTTGCTGTTGAATTATGAAATTTCGAGTAAATTTGGGACTGAGTTCTAAACGGCAAATCTCATTGCCGTCGACATGACGTCATCAGTCGCGCGGTCTGTAACAGACACGGAGACACACCACAAATGACGCCTATTTTAGCGACATTTTTGAGTTGAAACAATAAAAATACGTTAATTTCTCTTGCATTTCAATGTTATAGGCAGCATTTTGCATTTTCCGCCCTCAGGACTTCGTTTTCATTAAGAATTCGCCTACTTTTGCTTTCGAAACTTCGTTTTCTTATAGAAATTTCCCATTTTGTCACCCGAAACTTCGTTTTCTCCTAGAAACCTCTCATTTCGACTTTCGAAACTTCGTTTTGTCCAAAAATCTCTCATTTTGATTTCCGAAACTTCGTTTTCTTCTAGAAACCTCTCATTTTGATTTCCGACACTTCGTTTTGTCCAAGAAATCTCTCATTTTGATTTCAGTAACGTTGCTCTCACTTGGGAATCTCTCATTTTGATTTCCGACACTTCGTTTTCTTCTAGAAACCTCTCATTTTGATTTTCGAAACTTCGTTTTGTCCAAGAAATCTCTCATTTTGATTTCAGTAACGTTGCTCTCACTTGGGAATCTCTCATTTTGATTTCCGACACTTCGTTTCCTTCTAGAAACCTCTCATTTTGATTTCCGAAACTTCGTTTTCTCCAAGAAATCTCTCATTTTGATTTCAGTAACGTTGCTCTCACTTGGGAATCTCTCATTTTGCTTTCGAAACTTCGTTTTCTTATAGAAATTTCCCATTTTGTCACCCGAAACTTCGTTTTCTCCTAGAAACCTCTCATTTCGACTTTCGAAACTTCGTTTTGTCCAAAAATCTCTCATTTTGATTTCCGAAACTTCGTTTTCTTCTAGAAACCTCTCATTTTGATTTCCGACACTTCGTTTTGTCCAAGAAATCTCTCATTTTGATTTCAGTAACGTTGCTCTCACTTGGGAATCTCTCATTTTGATTTCCGACACTTCGTTTTCTTCTAGAAACCTCTCATTTTGATTTTCGAAACTTCGTTTTGTCCAAGAAATCTCTCATTTTGATTTCAGTAACGTTGCTCTCACTTGGGAATCTCTCATTTTGATTTCCGACACTTCGTTTCCTTCTAGAAACCTCTCATTTTGATTTCCGAAACTTCGTTTTCTCCAAGAAATCTCTCATTTTGATTTCAGTAACGTTGCTCTCACTTGGGAATCTCTCATTTTGATTTCCGACACTTCGTTTTCTTCTAGAAACCTCTCATTTTGATTTCCGAAACTTCGTTTTCTCCTAGAAATCTCTCATTTTGATTTCAGTAACGTTGCTCTCACTTGGGAATCTCTCATTTTGATTTCCGACACTTCGTTTTCTTCTAGAAACCTCTCATTTTGATTTCCGAAACTTCGTTTTCTCCTAGAAATCTCTCATTTTGATTTCCGACACTTCGTTTTGTCCAAGAAATCTCTCATTTTGATTTCCGACACTTCGTTTTCTTCTAGAAACCTCTCATTTTGATTTCCGAAACTTCGTTTTCTTTTAGAAATCTCTCCTGTTGATTTCCGACACTTCGTTTTCGCTGCACTATGATTTCAAAAACTTTCTTTCCGTTCTGAAATTCGCGTTTTCAGAGGTCGCTCGCCTTTGACAGGATTTCTCAGATGGATGGAGAAACTGGTGATACAGAGTTAGTTCTCACTCCTTGTTTCCTTTATGTTAAAGTTTTGAGTGTTGAGAGGATATCAATGTCGTCAGGTTTTCAGGAACCCTCACCCTGGAGAAAAATGCCCTGAGTGCGGAAAAACATTCCGCGATCAGCTATATCGACACCTTCTCGGGCAACACAATTAGAGCCGTGATATGATCGCTAAATTGAAGGAAGCGAAGCGAAACCAGAGGGTGCAAGCTTCGTCAGCTAATGCGAAATATAAATGCGAAGTTTGCGGCTGACCGTATCAAACACATTCTGGGCTAAGGAGTCACGAAATAGCTGTGCATGGTGATTCTCTTCGCTTCGTTGCGATTAGTTGTCCTTCTTGCGATGCAGTTTGCAAAGTAAGTCTGAATCCAGATGAGGTATTTGTTTATCAGGAGAGCAATATCAATTGAAGAGGCATTTCTTCCAGGATCACAGAAGCCTTGTTGGTCATGCTCGTGAGCGACATGCAAAATCGGCAGAAGATTTCGTTATAGAACGAGTGTTTTTTACAAGCAAGGCCGACTACGAGGTAATTTTGTGTTAACAGTATAAGACTCATGTTTCAATCCTTAGTTCGATTTCCTGGAATGGAGAAGCCTGGTCGATGATACTAGTATGACAACACGGGCAATCTCGGCGTGCAAATATAATAAGAACAGAGATCAGAAGACATACTATTTACGCTGTAATGTCTCCTTTCGGGCAGAATCAGAGAAGCACCGGGCTAAGACGAAAAAGAAAACCATGTATTGTATTGCCTACATGAAAGTCAGCCGCGAGTGATTTCATTATTAATGGTAACATATCCCCTTCTCACAATGTTTTACATAATGGATTTAATCACAGGCCATGTTTAGGTAGTCGAAAACAGCTCTGGTGTTCAAGTGGACTGTTGCATGACTCACTTAGGCCATATGCCTAGCAACGAATCCCTTAAGTTGAACCAGGATGCGACCAATTACATAGTTCAACTTCTAAACGATGCTTTCGATGCAGGGCAGATCGTTACTAAAATACGATCACAATTCGCATGTGGTATTCCTCGAACCAGGCTCTTCTATACCACAACGAAGGATATCAGGTTAGCCTTTTGAAAGTTGTTGTGTTCATGTGTAAACCACGTCACTTTCAGGAATATTGCTGAGAAGCACGGAATAGTGCCAGCCAGGCTGCACAGCAATGATATCATCTCCGTAGAAGCTAGAGTAGACAGAAAGCTGCCTGAAGATGGAATAAGGTACTATGAACCCTGGAAGCCTAAGACTGGGGACGGCTTCGTGATGGGTATGTTCTTTACAGCCCTCACGAAAAATTCCTAGAAACGGGTAACTATTTATTTTCTGTACTTTAGTCATCATAACTCCTACTCAAGACAGTTGACACATTCAATCTTACCGGATACACTCTCCGAGTAGCAATTTTAGTACTTCTTAATGAGTGGGACATGGGACTACCCGCAGGATTCCTTTTATCAATCAGATATATTGTAAATTGATTTGTGTTGCAGAATGTTAAACGAAGCATGATTTTTAGGATGACTTCGAAAGAAATTGCAGTGTTATTCGCAGAAATAAAAAAGCTGATTCCTGATTTCGATACGGATTGTTTTATGACTGACGATACGAATTCGTTTTACAATGGATTCAAACTCTAGTCTCCATACACAAAGTCAGCAAAACTTTTGTGTTCTTTTCATGCGGTGCAAGCTGTAATGAGAAATGCGAATCGCAGATTAAAAGAGGTGAGCCTTTTGTTTTAGCATTCTTGATTCCGTTAATCTAACGACGCATTTTTAGAAATCTCTCATATCTGTTGTAAAAAATGAAATGTCAGCATTCTGCAATGTGCGCGTGGAAAATGAGTTCAAACAGCGTTACAATAGGCTCCGGCAGCTGCTCAAAGAAAAAAAGGAATCCGAAATGCTACAGTACTTGGAAAACTTGGTAATAGTTGACAGCATGCATCAATATTTCTCGTACCCAGACAATATTTTTTTCAGGGGCACCCTGCTAAACAGTGGGCTGGGTACGCCCGAATTTTTGCACCGTTCAACACTTCAATGTTAGTTGAACGTTTCCACAAACGCCTAAAATATGAATACCGCGGTCGCGTTGGCAACTCGAGGATTGACTCAATCGTCAGTCATCATCATCATTACCATATATAATCGGGAGAGGCATGAGTCACTGTCCGACGACATGTTTGCACTCTTATGTGAAGCCAATATGCACTCTTATGTGAAGCCAGCATGCACTCTTAAGTGAAGCCAACATGCACTCTTATGTGAAGCCGGCCGCGCACGCTGCGGTGAAGCTCGCCGCGTCCGCTGCGTTCGCTGGGTCGGCTGCGTTCGCTGCGTCTGCCGCATCCGCTGCGTTCGCTGCGTCCGCTGCGTCCGCTACGTCCGCTGCGTCGGCTGCGCTGAAGCTTGCCACGTCCGCCGCGCTCAAGCCAGCCGCGCTCGCCGCGTCCGCCGCGCTAAGTCCGCCGCGTCAGCTGCGCCCGCCGCTTCCGAGGGTGTTTACTGCTGACGGCGCATGAACTGTCGATGGTGGCATGTTGATACCATCTAATGTGTTTATGAACAGACTGCCAAAGGGATGCAAAGCAGAGAACATTGTGCGATTGCTCTCGGTACGGGTTCATTCACCTTCACCCTCCATTTTCACTTCATTTTTACATCCGTCCCTTACTCCATTTTCGTCTGCATTTATGTATTTTTACACTGCCGCTGACCTTTTCCTCACCCATTTTCATTTCTGTTTCAATCTATGCACATGCTATGGACTACGTTCCTAGCGTGACCCGCCACACCCGAAGCCTGCGAGCCTGGCGTGGCGCACGTCTAGCGTACGGCGACGGCGAAGCCGGCGACTGACACTGGCTGAGGAAGCATCCCAAACTATGTTTGGGCTACGTTCCTAGCGTGGCCCGCCACACCCGAAGCCGGCGAAGCCGGGAAGCCTGGCGTGGCCCGCATGTCCAGCGTACGGCGCCGGCGAAGCCGGCGACAGACGCTGGCTGAGGAATCATCCCAAACTATGTTTGGGCTACGTTCCTAGCGTGGCCCGCCACACCCGAAGCCGGCAAGCCTGGCGTGGCCCGCACGTCCAGCGTACGGCACCGGCGAAGCCGGAGAGACGCTGGCTGAACAAGCATCCCAAACTTTGTTAGGGCTACGTTCCTAGCGTGGCCCGCCACACCCGAAGCCGGCGAAGCCGGAAAGCCTGGCGTGGCCCGCATGTCCAGCGTACGGCGCCGGCGAAGCCGGCGACAGACGCTGGCTGAGGAATCATCCCAAACTATGTTTGGGCTACGTTCCTAGCGTGGCCCGCCACACCCGAAGCCTGCAAGCCTGGCGTGGCCCGCACGTCCAGCGTACGGCGTCGGCGAAGCCGGCGAGGGACACTGGCGGGCTACGTTCCTAGCGTGGCCCGTCATACCCGAAGCCGGCAAGCCTGGCGTGGCCCGCACGTCCAGCGTACGGCACCGGCGAAGCCGGCGAGAGACGCTGGCTGAACAAGCGTCCCAAACTTTGTTAGGGCTACGTTCCTAGCGTGGCCCGCCACACCCGAAGCCGGCGAAGCCGGCAAGCCTGGCGTGGCCCGCCATACCCGAAGCCGGCAAGCCTGGCGTGGACCGCATGTCCAGCGTACGGCGCCGGCGAAGCCGGCGAGGGACACTGGCGGGCTACGTTCCTAGCGTGGCCCGTCATACCCGAAGCCGGCAAGCCTGGCGTGGCCCGCATGTCCAGCGTACGGCGCCGGCGAAGCCGGCGAGGGACACTGGCGGGCTACGTTCCTAGCGTGGCCCGTCATACCCGAAGCCGGCAAGCCTGGCGTGGCCCGCACGTCCAGCGTACGGCACCGGCGAAGCCGGCGAGAGACGCTGGCTGAACAAGCATCTCAAACTTTGTTAGGGCTACGTTCCTAGCGTGGCCCGCCACACCCGAAGCCGGCGAAGCCGGCAAGCCTGGCGTGGCCCGCGTGTCCAGCGTACGGCGCCGGCGAAGCCGGCGACGGACGCTGGCTGAGGAATCATCCCAAACTATGTTTGGGCTACGTTCCTAGCGTGGCCCGCCACACCCGAAGCCGGCAAGCCTGGCGTGGCACGCATGTCCAGCGTACGGCGCCGGCGAAGCCGGCGAGAGACGCTGGCTGAACAAGCATCTCAAACTTTGTTAGGGCTACGTTCCTAGCGTGGCCCGCCACACCCGAAGCCGGCGAAGCCGGCAAGCCTGGCGTGGCCCGCGTGTCCAGCGTACGGCGCCGGCGAAGCCGGCGACGGACGCTGGCTGAGGAATCATCCCAAACTATGTTTGGGCTACGTTCCTAGCGTGGCCCGCCACACCCGAAGCCGGCAAGCCTGGCGTGGCACGCATGTCCAGCGTACGGCGCCGGCGAAGCCGGCGACGTACGCTGGTTGTCTAATAACCGCTCCAGAAGTTATTGCGCACGATTTTGAAATAAGGGTTAGTTTTCAGATCACCGACGTCGACGATTGTTTGTAACCGCAAATATTGTAGATGTACCGTCGTCTCTTGTATGGGCGGCATCGCCTCACGGAGCAACACAAAGCGCACGAGGCAGGGATTAAAGCCTTGAAAGAGGCTTCAATTGAGGTTACCGATGAAGGATGGAAGGTCCGTTGTAAAGGGACATTTTTTATCAAGCAGAAGCGCTGTGACTGCGATCCCGGGGTGAGCTTTTCGTGGTAGGTAACATAACATAACATATTTTGCAGCTAAACAATCACTGCACACGCTGCGACGCGTGCCCGTACGCGTTCTACTGCACGTGTCTCGCTGATAGCAGGGCGGGTGTTTGCTGTCTTCACATACACGCAGCTATAACTTCAAATCCCGAAGGTTTGCTGACTGTGTTACATCCTTGTCATAGTTACGTTCTCTGTTTGATTTCAGGGCGTCACTTCGTCCTCCCTTTCAAAGACGACGATAACATTCGAGATGCTTGCGAGGACAATAACAATTATGTCATCGATGTACTCTCTGGGAATGACAGCATCTATTCCGACAAGGAGAACCGGCAAGAAAGCGAAACTGATCGCATGGACCGCAACAAAGAAAACTTGCAAAGAATCGAAACGGTGGGGTGATCAGCATTCTTACATTGAGCTACCAAATATTTGATTTTCCGTTTCGATGTTATCTAAATTTCAGTGTTGGTCTCGAATCAAGGCGTACTCATTCGAGATCCCGAAAAGTTCAGAAGGAGCAGACATACTTGATCACATCGCCGATGGCATGCAGAAGATTTGCTTAGATATAGTAGCTTGGGAGGAACGATGTGCGTCGTTAATTCGTCGTTCAGAACTCAGAGCAGTCGGACCAGTAAGAAACCATACACCGATCCGTCTGTTATCCGTAAGTCATTAGTTTCAGCTGATTATTTGTTGTCCCATTGAGGTTCGTTATTTCAGACAGGAAGTGCGAAACTATGATGATTCCGCTGGTTCTAGCTCATCATGTTAAGTGATCTCTTTGTCGTGTACTGCTTGAATAAGCAAGTGCTAATGTTACGGGATGTTGTCGAATTTTTGTGTTCTAAGGATGCTGCACGTTTCTCTGCTTCCAAAATTCTTTGTTCATAACGAAAACCTAACGGATCATGTATTTCCTCTATTGAATGGAATGGGAACTGCTGAAGTTGCTTTCTTCACAACTTGTTCGTGATTAGCTTCCGACCACCGCTATTTCTATCTGTACGTGTATGACATTCCTGTGAATTGAATGAGCTTTGAATACGTAGTCAATTATATTTAGCAAGTCTGGAATTATGGACACGACAATAAAAACATGAGCATATGAACATATAAGTTAAAGATCTAGCCCGCTCCTAGTTTTGTAGTACCTACTGCAACTGCACCTTGATTTGTCAGGTGAGAAACTCGTAGTTCTAGAAATATCTATACAAATTCCCATTTTAAATCATCCACAATATTTTAACAAACCTCTGAACTGCACAAACTTGTAAAGGATTTCTGGGTCTGCATTATTCTTCAATTCGTAATCAGTATCAACAACTAAGTGAAAACAAAGCTTCCCCAATCAGCCCATTCGAGCCCATTCCTACCTGAAAACTAAGTTTCCGAAGCCAAACTGAACTGCCAAGAGGAATACGAAGTTCTGGAACTCAAAATCGACAATTTCTTAGTGAAAACGAGGTTTTCTTAATCAAGTCAGCCCACTCTTACCTGAGCACGACATTTCCGAAGTCAAAATGGGAAATTTCTAGGAGAAAGCAAACCCTCGGAAGTCACATGAAAAATTTCTCAGTGAAAATGATGTTTCCGCAATTAAAACAGCCCACTCCTGCCTGAAAAAGAAGTTTCTGAAGTCAAAATGGAAAACTTCTAGGAGAAAGCAAACTTTCTGAAATCAAAATGAGCAACTTCTCAGTGAAAACTATGCTTCCGCGAGGAATACCTAAAATTACTGAGCTGATATATCATCCTGAAGGCCGAGAGTGCAAATTACTACCTAAAACATTGAAATGAAAAAGAAATTAACGTTTTTTTTTTGTTTCACCTCAAAAATGTCGCTAAAGCAGGCGTCATTTGTGGTGCGTCTCCGTGTTTGTTACAGACCGCGCGACTGATGACGTCATGTCGACGACAATGAGGTTTGCCGTTCAGACCTCAGTAATTTGGGTACAGTTATACAACTGATTATATCTATTCGAGTGAGTAAACTGTTAAAGAACTGTGAGTTTTTAAATAATTTTGTGTACCGATTTGTAACTGATTCTGTCGAGACACTTAGTCTTCATTACGGGAATGCGTTCTTCCATCTCGTCAAAGTCTTCATTACGGGAATGCGTTCTTCCATCTCGTCAAAGTCTTCATTACGGGAATGCGTTCTTCCATCTCGTCAACCTTTCACGTCGTTCTCCACTTCTTCACTCCGTTTTTAGCTGAGAAAAGGCCGGAAGTGAAAACAGTACTTCTAATCACAGAGCTGCTCTTAGGTTGCAGTCGCTGAAGGTTTGATTAACAGGAAAGTGCCTACGCGCAAGTCTGAACGACGAAAATGAACACCGTGGCGTGAAGCGCAATAGTAGAAGAATGTCCACTTCTCCAAAGGCCTTGGACCTACAGAGAAGGGCCTCAAAAGGTATACTATGGAATAGTACAGTCGCACAAATGCTAAAATGTGCAAGAATACTGCAAGATAAAGAATCGAAAGCCTAACCCCACAGGTATAGAGCTTGCATTTTTAGGCATATTCGGTGCTTGGAAGGTATTGCATTGCACTACTGCACTTTTTTTAATAGTAAGTTATTATGGCTCCTAATCCGGCATACTCAAGAACCTTGCAAAATAGAACCTATTTTTCTACTATTTAAGGGGTGGAGATCTCGCAGCGGTGTTTCATCGCAGCATTTTCGCCATTCTGAAGTGCTCCTAGTCCCTTTTCCCGGTTAGATAGTTTGATACGCAGCAAGAATCGGGGATTCATCGTACCAGATAATTATCATCCGAAATCGCCCAACCATGAAACTCTTCATAGAAAATAACGTTCACGCGATCGTCTATCCATTCCTCGATGCAGTGATTTGGATTCGCAACAGCTGCAACAGAGTGAGTGTAAATCGACATCTACTAGTAAAAACCAGAGAAAACTTGTAGCAAAACGAACGATTGTTTTAGCTACGTTTTTCGGAATATGCAACATTTTAATAGCGTGTAGAAAAGTTACGCCAATTTTCCACGCAAGGATTCAAAAACCAGATTTCGGCTCATTAACCCATTGACGACTGCGCGGCCCAATTTCGGCCCGCAGTTTTTCTGTCGCGTGGGACCGCGCGGCCCAATTTCAGCCCGCGGTTAAAAAAATATTCGCTGCGACCCACTTCCTCGATTTTTCTAGTTTACTAGTATTCATTAGATTCGTTGTATTCTACCAATGCTACCTGCACAGTGGTCCGAGAATCATTTACTTCTAACGAAAGCTTTGATTAAAAAAATCAGCACAACACACTATTCAAACCTCAAATAAATAGATACTACTCACGAACAGCTACGTATATCTTGCAAAAATAGTCATGGTTGAGACATCTAGTCAAATTTCTTGCGAAAAACTTGAACCCAATTTAGAAAAAATATTTCAAACACTTGCTACATCGTGTGGTCACCTTATTTGCACGATTCGTGACGAACGTGCGCCCTTTTCTGTGCTGACCTTTTTATAGCAGCAAATACATCTTCTACGTTTTGCTTCGAACCTGTTCCGGCCTTTCCCAATATGTGGCTCACCCACTGGAGAGGGAGCTTCATTTGGAATACCGTGAAGTAGTGAATGCACGAGATTCGAGCCTCAAGGCGGTCCCAGCGCGCAGTCCCACGCGTCAGACACGCGATTTGCCGCGCGGTCGTCAATGGGTTAACCACCTCTTCACTCAAACTCTGCCAGTCCTTGTGAAGTACGCTGATGTGAAATGCACTAATAAGGAAGGTCAATGAGCGTCCCAAAGAGGTTTGGGGCTGCAACAGTAGCGGAATGACAGCGAACTCACAATTTGCTTGTTAGCGATCATCATCATCATCATCATCATCATCATTTTCATTAGCGTCTGTCTCGCTTGGTGGCGGGGTCCGCTATTCTGGTGTGGTGACGCCAGTTCTCCCAATCAAATGCTTGACCAGTGTGCACACCAGCCATCTTTAAGTCCAAGCGCAACGTATCTAGCCAACGTTGCTTCGGGCGTCTCCTGGGCCCCTTTCCAGAGATCTCAAGGTTCAGGAAAATCTTACGGACCGTGTAGTCGTTAGCGCGAAGTACATGACATCGAAGACGAGCTTCGCGCAGCTTCTCAACTATGGCCTCTGTTATACTCCCGCGGGAGCATCCGCGGAACGTCCACGGACCAATGGTGCACGGCGGAGGCGGGCGTGGCGAGGCGCGGCGATTGGCCAGGTGAGGAGTCTCGGCGCGATTCCCGCCCTTCCGCGGATGCTCCCGCGGGAGTATAACTCAGGCCTATCGGGGCGACCTTCGTCATGGGCCAAAACTCAGCACCGTGCGTGCTACTGGGCGGACGACCATTCCATAAACCTTCGATTTGAAGTGCTCTGGTTTTGCACTGTCGCAAAGCACCCAGTCAGAGAGCGCCATTTGGACCAGGCTGCACTCACACGTGCGTTCACCTCCAACTTTAGGCTGCCATCGGACGTGATCGCTGATCCGAGATACTTGAACGATGTAACTCGTGAGATTTCAGTACCGTTGATCTTAATAGATCCGACTCATTCACATCCGTCGTCAAGTAGTCCGTCTTTTTGCTTTTTACCTTGAGTCCCAACAATGCAGATCGCACCACGCCTGTCGCTCGAGTTCGGTTTTGTCTTCACATGCAAGCCTGACGTCGTCAGCATACAGCAACGTCTGGTGCCGCCACTTGGAGATCTCGTGAGATTACATCCATCACAACGACGAAGAGCAGTGGGGATAGCGCAGAATTATAATGCACCCCTACAGAGATGGGAAATTCCGTCGAGGCCCTCGCACTCGACTAATTGGGCAAGAGTACAGAATGCGCACCCACTCAATGAGCTCTTCAGGGATGCCATGTTGTCGCAACGAGTACCATATAACATCTCGCGGAACGCGGTCGAAAGCCTTTTTCAAGTCCAAGAAGGCAAAATGCACCGGTTCCTGTTTCTCGCGGTGCTTCTCTAGCAAAAGACAATCAGCGTGAATGGCATCAACAGTGCACAGCCAGAGACGAAACCACACTGATTCGCGGAAAGCTGAACGACATCCCGGATACGTCGATCGACAATTCGCTCAAAGATTTTCATGGTGTGCGAAAGAAGGCGAATTGGACGGTAACTAGCGCAGTCTGCAGGACTGCCCTTCTTCTTCCAAATCGGGATGGTCGTGCTTGGTTGCCAGCTCTCGGGCAATTTCTTCTCAGCAACAACCTGTTTGAAAAACTGTTAGCCAGTCAGCGGCGCATCAGCCCCTCGACTTCCACCGGTCGGTTGGCACGTCATCGGGACCAGTGGCTTTGCCTGAATTCATCTTCTTCGGGGGAGCTTCGCTTTCGCTCATTGTGATTTTCTGAACAGGATCGTATAGAGGAGATGCAAAACGAATAGCAGGATGGTCAAATTCAACATTCGAGATTTCCTCGAAGTAGTCGTGCCATCGCTTCAAAGCCCTCTTACGATCCATCAGAAGACGTCCGTTGTCGTCGTTAATGCCAAAGAACTTCTCGATGTTTTCTGCTTGGCGACAGCGAGCTTTCGCAAGTCGGTAAAGATAACGCTCACCATCGCGCGTTTCCAATTTCTCGCTAACATCGGCGTAATATGCGGCTTTAGCAGCGGCCACTGCTTTCATTGCCGCTTTCTTCGCCTCTCGATAATTCCGGCAATTATGGACTGTTTTATCACCGATAAATACGTGATAGACCATTTCTTTTCTCTCTTTGATATCATCAGTCCACCGCCATGCCTGCTTGTCGACCCAGCGTCGTCGAGGCTTCGTTGTGCCGAGTTCGAGGCGTGCAGTCGGGGTTATCGCATCGGTAGCATCCTTCCAAGTTTCGTCAACAGTTGTCACCGTCGGCAACCGAATGCGAGAAGTAACTGCCGCTTCCTTCTCTTTCAGTCGCCACCATTTGATTCTAGCCGATCCGCATAGCTCGGCATGCTTACAACTCGAAGGTGTGATCATCTTCATCGAGCAGATCAGTGGATGGTGTTGCGTGTCAACCGCCTCATACAGCGCAGTCTTCGCGTCTTTGATAAGGCATTGGTTGCGACGCCTAAGAAGAACAAAGTCAATCTGCGTTTTAGAGTTCCCGCTATAAAACGAGATGAGGTGGGAGTCACGCTTTCGAATTACGGTATTCAGTTTGGTGAGGTCATGTGAGTCTGCATACTCAAGTATATGCTCACCATCGGCGTTGCGCGACCCATATCCAAAACCACCATGACAGCTGTAGCCGTCTTTCGTTGCCCTGACCATTAAGGTCACCTGCGACAACAATCATATCTTCTGACGGCACTTCCGCTGTCTTCTCATCAAGCAGGGACCAGAACTCGTCCTTGGTTTGCTCGGAACAGCCCGTCTGCGGAGCATACGCAGAAAAGAAGTGGGATCGTCGCTCTTCTACGACAATCTTCATCAAGAGTCATCGAAACGTTCTACCCTTGCAATCGCGTCACGGAAACGTTCGGAGATCATCATGCCGACCCCACTGGTGGTCATGGGACTTCCACATAGAACGGCCTTGAAGCCACGTCCTATGTTCCTTGACTTGCTGCAGGACCACCTCGCCTCCTGCACCGCACAGAAATCAACTCTTCTCCGCTCCAGTGCTTCAACCAACTCGCACGAGCGGCCCGTCAGGGTACCCACATTCAACGCGTTGCTACGCGGGTCTTGCCTACGTTACGGGACTTTCGGAGTAGCTCAGTTGCCCCCCGATGCCGTCCTCGCATCAGGGACCCTCGCATACTTTTCACACTCGCCGGGGTTTGCGAGTGCGCGTCGGCTCCCGCGGACGCCATAGCATTATCTCGAAAGCTCTTAAACGTCACCAACCATATCATGTGACAAAATGTTCGCAGGCCGGCCTATCACCAGGGCCTGTCGCCTGCATTCGAATGTCCGTGTTTGGCTCGGCTCGCAGAAGCAAGCAGTTTCCAGTGGCACCACGTGGAGAAACGGACATCGCCACCCTTGTTGGCGATACAATGACTAAAGCAAAACATTGATGTGCGCCGCTCACGATCCAGGTGGCAGCGACAGGATGGCCGAGAAGGTGTTGGTGCGGACTTGCAGGAAGAGAGCCATGGGTTCGAATCCCGGGGTTGGGGTTCTGCATTGTTGGGCTTACTCACTGCTCTTTTGCCGATGTAAAGTGTACCTTCAACATCGTAGAGCACCATACTGACGTTATAGCCTTAACTCATATGATGCGATTTAACAACGATGCTGCCTTTTTCCCCACTACTCTCTGCTAATCGAAGGTGTAGCAACTTGTGCTCCCACAACTCTGGAGATCGAAAGCAATTTTCCATACTTCGTCTTTTAGACTAATTGAGGCGCTAGTCAACGTTTTCTATGAAACCCGAAGACTGATAAGCACATCCAGGAGATGGATTGAAGCAGCACATCTCGGTAATGTTGTAAATGAGGTTAAAATGAGAAACATTTTCAAGACAAGCAGATAACGTTTAAAAAACCATGACGTTATAGCAACTAACAAAAGCTTCGCAAGCAAGACAAACATGGTTTTTAAGAATACGACGTAGCTCTATGCAACGAAGATCTGACTTTTCATATCCGACAAGAGGTCAAAAGAAAATGAAAATGGTGTCTTTCCGGGTCAAAACGCGTTCTACATCTACAAAACAAAAGGCAATTCGCAAACTTCTGTCCTGGTTTCGAACTTTATACCCTTCTCCTGTAAGTCTGCAACGCTATCCACACGCCCTTCTAGTCGGTGCCCAGCCTGGAATGAATGATTCACTTGAGTGTACCCTCCAGTCTCCTTGAGGAAACCTAACAAATTGTCAGATTTCTAACACATAATTACAACTAAAGCTCCATACCTTTTGCATGTTAATTTCTGAGCATTACAAGGGCATTCAAGATTGCACATACTATCTTGACGGCGCACATCAATGTTCCGCGTTAGTCACTGTATCGCTAACAAGCTAACTGTGAGTTCGCTGTAATTCCGCTACTGTTGCAGCCCCAAACCTCTTGCAGGTTAGATTCTAACCACGACATGGTTCTTCCAGACGTCTGCTTTGCCCTGTCGGCCCACGGAAGTGATGAAGTTTTTTTGCAATTTTTGACCTACCCAGACGTCCGCAGGAAATTTGAGAACCACTGCGGTGTTTCTCACCTCAGACGACCTCCTGCGACCCACAATAGATCACTTTGAAAATTGCCACGAGACGTTCATTGATCTCCCTTGTATGATGCTGTACTACCTTAGAAAAGCTGACGAAATTCTATCGCTTGAAACAAGTGTAGATGATCTTAATATCATGTTCATTAGCGAGGATTGTGTCCTTTCCTATGCTCGAAGCAAAAAAGCAAACTTTTAAGGATAAGGGATAAAGGACAAAGTGATTCAATCTTTTTTGCGATGCGCCACGCATTCTACTCTTGCAAGAAGTCGTGGAGGCAATTTAAGTGAGTATTTGGCCTGTTCGATGACCTGCGATAGCGAGACGATGAATAGGTCAGTATTAGGTCATCCTTCCCATACAAATCTTTTACCAAACCGAGGTTGGAACTTGGCCTTAGCGAGAAGACCAAGAACCTTGAATCGGCTTCACTCCACAGCCGGCGCCTCCTCCAACTGCGCTATGACGCGCCTTACAGTTAATTATAGCTTTTTAAAATGTACTACGCACCGATTCTCTTTAATCTACCGTTGAATTGGTACCAGGGAAGGACAGAATACTGACTTGTCTATCGGCTCGCCACCGAAAGTCATTGTATAGGCGAAATATGTGTTCAAATACTGTCCACGACTTCTCGTAGAAGTAGAATGCGCGTACATCCTAAAAGGGAGCGAATAAGGCCGCTTACCATCCTCTTTATTTATCCTTGAGCGCCCGCTTTTTTTGAGCATCAGAGAGGAAATATAGCATCAGAACCTTGATGAAATAACATGACGTCAAGACCGCCTTCTGCCTTTGTGGGACTAAGGAAACTAGGACGAGCTGTAACGGAGTCACTCCTAGACCACTGCCAGTCATAATCTCCATGCTCAATCGCTTCAGATTGGCATACATTTTTCCTGTCCATCCTTGAGAATTGTGTCTTGTGAATTTGGCTTGATTTTGGAAAAGAAGTAGAAGTAAGTTAAGTAAGTAATTCTTATACTGTTGCATGGTTTTCTATTTGGTTGCACGGCTTACTTTTGTTTGTTTTTTGTTGTTCTCACCTTGTGCACGTCTCCGAGATGTATTCAAATAAACCAATAAAAACGCAAGATCATTCCAGCTGTGGAGCTTCAAATAGCTATTCTAATTTGAGTCTTAGTTATACAAAATAGTTTTCGAAACATCTGGGGCTCATGTGTATAATAGACCAGACGTTCAGAGGCCTAGCTGCCGCCAAACGCCTGGTTGGGGGCTTCGCCCCAAACCCCGAGAACATGTAGAACACCCCGACCGTCTTCTTTTCTCAACTTTTCGACGTTCTTAACATCACAGCAGTAAAGAACGGGTTTTACTATATAAAAGAATACTATAGCAGAATACAGAGGGCAGATTGTTCGAAACCGTATTGGGCCTATCCACCCTCTATCGCACCTACGCGATTTCCTCCCGAGTACGCGTTCTCTACATGGTGAGGGGCGGACTATGAGATTCTCAATCCAAAGTGACTGATCTGCGGAAACATAAATGAAATCAATCGGTATTGGTAGACCGCTCGATATCGTTTTTTTAATCATTCTTCCTACCCCCCCCCCCCCGTTGTACGACGCCTGGGTCATCTGTTCTGAATCCGGACGCATGTTGCATAGCGTCTGCGACACATTGCTGAGCCCCTATGTACGTGCAACGACGTTGCCACGATGTCTATGACACGTCTGCTGAAGTTTGACGATACTGAGAAAAACACTGGTCCGATCTTACTGGTCCTCTTCTATGGCCCGCCTTCACTTGTCCCCTTACTGTCCCCCCCTCTTTACTGGTCCAATTACTGGGCCTCTTAGGCCTGAGTTATACCTCTATGCCTCTTCTATCCACTGCTTCCTTTTTACTGGTCCATTCTTGATAGCTTTTTCTTTCATTTCACTCGCGATCAAGGAGAAATCCTGACCTTTTCAACACCTTGAGTTCTCCTTCATTCCCTTATTTCAGTTCATTTCATTCTCATTCATTGTCGATTCTGTTCTCAATGTTTTTTATATGCTCTTGATTGGATGTTCAAGTAACAAGAAATCGCCCGATCGCCGATCGCCGTTGCCGTCCCTTCCCGGCAGATGCCTCCTCTACCCACTACCTATTTGTTACTTATCCACTCCTGCTATTTTTTTCTTCTCATTCATTATCAAGGATTCCTGGCCTTCTCAGCACTTTCAGCAATTTGAGCCATCTCTTAAATTTCTCAGCTCTTCACGTCCAATCTCTGTTGTTGTTGATTCTGTTCCCTATGTTTCTTTCTGGGTTCTGATTGGATTAGTTTCAAATAAATAAAATAAATAAATACCCCGCGGGAGTATCCGCGGAAGGGCGGGAATCGTGCCGAGACTCCTCACCTGGCCAATCGCCGCGCCTCGCCACGCCCGTCTCCGCCGTGCACCATTGGTCCGCGGGCGTTCCGCGGACCAATGGTGCACGGCGGGAGTATAACAGAGGCCTTAATGGACCCCTTTTGCTGGGCTCACCTTTACTGTTCCCACTTTAATAGGTTCCTCTTCACTGCCCCGCCCATCACTGGACCCCCTTTACAAATCTTCACTGGTCTTCCCTTTACTGCCCCGCCTTTACTGATCTCCTTTTCACTGGTCCCCACATACAGGCCCCTTTCACTGGACCTCTTCACTGGTCCCTCTTTACTGTTCCTTCTTTAATGATCTTCACTTTACTGTCCCCCTTTACTGGTCCGCCCTTTCGCTGACCCCAATTTACTGATCTCACATTCAGTGACTCCCCCGTTCACTGGCCCTCTCTTCACTGCCCTTCACTGGATCTTTCTTAACTGGTTTTCCATTGCTGCTCCCACCTTTACTGGTCTTCAATCTACTGGCCCCCATTACTGTTCCTACTTTCCTATTCTATATCCTACTTGCCCCCCTTACTGGTTTCCTCTTCACTACACCCCCTTTCACTGGACCCCCCTCCCTTAACTTGTTTCCCTTTACTGCTTCCACCTTTACTGGCCCGCCTTTGCTGATCCCCTTTCTCTGTCCCCAACCCTTACTGGTTTCCTCTTCTCTGGACCTCCTCCCCTCCCTTTACCGGTTCCCCCTCGTTAGATCCCCCCCCCCCCCTTAACCGGTTTCCCATTACTGCTCCCACCTTTACTGGTCTTCCCTTTACCCGTCTCCTTTTAACTGCCCCCCCCCCCGTTCCTTCACCGGTCCACATTAGTGGTCCCACCTTCACTGTTCTCCCTTTTTGGCCTCTCTTCACTGGTATCCCCTTCAATGGTCCCCCATCACATGTGTTCGGAATGGGGACACCCTTACGCGACATCAGTAACACGTCTTCACAACACGAGCGTCCTTTGCGCGACATCGGCGATACCTCTTTTGAACGCAGACCCCATTGCGCGACATCGGTGACACGCCATCTGAATAAGGACACTCCTTGCACTGAAGGACGGATGGGCAGACGGACGGACAGAGAGGCACAACGGCTCACTCTTTTGTATATAGTAGGATATGTTTGGTTAGATAATAAGTGATAGTTAGAAAGACACTGATCAAAACAAGAGTACATTGTATTTAGTTCTTGCCCTCTGCTAAATATTAGAATTCAAAGAAAGGGTGCATCTACAGCATCTGTCGTGTAAGATGGTCCTCCACCTCCACACGTGTCGGCTCTCAATCGTGCTTGAGGCAAGGCAGCGCCAAGTTATTGCAAATTTAATTCACCCCCCCCCCCCAACCACCACCACCAATACCACAAAGATTCACATGTTGCATGAGGGGCCAGCAACAGCGATGTGCTAAATGGCTAAGCCACTATTTCAAGCACCGTTAGAGCTTCATGACTACTTTCTTTCTGTTGCTGGCCGCCTCATGTTTCTTTCTGTAGTAGTGGTTAAGTAGTTTTGTCAGAACCTTGTTTGCCTTCTAGCCAGACACATTTACGGATATGAATTGAAAGTAAGTGGTGTTTTATGTCGCGAATGCGCGAGAACTGACAGAACGTTTTGATCAGCTTAGTACTTCAAAGCGATGTCCTGCAAGAGAAGCGTTTTATTTTAACATAGGACTAGAAAGGGACCAATGGAGGTACCGGATCTATCCTAGTGGGAGGGGGCTCATAGAGACTTGCGTCTTCTTTCCATCCCTGGATTGTCTACGAGAGTTGAAACTGTTGTCCTATTATACGAGCTCTTTCATTCAAATTCAAGGTCTATGATGAATGGCATGGGATAGAAAACGCAACTGGCACTTCCCCTTCCCAATTAGGAGAGGTCGGGACTACCTAACCATAAAACGGGGAACTCTACCCATTGTAGCCAGAATTATTTACCCTTTATTGGAAGGTTTACACGTTGTAAATCTGTTGTGTGTGTTTAACCAATTGCTATTCCTGGTGACCGTGGCTGAATCGGCTGTCTGGTTGCCGCCCGAATATTGTTATCGTCCACCTGGTATTCGAAAACGATTGCTATTTTTCACGAGATATCAGTATGTAGTACACATATCTTTCTTACGGTCTGATTTCTCATTCTTACCAGTGTTGTCGTCTAAAACCAGCATCCAGTCAGTGTCTTTCAAGTACTCTGCGGCTGCACAGTACTTCCTGTACTTTGGCTGCAATAGAACAAATAAGGACAAGGATTGCTTTTCTCCGACTCTCTGTTTTTTCTTCATCGAAGGAGTTCCACAGTGCGAAACAGTGCGAAACAAATAAGTGAAAACAAAACGAAACTTAGAGCTCATGAAATGCCCGATCATAATCAAGGGGTTTTGTTCTAAGCACCAGTCTAAAACAAAGCTCCTTGATTATAATCCGACAATTGATATTTAATTGTGTGTCACTTTCTCCAAGAAGGTCTTTATCTTTATCTCACCATCAACGGTATAAGCTATAGTTGCCCAAATTTTCTGCTGCATGCTCTACCCATTTTCTATCAATATTGACTGTTGCTAAATAGTATCAGCTTTCCATATTCATCTATCAAATCTTAATCTCTGCGCATGTGCTTGCTCGTGTAATGCAAGTAGTAGTCAGAGTGTTTTAGTCAGGGTAAGGCCAAAAAGTGTTGGCTTAGCCATTTTTTGGGGGTCGCGCCGCGCACCAATTTCTGCGGGAAACCCGTGAGGCAGTTGGGATGTGTACTTGGCTTGTATTTCAACTTGCGGTACCCACCCGACCAAGTCAATGTTTTATCTTTCCAAGATGAATACCGCGCCTATCCATCAGTTTGGCTGGTGGAATGATTCGGTAGGTCTTTGGGGCCCTAACAAAGACCACTGCGACCTCAGACGCCTTTGAAGAGATAGCTAATACGGATAAGTCGGTCTTGCAGTATATATTGGTTGTACGACTGATACCCTCACGGCAACTCGTAAGAGCTTTGACCGTGGTTGAGACCAAAATTCATTTCTAGCCGGAGTAATCTGAGGTCAGTTTATTGGAGGGCTGAAGAACTGTGATATTTTGAGTTTTCGGCAGATTATTGTGAAAGATGATGTTTGTCTTGTTCTTTAATGTTATCCAATTTTTAAATGAAGGACTAAAACATTTTTGTGTACACTAATCTGGAAAGTCCATCAAACTACGTAGTTTATCCATCTTCATCTCTCATTATTCTTGTTATTCTTCGAAATAATTGCGATAGGATAGCATAATATTAATTTGTCCGGAATTTACATAATACAGGTTTTCGACCTCCAACTTTAGAGCGGGACTTTTTGGCAAAACTTTACCTTGGAGTAGTGCATATTTGTAGCTTTTAATATAGATTGCTCCACGGCAGATTTTTTTGGCCTATAAATGGACTGAAAGCAGCAATTTCGGTAGATCTACTTCATTGAGTTAAAGCTCGGTCGTAGTGCGGCGGAAACAACTGGGAGCATCAACCAGGTGTGGAGCCAAGGAAGTGTTAACGAATCCATGATGATGCGCTAGTTTCAAAAATTGCGTCGAGGTGAACACGTTCTCCAGGATGAGGCACATAGTGCACGTCGCTCTGGCACTGATGACAACGAGAAGCAAATGCGTGTGTGACCGTTCAACAACTTGCGAAACAACTCTGCATAAGGTAAGCAAATCAGGTGTTTGGAAACATCTGCGGAAAATTGGAAGGACGAAGAAGTTAGACAAATGGATACCGCACAAGTTGAACAACCAACAGAAAAAACGTCGCTTCGAAGCGTCCTCAGCACTGCTTCTTCGCAACAAGAACGATCCGTTTCTTGACAGTATCGTAACTTGTGACGAGAATTGGATCCTCTACGATAACCGGCGACGATCGGCTCAGTGGTTGGACCGTGACGAAGCTCCGCAGTAGTTCCCTAAACCGAAATTGCACCAAAAGAAGATCATGATAACTGTTTGGTGGTCTGCTTCTGGATTAATTCACCACAGTTTCTTGAATTTGAGCGAAGCAATGACGGCAAAGGAGTACGTCCAACAGATCGACGAAATGCAAAAATTCAGGCTCATGCATCCGGCAATGGTCAGTAGAGAAGGACCGGTCCTTATCCACGACAACGCGACAACATGTTGCTCATCCGACGCATCCGACGCTGCAGAAGTTGAACGAGTTGGGCTACGAAACTCTACCACACCTACCATATTCACCGGACCTTTCGCAAAACGACTATCACTTTTTCAAGTATTGGGATAAGTTCTTGAGCGAGAAATGGGTCAATAACCGAGTCCAGGTGGAAATTGCTTTCGACGAATTCCTCCGCTCCAGAACTCCGTACTTCTATACTGCAACAGGACTAGATAAGCTAGCATCCCGTTGGCAATGACGAGTAGACTCAAACCATTCTTACTTCAATTAATAAAGTTGTGTTTGAGCTGAGATATGTCATTTTAAAGTTTGAGGTTCAAAACCTGCATTAATTTCCGAATAACCTAACAATAATAGTGAAGGACTAGTCTAGCGCCTTACCACACCAAATGCGTCAACCATTAAGACAGTCTGCCTTACAAAGAAACTGCTACAGTTTATCTCAGCATTTTGAAACGACACCTACGTTGTTCGAAAGAAGTTTAATTCCCCTAACAGCTTTCAAAGTACAGCTGCCAGCCGCAAGGAAAAGAGCATTCACAGGTGTTCATACTTCGAAGCACTTGCCCATGGGATGAGTGACCTGCGGCACATCCCGGCGCAGATCGTGTGAGCAGCAGACTTGTACTCGGTTAGTGGAAAATGTATTTTTACGTTTTTTTTCGAAAATTTTAAAAACGAACTTCATATAAATAATCAGCGCTTGAATAACCTGTTTGGACGATGCTTGGGGGAATTCAATCGCCATGACTCCGTCACCCATAATATGGGTGACCAGTAGAATAGACCAGAGGAGTGGATATGGGTTACTCACCTTTGCACAGACGTACCTATTTTCCGTCACAGAAGACTCGAACCACAAACCACTCCGTCTCATCACACCGCTCCTCTATCCACTGCGCCACCACTACTTGACGCGGCGCTCTTTCCAGCTCACTTGAACTCGAATTCTAGTGGTTGGAGGACCCTGCCCCCAGATAGTGGGCTCGGAAGGAAGATAAAAATCGTCCACAACTCTGTACCCATATGAGGTTGAGCAGATACTATACACACGTTTGGCAACAGTGTTCGAAATGCATCCCGAGATAGACATCTCACCACAAAGTGTCATTGTGACCTGGCGTCCTTCCCTTTGAGAAGGTAATCAAGCCGTCGACCGTCTGGTTACGAATTCACCGCCTACACCTGTCGTGGTCTGCCTATCGGATGCGGCAGGTCACAAACTACATAGACAAGCGCGTGGACTCTGAGATCCTGCTGCTCCTGTCTTACTTTCCTGAGACATCAATAATGTGCATCTCAAGCACCTTCCGAACAGCGTAGATCTCATTTCAAAACGCTTTTCACTTTGGAACATCTCCTTCGTTTGTGCAATGCTGAACACGTTTGCTCTGGAGAGGAGTCGTAGGGAATATTGCATCTTCCCACCACTTTATGTCTGGAGCAGGCGTCTACGACTCTCTGGTTGATTTCAACGTCTATGCGTTCCTTGGCGTATTTCGCACCCGATACGTAGCAGTTAATACTCCTGTCAATCGTTGCTCGATTGCTAAACTGCGATATTGTTACAAGGGAAGAGGTGTGAGCTACTCCACTGGTTAGCTAAGTGAAACATACTGTGAACCACTTGAGCCGCCTTCTTTTGATGAGTACAGAACAAGGACCATCACCTTCCCGTATTTAGGGTTACAACTACCCATGTAGCTGCGACGTGGATAAATGGGCCTTTGGCCCTTCCTCGGCTTCGTCTCGGCTCTGAAATAAGAATTTAGCTGTTCAGGATAACTGTCAGATAACCTTAGCATTGCGGAGTAGCGAATAGCCTTGGAAGCCAGTGATGTGTCAAGACAGACCTATCCCGACCACTGTTAGTCCTATTTGTTTCAGAAATGTGTGTACATACAACACATTACCGAACGGAAAGCAAACCTACGCCTTATCCATACATGAAAGTCGTGTGGCCATTTTGCTACCACGAAAGGGGATAAGGTGTGCTAACCTGTACGCTTTTATAAATTTTGTAATTGCTACTAAGCCGACAGGAAAGAAGATGGATTTCTATGAAAATAAAACTAGACGAAAACCTTCTCCAAGTTGAGGAAGGCGATATGCAATGGCTTCTGTTCCTGGCTTTGTTTTTCTACCACAGGGCGAGCGACATGCAAAGCATCGATGATGCCACATCCTCTCACGGAGCCGCACTGGTAAGCTGAGCGCTGTCGCGAAAGGAGGAGCAAGTGCGGTCTGTATGTGTTCAACTGGTGTCTCCAAACCTCCTACCTTCGGCTCATTTGAAGGGCTCTTGCATTCTTGCCTGCTTCAGCTTAGTTTGGACGTGATGAAAACGCGATTTCCGTAACTCTGCAAAGCCTGACAGTGGTCGAAAAGTTCTGAAGGCTCCACGTGGCAGCGTGGCAGGTCAACATGTAGAGTGAAGTAGCGTAGGCTCGCAACACTTAGTGGAAGTGCGACTGCATGTTTAGCCTCGACCGTTCCCAATCGGGCGCGAAGGGATGTGAAAATGCGAATGCGAATGCAATGCGTGAAAAGCCGGAATAGGCGGATGAGGCGGAAGATCTTCGAACAAGTTGTCGATTGACGAATTCGCAACAGCGTTCAGCTTACCAGCGCGGCTCCTAAGTGGATGTGGCATCATCCATGCTTTGTATTCCGCCCACCCTCTGATAGAAAAGCATCGCGAGGAAAAGGAGCCATTGCATATCGCCCTCCTCGACTTGGAGAAGGGTTTCGATCGCGTACCGCGTGAAGTGATGTGGTGTGCCTTGCGACAGTACGAAGTTCCTGAAGAACTCATAGAGTGGTTGTGATTGCCTTTCTTGCCCAAAAAGTAGACTTCAATCTGAAGCGGGCACCTCGATGAAATTCCCTGTCCGAGTGCACCAGGATTTTGCGCTTTCTCCGCTCTTCTTTGCTGCCGTCATGAATGCCATTTGCCCAAGATTTTCAAAAGTCAATCCTTTCGACATTGTTTTATGCTGGTGACATGATACTCTTTCGCAAAAATAAATGTGAACTGGAGCGAGAGGTGCAATTTAGATGCGATTGCTTTGGACTCAGGTTTAATGTCAAGAAGATAACTTGAGCGACGTGAGTCCGACCCCATCAAGGTTAGCGGTATCGTGCTCCTTCGCGCTTTGGGGTTTAAGTACTTGGATCAGCCATTGCGTCTGATGGCAGTCTGATGGTTGAAGTGAACTCAGGCGTGTGTAAGGCTTGCTCCAAGTGGAGCTAATTCACTGGCTTTGCGATATGAAGATACCAGAGCACTTGAAGTCGAAGATCTACACAGCAGTTGTCCGCCCAGTATCGTACGGTGCTAATTCTTGGCTTGTGTCGAAAGAAAGAAAAGCGATGCTATTCGGAAGAAGTTCGAGGCCGTTCCAAAAGCTGAACCGTGAAGCTAACCTGCGAAGGGATGATCATCATCTGCGACAAAAAGGGGACAGCGTTCGCAAGTTAGGCCTTAACTTCTACTGGAAAGCGGCCTAAAGGGCCTAGAAGTAGCGCTGGTAGCAGACCTACATTTCGAACTGCAGGGAAGACGTAAAAACGGCGTAAAGGTATTTTTGAGTACACGGCTGTTCAAAACTCATCTACAAGATCCTAAGGCTGAAGAAGGGGAATAAAATGTGTGTGCACATATCATACTATTCTATCTTTGTAGGGTTCAGCCGCTGATGTCACTAAGCAGAAGAGAGGACAATTATTCAGAGGTCTTAGCTAACAGTCGTAGTCTGAATAATAAGATTCCATTTCTGGACCAGTAGTGAGCCGGTCTAATGTCAGGCCCCACTGGGATTTGGTCCAAGTCCCCTTGTTGTGAAGTCTTCCCATCGGTCAGCATTTTCACACGATTCGCGCATCCAACGGTACACTGCAAAAATTCGATAAAATCGGTCAACAATGGACACTGACCGATATTGCTTATTTTTTGCGATGCATGCGCACAGTCACCCTAATCATATTGGCATCATGTTAAGTGGCTCTGGATAAAAATACATGAAAATATTCGACGATATTTTCAATATAAATATTCGACCCTATGATTGCGCCGAAAATTGTTTGCTCACCGCATTGGTTTGAATGACGCCTGCTGGAGTTCAGTGTTAGATAGAGGATAAATAAGTGCCATTAAGGTGAACATGGAAAAGACCATAATCGCCCCAAGGTAAATGAGATAATTGGTCCTCGTGTTTTGAACGACCATAGCTTCCTGAAAGTTTTGATTTGGTAGAGGAATGGAGATCTCGGTTTCTTGTTTTACCATAGGCGTTCAGTTCGAAATAAATCAGACCTACACGCTGGCGGAAACGAAGGGTGGAATGAGAACTACCTCCTGGTTCAGCACTCACTCACCGGAGCTGCCACGTGGTCTCAACGTCGGCTGCTGGCTCGCATATGTACTTCAACGTGTTCTGTGGATGCCTTCTGCTTGAGAAAACAAACGGTCGAGGCTGCTCAACTCATTTAAGCGACGGAAATTTGTGGAGTTGGGAAACAAGCGAGTTGGTAATCACACCACTTTCATAGTAGGATGGAGGGCAGACCTAGAGTGAATAATAGGTTTCCTGAAACTGCATTTGCGGTTCACTTCGCCTTGTACTAGCCATTGTGAGCCCTGATTTGTGAACTTAAAAAGCATAACCACCTTTCGCACCGACGAAATGTTTTTTGCTTTCTTTTTCTAAGACCGTCTTCCTAGAGCGAAAACAGACGTTTTTGATAGAAGTTCACTCCTTTTACATGTGCTTCACACGATTGACCGATCAGTATCGGTAGATATTATATGGTCACTGAGACGAGTGGGTATGCGAAAACGATAGCTGCTCCGCAGCAGTGTTTGAACGGCAGGTCAACTGATCGATAAGTTGTGTTTCTCAGGTGAGGAAATAGTTTTTCTTCTTCCTGAAGTGCTTTTCATGTGTTTCCTCAACATTTCCGATGTATGAGGGAACCTTAATTATAGCATGGACAAGACGGCTTTCCGAACTGTTCTACTTCACGATTTCAGACTTGGTCGGACGGTGATATGGGGGCATACTTCAGCGTGTTTCTTCTTTAAGATTGTTAAACAAGCTTTACTTCGGCTGACGTTTCGGCGTCTTCGCCTTCTTCAGAGCATGGAGAAGTCGAGAACATTAGTGAAACTATTCAGCCAAACGCCATTTCATCATACAGAATAGCATTCTCAAGGCAGCTAGAGTAAAGAACCGGTGTCCCAGGTACAGCGTATCAACTAACCTTCCAGGTGGGTGCCGACGAGCACCACCAGTCACCTGCAGGTGGAGATAGACGTGGGTGACTGAGTTTAGCCTCGGATGCCACCCGACTTAAGTACCTTGGAGGTCAGATCTAATTGGCCAAAGCCCACAGAGCTCGACAAAGGGTGCCAGTTCTTGGGTTATCGCTATGCATTCATTCTTGCGGTTGACCTGTGGGTTCTTGGCCGCTATACAAAGCGCCTCAAGTGTCCTGCGTGCTGAGATGTCGTTTTCTGTCGCTAGGATGGAGGCGGACACTTGGAACATGGCGCCATAGTGGCATCGGACCCTGTGCTCTCCCCAAGGAGTTGACACATTGGGCAGACATACATGACCTCATAATCGTGATTTCCAAATTTCGAAAGCGTGACTCCCACCTCATTTCGTATTTATAGTGGGAACACTAAAACGCAGATTGACTATGTTCTTCTTAGGCGTCGCGACCAAGGCCTTGTCAAAGACGCGAAGACCGCGCCGTATGAGACGGTTACCACGCAACACCGTCCACTGATCTGATCGCTGAAGATGATCACACCTTCGAGTCGTAAACATGCCGAGCGATGCGGATCGGCTAGAATCAAATGGTGGTGACTGAAAGAGAAGTAAGCGGCAGTTACTTCTCGCATTCGGTTGCCGACGATGACAGCTGTCGACGAAACCTGGAAGAAGGCTAGCTCGCTGTCGCCAAGCAGAAGACATCGGGAAGTTCTTTGGCATTAACGACGACAACGGTCGTCTTCTGATGGATCGTAAGAGGGCTTTGAAGCGATGGCACGACTACTTCGAGGAAATCTCGAATGTTGAATTTGACCATCCTGCTATTCGTTTTGCACCTCCTCTATACGGTCCTGTTCAGAAAATCACAATGAGCGAAAGCGAAGCTCCCCCGAAGAAGATGAATTCAGGCAGAGCCACTGGTCCCGATGACGTGCCAACCGACCGGTGGAAGTCGAGGGGCTGATGCCCCGCTGACTGGCTAGCAGTTTTTCAAACAGGTTGTTGCTGAGAAGAAATTGCCCGAGAGCTGGCAACCAAGCACGACCATCTCGATTTGGAAGAAGAAGGGCAATCCTGCGGACTGCGCTAGTTACCGTCCAATTCGCCTTCTTTCGCACACCATGAAAATCTTTGAGCGAATTGTCGATCGACGTATCCGGGATGTCGTTCAGCTTTCCGCGAATCAGTGTGGTTTCGTCTCTGGCTGTGCACTGTTGATGCCATTCACGCTGCTTGTCTTTTGCTAGAGAAGCACCGCGAGAAACAGAAACCTCTGCATTTTGCCTTCCTGGACTTGAAAAAGGCCTTCGACCGCGTTCCGCGAGATGTTATATGGTACTCGTTGCGACAACATGGCATCCCTGAAGAGCTCATTGAGTGGGTGCGCATTCTGTACTCTTGCCCAATTAGTCGAGTGCGAGCGCCTCGACGGAATTTCCCATCTGTGTATGGGTGCATCATGGATCTGCGCTATGCCCACTGCTCTTCATGGTTGTGATGTATGAAATCTCACGAGGTCTCCAAGTGGCGGCACCAGGCGTTGCTGTATGCTGACGACGTCAGGCTTGCATGTGAAGACAAAACCGAACTCGAGCGATAGGCGTGGTGCGATCTGCATTGTTGGGACTCAAGGTAAAAAGCAAAAAGACGGAGTACTTGACGACGGATGTGAATGAGTCGGAACTATTAAGATCAACGGTACTGAACTCTCACGAGTTACGTCGTTCAAGTATCTCGGATCAGCGATCACGTCCGATGGCAGCTTAAAGTTGGAGGTAAACCCACGTGTGAGTGCAGCCTGGTCCAAATGGCGCTCTCTGACTGGGGTGCTTTGCGACAGTACAAAACCAGAGCACTTCAAATCGAAGGTTTATGGAATGGTCGTCCGCCCAGTGGCGACGTACGGTGCTGAGTTTTGGCCCTTGACGAAGGTCGCCCCGTTAGCCGAGAAGCTGCGCGAAGCTCGTCTTCGATCGTAGGCCATGTCCTTCGCGCTAACGACTACACGGTCCGTAAGATTTTCCTGAACGTTGAGATCCCTGGAAAGGGGCCCAGGAGGCGCCCGAAGCAACGTTGGCTAGATACGTTGCGCTTGGACTTAAAGATGGCTGGTGTGCACCCTGATCAGGCGTTTGATCATGAGAACTGGCGTCACCACACCAGAATAGCGGACCCCGCCACCAAGCGGGACAGACGATATTGAAAATGATGATGATCGTATATTCCAGAGCGAGAATCACCTGTCTAGACCAAAGAACTTTATAGGCTTTATGTAAGCGAAAACATGAGTCGTAATAAAGCTGTGAATCGGATCTCACACATAGTTCCTGTCTAAGCCCTTTATCAATTTTATTATCTCTTGAGGCCTCCGCATACTTTTGTAGCAACGCCGCACGCGGGAGGCAACAGAACTGCCTCGGAGGATGCAAAACTTCAGCGTGGGTGGCACCCGTCCTCAGCTTTGCCTTCATACCCCATCGCCAACGCGGTTTCATTATCATTATATATTTATATATTTATTACATAAGCTTACACTTATGTTGAATCATTGCCAGTTTCCGTTCTAGATCCCGTCACGATTTGCTGGAACCCAGACAGAACTCTGTCGGCGGCAAAGTGGCTCCAGAAGCAATAATGCGTTGAATAACTACTGCCTCTGCCGCATAGGCTGCAGCTGCTGCAGCTTTGGAAGCATCGCGTCTCCCGCCAAGGCAACACAGCGGCAAATTCTGCTTCTCTGCCATATGCTTAAAGCTAGGGTTGCCGCGTTGCAGCAACAATGTGCTAGAGCCTCTAGAATCCAGAATAGATTTGCGGATACCATCAGTCGCTTTGGACGCAGTGAAAGACAGCGTTTCTAAAAGAAGCGAAGAAAAGTGGAGATACTTCTTTAAGGTTTCCGGGTCTGTTCTGTTGAAGAGCAAGTGCAATAGCAGATTAGCGAAATCGAGCTGCGTACACGTTTCCTGCGCTTGTCCAATTTTCATACCTTTGATCGCGCAAGATTCCATCATGGAAAGCAGTTACGCCGAAAACAGCAGGAGACAGCTAGTACGCCTCAGCTAGAGATTCTGTCCAAGAAACTTCCTTGTCCTCTTTTTCTTGATAAGCATGCCATTAAGCGGGATCTTCAGACTCAGATCCTTACGCTAACAACGTAGTTAGTGCTTGCGAAGGCAAAGTTGTACTCGAGCGGGAGGAGAACGCTTCGCGCGACCGCTTGGAGACGTTCGGACTCAAAATGAACGCAACCAGCGGCCCGATTCACCAACGGCTAACCTGTGGGTATAAGGGATAGAGATACCCACGATGAAGCGTGCGTCTCTGACTCTTACCTTGTCTCTACCCCTTATACCTCGCAAACCCACGAGTTTCATTGTTGATGAATCCGGCCCCAGCGGTTAGATTCAACAACACTTACAGAGATTTAACGGAGAAAATACAGGGGAAATTCCTGATAATGCCTACATTTCACCATATCGCCTATTGATAAGCCGCGTTTTTTTCTCTCAGGAATTTCGGCTGTAATTTCTCTATTAAATTCGTGTAGGTCGTTGATGAATCCGGCCCCAGGCATCTAATAGGTGAAGTTCTGGAGCGCTTGAAGTGAAAAATCGACATCCGGCCGGTAGCAGATTATTGTGTTAAGACCTGCAATCAAGGGGGTTGGATCTCGCCTCAGCATAAGGGAGACAAAAATGATACAGGGCCTTGAAAGCGGCTCGCATCCATACTTAACTAGCACAGCATTGTGAAAGGAGAAACGATAGCACCAGAAAAATGAACCAGGCTGCGAAAACACTGAATACATAGAAAAGAAGGAGGAGGTTAAAACTAGAATGAAAAGAACAAGAAACGAGAACAAAAAAGCGCAAGCAGATGGAAACTTTCCACCAAGTTTGGTCAGTACTGCGGTCGACTTCTAATTAACTAGAAGTACCTGTGTCCGTTTGTCTGTCATGACAGTTAGGCAACATGGTTGTCTCACTGCTGCATTGTGTCACCATCACACTAATTTTGTGTATCAACGTGGATGCCGCGACGGTGAAATATGTTAGATTCCCGCCATCTGGTAGAAAAACTTTTCAGGAAACTTGGAAATCTGATTAGACGCTCACCGTCTGTCGATAATTTTGGCGGAGAGGTCTTCCCTACAGCGCCCTCAGAAAGGGGAGCGCCGAGCGTTCATCGTGGACGAGATTTGCGGGTATGCAAGAATGTGGCTCTGCGACATGATTGTGAGTTTAACGTCGTTTTAGTTGCTGTATCCTGCAGCGAGTGCTGTTTTTCGACTCTTTTACCTTATTTTTGCGAAAATGGCAGAGTAGCTCGCACAATCTGAAAGGTAGTCGTGCTTGTGGCCACATGAGCCCTTCTTGATCGGCAGGTCACTGCCATACCTCGTTTTTTCTTTTGTTTTTTCTCTCCTCACTCTTATTTCAATAATTTCATATGTTTCAGGTGCTTAGTTCTCCGTATTTACTTATACTACTTTCTGGTTCTTACGATTAGTGTTAGGCTCTCCAGCCAATCAGTTTTCCACTTTTATTTCATTTCCCACTCATCATTTGTCCCTAATTTTTTCCCTTTCTTTGTTTTCTAGTTCTTGCTGTTGTTTGTTTTGTGTTTTTGTGTGCCCACGCATGCGTAAGCCTGCGTCCATTAAATAAAATAAATAAATAAATAAATCCCTTATGTGCACTGTCTAGCAGAGTTTTGCATTTTGCCTAGCAGCTGTAGTGTTAGTTTATTATGCGCTTTCTATGAGTGGTTTTGAATAGTGGAATCTCATCATCCACCTATGGGTTATTTTCTATTTTTTATTCAGTCAATATCGAGCGGAAACGCGACTGTTCTCCCCCAAGAGGGCGCGACAGTTGTTATGCCATGTGGTCCACACCGCATTCTTAGGCTATCAGATGGTGCCCATCTAATGGCTATAATACTTGTTCGATGTGGTGCTCACCGATAGCAAAGAAAAGTAACAGGGTGCACAACAGAAGAAATGTGGTGATTACTTGGTACCACCCGGCTGCAACTGCTTATTGTATTAATCCTCCTTCCTTTGGTCTCTTGCGAATTTCGATTGTATTCTGTAAAATAATAGCTTTGTGCGCGAGCACGCAGTGAAACAGAAAGCACTTCATAGTTTTCCACGAGATAACGTGCTCCAATCGTCTCCTATCACCTGTTAAGTTTTTAGACGTCGTTACGCAACTAACGAATCCGCAAACTGCGGCACGGTCTCGTGCGCCCCAAACTCGGAGTATTTATTGAAACAGCTCGAAAACTCGTGTCCATTCTTCTATATGGAATGAGGCTTAACAATTTATTCCACACACGAGAATCCCACACTTGAAGACTGATATGATCAGGGTACAAAAAAGGCTGGCAAGAAAGAACACATAAAACAGAAGTGGTGATGTCTGAAATTCAATACTTTTCATTTCAGTCATGTTCACAATACACTAAGCAGCTTGTATGCGTGTTCACATGAAATGTTCGAACCTCAACATGTTTGTTGGACGTGATCGTTATTCCAAAAATCCCGCATGGTGTACACATTTCCTTCTGCAACTTCCCTGCAGCATGAGGATGTTGAGTGCTTTCTCTCCCCGATACAGAGATATTATCGTTGTTCGGTGTCCTGTATTTGAGCTTATTCCGCTGGTGCAAGTGATATGGTGCTTGCAAGGTTTTCTCAGTTTCCAGTGGTAACTTTATCGAATGCTCATAGGATGAAAAAAGTGCATGAGGTTTGAAAGAACAACGATGAAAGCGCATAGTAGACACTGAATCTTAACAGAACATGGAGAAGCCTTGAAGCGTCTGTCCTCATGCCGGTTTATCTTTCGTTGAACCGTTGGCACCCAAATGTTTCAAACTGAATGGCTGCAGCACTTCACAGCGTGGATAGCATTCGGCGATTTCTGGGTTGTCGAGGAAGGTTATTATCCTTCCCTTATTGGGGAATTCCGTGCGGTAGTACTCCTCAGACTCAGCCAACGCGTTCCTAAATGATAGCTATTTCAGAGTGCAAAGAAAACGTAACCTTACTGTAAACGTCCGTAGAAGCACATATATAACTAGCGCCACTGTACATAACCTGAAACATAGAAGCAGTTTCTTGTGCTTTGCGACATCTGCGCTGATCTATTACCTATTTGTAGTATTCCAAGAAAATATCTAGCGCCATAACTTAGACTGAACTTTCCCATCCTATCATATCGTTTAGGCAGATTAACCAGAGAGTTATCATGGCTTATTCAAAATTTATGTGAGGGCTTCTTACCTGCAGGATTCCATTAGATAAAACTAAACCCTCTATCCCTATCTTTACTTTCTGACCAGCCTTCATTATCTTATCAGATTTTATCTCTTGACAGTTCTTGTGCGGGACAAGCGCACATCCAATCACTAAAACCCTCCATTTATAGTAAAGTGGCGCTCAGACTAAAACAGTCCATCTTTGTCTGCATTTTCTGACAGTCAGTATGTACCTGACATCGATCGCGCTCGAGAGTTCTGCAAATCGCCCTCTAATATGGCAAACAAACCAGTAATGCGGGTTTTCTGAGATCATTGACGTTCTCACGTGGCAAAAATATGGTTGGGTTGAGCAACAGCCCATATAAAGGAAATAGAAAGAAATAATGATGTTATAGTGATAGAAATAATGTAAAAGGTGTTCAGATGTTCGCTCTAGGTTTGTCTTTACATCGTTTGAAATGTGGGTGTACTTACATATAATGTTCGATCCCCTTGGAATATCGATTGAAACGATACGAATCTTAAACTTATATTACTTCAATACAGCTATTAGGTCGTTTCGTGTGAATGGCCGACTGGCTACTTGAAATTCTGATCCATTTTTCGTGTTTACGAATGCTCCGGTTTGTATTATATGTACAGTTCCGTCTCTTATAACGCCTCCGAAGGGACCGCAGAGAATCCGCGTTATAGCGGGAGTCTTATCCTGACAGAAGCTGACGTTTTTACATCCTTTTATGCACTGATTTATTTAGAATCGCACAAATGGCTAAATATGACTATAGCGATGAAAAATGTGACAGTGAAGAGTGCGTAGGCAAAGAATCTCTTTAGATTATTAATGTGGTCTTGGACAGTATCACATTAATACGCATATATGCATAAGTATGACAGATATGTGTGAGAAATAACGAGTACCAGAGGGAAGTTGGATGTGATCAACAACAAAGCTGTGTAACTTCATATTCAATATCTTTTGCCACCACCAAAACTCTCGCGCCAGGCGGGGACATGGACTCACACTCTCTACCTTCCAGGCAGGGTGTTAGCCCATCCCGCTATCAGCGCTGCTAGATCGCGCGCCACATCCGCCGTATTTTCGTTGCAGTGGCCTCTCTGCGCTTTCCACGATATCGGGATGTTGCGTGTGGTCAGACAGCTCTGTTCCTGTAGTCCTGCCCGGAAAGCAGAGTGTGCAAGTCCTGCATGGCACAGGAGTTCTGATCGCAACTAAACGTCATGTGACAGCATATAGCCTCTTTATCAGCTGCTGTAGGCTTAGAGCATTTGTGCTTTTCACAATAGTACTCAACATTTGTCGATTCCAATGGAGGAAACCCTCCAATTCACGACAGCTTCTAACAATTACCCTTATACTGTGCTGGACGTACTGTCACTATTAACATTTTTGTGGGCTGCGCATTCATGAAAAACTCTACATGCATCCAAGACATGTCACACCTGTGCTCGTCATGATTGTGAACGAGGCAACAGGAAGGTAGTTCTGACCACAAACGCAGTCAGCAACTTTCTCGCCTTCATTTTCTGTGTGAGACTACAGCTGAACCCTGGTCCCGTTATAACGGGAGTCATTTTGAACGCAGAGTTCCTCCCAAAACCGCGCTATAACGGGAGCAGCGTTGTGATCGACGCGTCCCGTTACAGCGCGGTTTGGCGAAGTCTCCATCCAAAGAAGGCCATGGCGACCGAATGGTGGACAATGACTGGTATAGTCCATTACAAGTTTTCGAAGGCTGGGAAGACTATCACAGCAGAAAAGTACTGTCCCGCAATTGAAGAGATGCATCAGAAGTTGTTTGAAAAACATCCGGCTTTGGTGAATCAAGAGGCGCAATTCTGCTGCGTGATAACGCGTGTCCGCATGTTTCGAAACACGTTGTTGTCCAGAAACTGGATGAATTGGGATAAAACTCTGCCACATCCAGCATATCTACCGGATCTGTCCCCTGCCAATTATCATTTTTTCGAGCATTTAGATCGTCATGTGAAAGATAAAAAATGAGCAATCTGATGTGATGTCGAAAATGACTTCTTATGTTTTAATAGTTCTTGTAGTTCTGGTTTTTACAAAGATGGAATGAATAAGCTATTGTTGCATTGTAACAAATGTGTTAATTGTAACGGTGCTTATCTCGATTAATAGAATTGCTTCCAAGCCAAGTTCTGTTCTGTCAAAGTTTTAGCCAAAATCGGACATTTCATATGCAATGACCTAATAGCGGCTGTTTTTTAGTATTTGCTTAAGGAGTTGTCTATGACTTCGCAGAGTGTAGTCAAATATTCTGAGCAAAGGTATACCGTTGGAATGTGTGAAAACTACTTTACAGTTGTTTAGCATCCAATAATCCAGCATACGTGAGTTATTCAATGTATTGTACTCTCTCCTAGGCTTAAAATTCAACTAAGAACTAATAACACCGTAAGTCAGCAGAACGCGTCTGATTTAACGCTGAGCTAAAAATTTTGTTCGACAAAGAAAACCTCACTTCATTTGTGATGTGCTTAGGCGCAGCTTCGGATTCCACTGCCAAGCCGCGAGACTGCCGTTACACAAATCCATGTTAATGTCCTTCAAAAATGGATACTCATCGTGGCTAGCGTCTTCCCTCCATGCGTGTAGCATAAAGTCTGGTTCGGACCACCTGGAAAAGGTTTTGCAGAAAGTGGTCAACACTGTCTTTCAAAATATATTGCAGAGGTATAGACCTGTGGGACTAACCGGGACTTCAAACTACACCAATTGTTATTTCATTGGAACTTCGGAGCGTTAGGGTGCGTAAAATCCTTCACTATTCCCCTGTCCAACTTACACCTTGTACATTCAAGAAGTAGTGGATCAGAAGGCAAAAACAGTTCCTTACAAGCCGTGAGCGATCCATGCGTCTCGCGTCCATCCGTGTGCTTTGTGATAGATTCGCACTTTTCCTGGCCATAACCGGCGGGCTCCTAACGACTCTCGAACACACATCACCGTAGCCATGTACGTTTGGTAGGAACTGGCACGATACCAGTACTCAGTGCACGATCGGACTTCCCAAGCAGCATGTGGATACAAGGTTTGCAGAAGGTGCACCTGAAAACAGTGTTTGCTGTCATGGAGTGATATAAATGAACTAGAAAGGAGGGTGTTGCTTAATCCCTTTTGGGATGCGCCTCGCATTCTACTTGTACGGGATGTCCTGGAGACAAACTGAACGCGTATTTGGACATACAGTGACTTGAGGTGGCCAGCCGATGAAAAAGTCTTCGCTTTGTCCTTCCCAGACAAGTCTGGTACCAATTCACTGACCCCGGAGGGAAGGCTTGGCTGGCCTAGGCGGAAAACCCGAACCAGCAACTTGGTATCGGCTGCAGGCGACAACCAGCACCTTCCCCGACTGCGCTACACACGGTCTCATACAGAAAAGGTTGCAAAATTTTTAAATTTCTCATTGCATCATTTACCCTCAGTTAAGCGAGGTGTTAACGGTCTTTGTTAATTTCAATCAAGAACAATTTGTTTTCGGACTGCTGCTCTGCAATGCAGTTTTAAGGGAGGGTTTAGTTTTATCTAATGGAATCCTGCAGGTAAGAAGCCCTCACATAAATTTTGAATAAGCCATGATAATTCTCTGGTTAATCTGCCTAAACGATATGACCAACTAATTTATTCCAAAGAGCTTTTTTGCATAATCACTTTCCTTACTTGCTGTAGCACTGACAATCGTTCTGATGGGCGTCAGATATATTCGGTCTCTACCACACAGCATGTTCACTCTACTGTCGTTCAAAGTTGAGACAAGGCTAAATAATAGTAATAACATCAGACTGCTAAATCATAGCTGTTGATTTGACTTTAAGCAAGGTTTGTCTGAAGGGAGGTGGCGAAACGAACCATTGGAGTCTACATTAAACTTTTTCTGTTATTCAACAGTTTTGCAAGATATTCTTAGAATTTTGAAACGAAGGGTGAGTAAGACTCTTCATTCAGTTCACCAGGTCACTCTTAAGTCGCCCTTTAGCTCCTCCTCGGGAAACAAGCAATTAAGTCAAGGTGTACGTGGTTTTCTGTGAAAGGGGCCGAGTTTCTGCGGTTCAAACCTAGGTTTGCGGTTCAAACCTAGATTTGAACAGCAAACCTAGGTTTGAACCGCAGAAAGCATCCATGGGTTGACTGCAGTCGTCAGCTGACTCTTTTCAGACTCATTTGTCGACATCGTAACGTCCAAGAAACTTGAAGTTCTATGGGTCTATAGGTTGCCTTCAATGTTTACACAATCGAAAGAAAGTAAGAAGAACGATCTTGGAGCAGTTACCACTCGCATGCGGAAGTGAACCACAGGCATTTCGGTCGAACACACATGGTTTTTGGGTGGTTCCCCCACTTCTTCGTTTCACTACTCCACAATATTAAGATACTGCTTTACTTCGAAAAACGTTGGTAAAAAATCTCGAAATCGTTTTGTATGTTCCCCGGGCGCTTGGCAATGATTGCGCCATAACAAAACTGAACAGGATGCATTCTTCCTCTTGACGATTGAGGTGCAACACCTTCCACGTGAAACTTTGTTGTTGCTGTGTTTAAGACAATTCTAGCCTCTTGTTTGGTTGCAATTCAAGGAGCGTGTATGCTCCGAGTCCGAATCCAGTTGCATACCGCTGCAGCGCAACGCATTCGTCACCAGAAACGCAAAAATCTCTACTTTACTAAACACTAAAAACCTGATTGCTTTGTCTGCTGTCGGAACTCAGAAGTTCAGTAGAAGTAGTGTAGTACATTCGCCAATTTCAAGACTTAAGGCCCCCGCGCACTTCTGCGGCGTTGCCGCTGCCCTATCCTTAACCACAGAGCAGGGACGCAGAGCTCGCTGCCGGCGGCGACTGCGCGGCCGCGTGTTCCTCCGCGAGCGGCTTGTGGCGTGCGGCGGAGGCGACGCCGCCGGAACGGTAGCGACGGTAATAATGTGAGTCATTATTGCCGCTGCCGCCCCAGCGTCGTGGGCAGGAAGGCTGTCTGCGGCCGCCGCTGAGCGGGATGACTCGTCGTTTCGCCGTCCGCCGCTCACTGCAGAACTTGCGGGGCCTTAAGGCGTCTTTACTTAGGGGCCTTTACTTGCGCCGCCATGCGGCGTGCTTGATGGCAGGCGCCGCGTCGTGCCTGAAGTCCGCCGCCACAAAACACCATATTTGACAGGATTTCGGGTTCCGGTATCCGGCGAATCGCACCTCTATAGAGACGCGATTAGCTGCGGCAGACTTGGTGTGAAGCGGGAGACTTCACACCGGGATGAATCATTTTGCTATGCCTGTTTGTTTTTGGTTCCCCAACCAACAGAAGAAAAGCAAAACGATGTACTATTATTATACATTCAGGACTTCAGAGGTGGAGAAAAATTTTGGACCCAACTTCGCTTAGGGGTGGGGGTTATTTAGGGTGCTGATCACGAATCTGACATCCGATTTTCGTATTGCGCTGGAGCTTAGGCGAAATCGGTGACCATGACCTTGGCCACCTGGGAAGGCAATGGAGATCTGTAGACATTCCCGAAGTTTCACCTACTGCATAGTGACCCCGGAATGGCTATATGAGTAAAGAATTCTGACTGATTCTCGACCTTGACCTTCCAGCGATTTTACTTTTGGTTTTTTTACCTTTTTTCATGTTGCCAAATAGGGGATCGTTCAGTGCCATTTGCATTGCAAGGAATTCGATTCAATACCCCACTCACCAGTTTCAACCGTAGGTTGAGCAGACGACTTCGACATCAGCACTATGAGAGGATTCGTAGCTCCCTACAAGAAACCTACCACTAAACTTAGTAAGATGCATCCCGTTGATCAGCCGGACGGATCCTTTCTGTTTTGGTCCTTCAATGACTCATGGACCGTCTTCTTTGTCGTCCTCGGCGAACAGACCGTAGTAAGCAGAAGTCGCGTTGCCGCGCTTCGCTGACGCTCCCCTTTCTGACTGTAATCGCGCAGCGGCGCGTCAAATTCTTTGCCCTGCGCGGCGAGAGTACAAAAGGTGCCTGCTCTCCGGCGCCCTGATTGGGCCGTCACGTCTTACAAAAGAGTTACAGAGAAGTTCGTATAACGGCGTTTTGTTGCGACCAAAACTCTGGCGCCAGACGGTACTCGAACCTGCATCTCTTGCTGATCGGGCGCGAATGTTCTACACCATTACACCACCGTTGCTGTTCCATCGAAAGTAGCCGGTTTCATGCTGGTATCGGCGGCCGACTTATCCGCTTACGGGTCCCACGAGATGTTGATGTTGCGTTCGATCAAACAGCGCGGGGTTGTGATGGCGAAGAGCATTCCCGCCCGATCAGCAGGAGGTGCCGGTCAGAGTCCCTCCTGACGCTAAAGTTTGGTCGCAACATAACTATGAGAGCTACAACCTCGACACCGGCCACTTGAGGCCTAAAGAAACTGGATTGAATCATGGCCAGGGAGAAGCTCATCCACGACTTCTACTCCGACCTCTTCGACAGAATCGTCCATGCAATCTTCCGCAGGTTGAATGCTTCTCGCCCTCTGTCTTCCCTCCCAAAATCGGACACGCCAACTCGTCTGTGAAGAATCCAACAGCTCTCTGTTCCGACGGAATCACAACCGAACAACTGAAGAAGCTTCCGCCAATGCTCATCCACCCTGGCGCGCGGCCCTTCACACGCTACCTGTCGAAGTGCAAGGTTCCATTTCAGTGGAAGACCAGCAGGACCCCCTTGCTCTACAACAAGGGAGACGAGGTCGTCGAAGCCCTGCTCACACAATGCATTCCTACTCAGTACATCGGAGTTCTTCGAGAGCTCTACAGTGAATTCACAATTAAGATCCAATCATTCTACAACGACGTCGTCATCGACGTGAAGAGCGGGGGTTCGGCAAGGGATATCATATCCTCGAGGCTCTTCAGCGCCACTCTCGAAAACGTCATGCGCGAACTAGAATGGGAAGACATGGGGTGAAGGTCGACGGCCGGCAACTACATCATCTTCGCTTCGCTGACGACATCGTGCTCATAACACCAAGCACCAGGCGGGGGGAGCGAATGCTGCCTGACTTCGATCGTGTGTGTGGGAACGTTGAACTGTAGCTAAGTCGTCAAGAAGACGAAGAACGTCCTGCTTCGTGCCCACCTATTCGACATCATTATTCTTCCTGCGCTAACATGCGCCTCAGAAACCCGGAACATTGAAGGTAAAAGCAGGACGAACAGAGTTCGGAATGACGCGATTTGCGCAAGCGAGAGAAACCTTCGGAGTTCCAAGACTCGTTAAAAAGTGCGCCGGTTGCATAATTCTGTGAGGTCTCAAGAGAGCACCAGGATGCCCACCAACGCGTTGGTCGGACTTCTTCGTGAAAATTCTGAGCGAACGTTTTAACGCTCTCGGTGTCACTCGAACAAGGAGTAACTACCGGACCACTATGGTACGTGGCAGGGACGAATGAAGGTATTGCAGGCGCCTGCTCTAGCATTTCTGCGATCAACTCGACAGCAGGTGATGCAGAGGCATCAGTTGAGCCTACGGTCATTACACATTGTAGAGCTGTAGTCAGGAGAGGTATATAAGGGTCTCTCTACGAGTAGGGATAGTAGAAACTTCTAAAATGTAAGCGTTGCGTTAGTGGAAAATACAACAGTTGAAACAGATTGAAGATATTTCCTGTATAAGACTGCACGCTCACCAGGAAAGCACCTTGGTCGTAACTGTTCCAACTTGGCAACGGCTCGAACTCCCATCTCGCTAACCCTTGAAGAAAATTGCGAGAGAACTTTGAATTTCGGACCTGAATAGGAACCACACTTCGCGTTGTCGATTGAATTGAACCTCAATTAGTAGTCCCGAAGTTTTGCTTTTAATGGTTGAAGTTCTCCATTCCTCCAAACCATATTGTGCTCCTAACTTCCATAGGTATGTAGATGCGCTGTATGATAAATGCTGGGAGGTAACAAGCATGAACCATTCGCTAATCGGTTTCGGTTGCGTGCTGAGGTGACTAAATTCTTTCATTGTCGAATATTTTAAGAGCTCACAAAAAGGTATCACATGGCTTTGTCTGGAAACTGTGCCCAGAAGTCTTGTACTAGTACTGGTTCCTACAGAAACAAAGTCATCCGTTTCCCAGAAGTGAAAGAGGAAATCGGAGCAACTCAGTCAACTAGAACGTAATTGAAATATGCAAAGAGATCGCCTTGCGCATGATTCGCCCGGTACTGGAGGAGGAGGAACGGCAAAACAGAGCTTCTTTTCGCAATCCGCCTAAACTCGTTAGCAACAGGGGAAATTAATTTCCGCCCACCAAATATGAGGCGGAGCTGATCTCCCAATTGAAGTACCGATCGAAGAAAATCATGTTCACACGATTGTCAATCCACTCTTCAACGCAATGTTGGGGATTGATCACTCCTGCAAAAATTGCGTAAGTCTGAGTTTCTCTTCGAGTTCAGGTCTTGCTAACTACCTGTTTCTGCGTCGACTACTAGCATCCAATCAGTAGTGTCCAAGTAAGCAGCCACGGCGCAGTGTCTTTTAAATAGTCCCTAGAACAGGAACTGCTTAAAAGTAATGCATCATGCAGCACTACCTACCACAGTATAAGTGAGATTGTCCGTAGTTAGCGATTATTCGTTAATCGAAGACTACGGCGTATTCCAGCCGTTTGTCCCCTAGGCTTACCAGGGCCGGCTACTGACCAGGTAACTGTCCCAGGCGTTTGTCTGAACGGCGAAAATAAATACCACTATGGGGGTCTTCACCCTTCACTTAGTAGAAAAGTGTGCACCAGGTGTGTGCGCTTAACGACTAACGATTTATCAATTTACCGGATTTACCGGCATTTTTCGTTAAAACTTTTTAACGAGATTTAACGAAAGAAAATTCCGTTAAATTGCATTAACGACATTTTATGCACTATTTTCGAAATTTTATTTCTTTTTCATGTAAATGCATTTTGGACGAATTTATTGGATGAGCTAAAGCAGTATCGTTGCGACACCGAGAAAACTCTACTTACTTGAATCAGTGTAGGCAATCGATATTGTCCTCGTGTTTCGAAAAATCTTGGCATATTCCTTGCTCCTTGACAAATAGATTTGCGTGCGCTCCCACTTTTCTCCGCTGTTGTTTCCCGTTTTCCGACCTCATTGCCCTATTTTGCGTTTGGTTGCTGTTTATTAGTTCCTCGTACTTACCACCTATTTAGTTTTTTCACCGTTTTTTGTGATAATTGTCTCATAAGTGTCGTTGAAAAGACGTAGAAAACGCTACGATACACAAATATGCGACAAAACAAGGAGACGCAGTCAAAGGGAAGAGAAAGGCTCCTTTCCCTTCTCCACAAATTTTCCGGAACGTTAAAGGGATTTTTTTGTGCGGCGGCCAGGATTGTAAATAGAACTTCGTTACGATGAGCCCGCCTAACTGAAAGAGCGTAATTGCTGGTACTGTGCTGCCAAAGACAAAAATACTCAATACCAAAAAATTCGATCCGACTGAAATTTGATCAACGGTTCGTGGCTGCTTATTTGATCCTTTGCTGTCGTCTGCAGTAAGAACAGAACCTTTTGGGGCAAAAATAACCATTCTGTGAAACGGGCAGATATGAAGCTATGGATTTCTAACATACCTTCCAAAGACGGACTGTACCAAAGAATTCGCTCTGCTCGCTGCCTGACTGAATCCTTCTTTAAACATAACATTCATTTCTGAAGTTTTCCGAAGCAGTTATGGTAGTATAGAAGAATGTTGGGCCGTAAAAGTCTGCAAGGAGTTTCGCCAGGACAACTGAAAACGCTTAAAAACGTTGAGCCGTGCTCTAGCGTATATCACTTTGGATATCTCTAAAACCTGGGCGACTTTCCACGAGCTGAACGAACTAGGCATACTAGGAAATTTCTTATTTAAGAAGTCCGGTTGTTACTGTTTGGCTTCAGAATCATAATGATTTTCTCGTTTGGCAATTTTGTTGATGATAGATGGACTGATGTTATTTATTGTGGAGATGAAGACATAGTCATATAATTGTCATGGAGATGGAGTCGAAAATCAATAGAGAAAAGGATTTCGTTTTTTACATGCTACAATACAGCCGGTGGCCATGTCAGTTCCTCCACGTGGTGCCACTGGAAGCTGTTCGCTCTGCGAGCTAAGCCGATCATGGACATTCGAATGCAGGCGACAGGCCCTTGTGACAGGCCGGCCTACGAAGACCCATGTCACATCACATGTTGTATGACTGTTCACGTTTATCGAGATAGTGCTACGGCGTCCGCGGGAGCCGACGCGCACTCGCAATGCCCGGCGAGTGTGAAAAGTATGCGAGAGTCCCTGATGCGAGGACGGCATCGGGGGGGGGGGGGGGGGGGGGGGCAACTGAGTTAGTCCGAAAGCCCCGTAACGTAAGGACCCGCGTGGCTACGCTGAATGTGGGCACGCTGACGGGCCTCTCGTGCGAGTTGGTTGAAGCACTGGAGCGTAGAAGAGTTGATTTCTGTGCGGTGCAGAAGACGAGGTGGTCCTGCCGCAAGTCAAGGGACATAGGACGAGGCTTCAAGACCGCTCTATGTGGAAGTCCAAGGACCACCAGAGGTGTCGGAATAATCGTCTCCGAACGATTTCGTGACTCGATTGTAAGCGTCGAGCGCTTTGACGATCGATTGATGAAGATCGTTGTCGCCGCGAAGGAGCGACTCTATCACTTCTTCTCTGCGTAAGCTCCGCAGACTGGCTGCTCGGATCAAGCCAAGGAAGAGTTTTGGAGCCTGCTTGATGAGAAGACAGCAGAGGTACCGTCGAAAGATGTCATCATAGTCGCTGGTGACCTCAACGGGCACGTCGGCGCGACGAAAGACGGGTACGGCTGTCATGGTGGGTTCGGTTACGGGTCGCGGAACGCAGATGGTGAGCGTATCCTTGAATATGCGGAATCGCACTACCTCACCATAGTGAACACCGTGTTTCGTAAACGTGATTCCCACCTCATCTCGTTCTATAGCGGGAACACCAGGACTCAGATAGACTTTGTCCTTGTAAAGGATCGAGACCGAAGTCTTGTCACAGACGCGAAGGTCGTGCCGTATGAGACGGTCGACGCACAGCATCGCCGCTGATCTGTACTTTAAAGATTGCCCCTCCGAGGCTGAAGCAGATCGAGCGATGCGGTGCACCAAGAATCAAGCGGTGGCGAATGAAAGACAAGGAAGCAGCTGTGATTTCTCGCGTACGGTTACCGACAGTGACAACTTGGGAGAAGGCCACCGACGCGGTTCGTCACGCTGCACGGTTGGAGCTCGGCATCACGAAGCCTGGACGAGGGAAGGTCGACAAGCAGGCATGGCTGTGGATAGATGACGTGAAAGCCAAAGTTCGAGAGAAGAAGACGCTATATCACGTGTTCGGCGAAAAGACATTTTTTCGGCGAAAAGACAGCCGATAACTGGTGGAAGCACCAAGAAGCGAAGAAAGCTGCAAAGAAGGCCGTGGCTGTTGCAAAAGCCACTCATTATGGAGATGTCAACGAAAAGCTCGAATCGCGCGATGGTGAGCGGTATTTGTGCGGACTCGCAAAGAATCGCCATCGCCAGACCGATTACATCGAGAAGTTCTTCGGCATCAATGATGAGAACGGCCATCTTCTTATGGACCGCAAGAAGGCATTGAAGCGATGACGCGATTACTTTGAGGAAATCTCTACAGTAGAATTTCCTCATCCAGCCATCCCCTCAACGGCTCCAACCCACTGCCCCGTTCAGAAGATCACCGTGGAGGAGATTGAAGCGGCTTTAAAGAAGATGAGGCCAGGCAAAGCGACTGGGCCCGACGACGTGGCAGCAGAACTGTGGAAGTCGAAGTTTTGGTACCCTGCTGAGTGGTTGGCGAAGTTCTTTAATCAGGTTGTGGCGGAAAAAAGTGCCTGAGTGTTGGCGCCAAAGTACGACGATTCCGATTTGGAAGGAGAAGGGCAGTCCTGCAGACCGCTCCAATTACCGTCCGATTCGCTTGCTTTCGCACAGCATGAAGATCTTTGAGCGAATTGTCGACGGACGAATTCGTGACATCGTCCAGCTTTCCAGCAATCAGTGCGGCTTCGTGGCTGGCTGTGGCTCCATTGATGCCATACACGCCGCCCGCCTCCTGATAGTGAAGCATCGCGAGAAACAGAAGTCGGTGCATATCGCCTTCCTCGACTTAGAGAAGGCCTTTGACCGCGTACCGCATGAAGTGATATGGTATGCCTTGCGACATCATGGAGTTCCTGAAGAGCTCATAGAGTGGGTGCGAATTCTCTACTCTTGTCCAAAGAGTCGAGTTCAAGCTGCAGCTGGAACCTCGATGGAGTTTCCCATCTCTGTCGGGGTACATCAGGGTTCTGCGCTTCCTTTCCCCACTCCTCTTTGTTGTCGTCATGGATGCCATCACACGAGATCTTCAGAACCCCGTCCCTTGGACGTTGCTTTATGCTGACGACGTAATGCTCGCTAGCGAAGATAAAGATGAACTCGAGCGAGAGGTGCAAGCTTGGTGTGATCGCTTGGAGCGGTTTGGACTCAAATTGAACGTGAAGAAGACCGAATATCTAACGACGGACGTTACTGAGTCCAGCTCCATCAAGGTTAGCGGCATCGAGCTCCCACGCACTTCGGTCTTTAAGTACCTGGGATCAGCAGTAGCGTCTGACGGCGGTCTGATGGTTGAAGTGAACTCACGCGTGAGTGCAGCTGGTCCAAGTGACGTTCGCTGACTGGCGTGCTCTGCGATAGGAAGATCCCAGAGCACCTGAAGTCGAAGATATACAGAGCGTTCATCCGGCCAGTAGCGATGTACGGCGCTGAGTGTTGGCCTGCGACCAGGGAAGTTGAAACGCGCCTTAGCGTCATGGAGACGAATATGCTGCGCTGGACGGCTGGAGTCACGCGCATGGACCGCATTCGAAACGATGCCATTTGGCAGAAGTTCGGTGTCGCGCCGATAGCCGACAAGATGCGCGAAGCTCGCTTGCGATGGTACGGCCACGTTCTTTGTGGAAAGGAAGACAGCATCCGCAAGATAGACCTTAACTTCGAGGTAATAGGAAAGCGGCCTAGAGGGCGCCCGAAGCAGCGCTGGTTAGATACGTTACATGCGGACTTGAAGATTACTGGTGTTTACCCTGATCTGGCGCTGGATAGGGAAAGGTGGCGTGATAACACCAGAATAGCGGACCCCGCTACGATGCGGGACGAACGCTGAAGAGTAAGAAGAAGAAGAAGAAGAAGACACGCTAAAATACAGCCAATTTGACTGTGGCTAAGCGAAATTTTGTTTAACGTATTTACCGGTAATGTACAAAGTTTACATAAATTTGAGCGAATTGTGGATGGACGTATTCGCAAGATCATCCGGGCCAATCAATGTGGCTTTGTAGCCGGCTGTGGCACCATCGACGCCATTCATGCTGTTCGCCTTCTTGTGGAAAGACATCGCGAGAAACAAAAACCGCTGCATCTTGCTTTCCTCGACCTGGAGAAAGCATTTGATCGCGTACCGCGTGAGGTCATATGGTGTGCCTTACGACAGCACGGTGTCTTTGAAAAACTGATCGATTGGGTGCGCATTCTTTACTCTTGTCCTAAGAGTCAAGTGCGAGCGCCGGCCGGTACATCCACGGAGTTTCCAATCTCCGTCGGTGTTCACCAAGCTTCCGCGCTTTCCCACTCCTTTCCATTGTCGTAATGGATGCCATTTCGCGAGACCTTCAGAAGCCTGCTTCTTGGACGCTGCTATATGCAGATGACGTAATGCTTGCCAGCGAAGACAAGGCCGAACTTGAGCGACAAGTGCAAGCTTGGTGTGACCGCTTGGCGGCGTTCGGGCTCAAGCTAAACGTCCAAAATTCTGAGTACTTGACGACAGACGTAAACGAGACTGGGTCCATTGAAATCAATGGCACTGCGCTCGTACGAGCGACACATTTCAAGTACCTTCGATCTGCCATTGCGTCCGATGGTAGTCTGACGTTCGAGGTGAACTCGCGCGTGAGCGCAGCGTGGACCAAATGGCGCTCAATAACGTTCTGTGCGACAGAAAGATACCGGAGCGCTTGAAATCAAAGATCTACAGAACCGTCGTCCGACCAGTAGCGATGTACGGTGCTGAGTGCTGGCCTGCAACGAAGGAGGTTGAGAGCCGCCTCAACGTAACGGAGACGAAAATGCTGCGCTGGACGGCTGGTGTCACGCGCTTGGATCATGTTCGCAATGTCTCCATACGCCAAAGGTTTCGCGTCGCTCCAATTGCTGACAAGCTACGTGAAGCTCGCCTACGGTGGTTCTTGGAGCGGACGGCGACACCGTTCGGAAGATTGGCCTCAACATAGATGTGCCCAGAAAACGGCCTAAAGGACGGCCTAGGCAACGCTGGCTTGATACGTTGCACATCGACGTAAAGGAAGCTGATTTCCACCCCGATCAAGCGTTTGATCGTGCGAAGTGGCGTCGTCATAGCAGAAGGGCGGACCCCGCTGCTAAGCGGGACAAACGCTGAAGAAAAAGTAGAAGAAGTAGTACAAAGTGTACAAAAAATGGGACCACTTACACTTCAGCCTCTGATCTGAAGAACGCCATACTTCATGCATGGACCAATGTTGAGCAAATTGTTATTGATAACCTAATCAGTAGTATGCCAAATAGAATTTTCGCTATTGTTTACAACAAAGGTGATGTGAAGAAGTACTAATCTTACTTTATCTGTGGGTACTTTTGTGACTAATAAGGTTTTTTATAAAGTGAACCTATATTTTGCCCAGTCTCCATTCATTAAATTTTCAATAAAAGTTCGTGGTATGGCGGGGCCTCCGTTCCTCCACGTGTACCACTGGAAACTGCTCGCTCTGCGAGCTAAGCCGAACACGGACATTCGATTGCAGGCGACAGGCCCTTGTGACAGGCCGGACTACGAAGACCCATGTCACATCACATGATTGATGACAGTGCAAGTTTTCCGAGATAGTGCTACGGCGTCCGCGGGAGCTGACGCGACTCGCAAAGCTCGGCGAGTGTGAGAAGTATGCGAGGGTCCCTGATGCGAGGACAGCATCGGGGGGCAACCGAGCTAGTCCGAAAGTCCCATAACGTAAGCAAGACCCACGTGACAACGCTGAGTGTGGGTACGTTGACATGCCGCTCGTGCGAGTTGGTTGAAGCACTGGAGCGTAGAACAGTTGACCTCTGTGCGGTACAGGAGACGAGGTGGTCCTCTTGCAAGTCGATGGACATAGGCCGAGGCTTTAAGGCCATTCTGTGCGGCAGCCCCAGGACCACCAGCGGTGTTGGTGTGATCGTCTCCCAACGACTTAGTGACTCGATTGTGAGAGTCGAGCGCTTTGACCATCGATTGATGAGGACCGTTGTCGCCGCTAAGGAGCGACTCTATCACTTTTTCTCTGCGTATGCTCCGCAGACTGGCTGCTCCGTTTAAGCCAAGGATGAGTTTTGGAACCTGCTTGATGAGAAGGCAGCAGAGGTACCGTCGAAAGATGACATCATAGTCGCCGGTGACCTTAATTTATTTATTATTTATTTATTTATCAGACATGAACATAGTCATGCATTACATAAGTAATGACAGAAAAACAAATACTAGACATAATACTAGGTCACACAAACTACAACAAACATAAAATTAAACAGAGCACGTTTAACATAACTTTTTACGTACCATTAAGGACTTGAATGAACTCACAGACATGTTTATGATATTCTTATCCTCACCTAATAAAAAGTTCAAGTCCTTAAGATTTCTGTAAGTGAGGAAGTTTGATCTCGCCTGCGATTTTGGAACAGGAAGGTAAAGCCTTAGGTTCCCTCTCCTATTCGTAGGGGAGGCAGTCGTTAGTCCTGACTCGGATGCGCACTGACGATGCCGACAGTGCCTCCAGAGCCAATTAGCGTCGACTCGCACCGTACCACCCATCGCTTCGCGACGATCTCCAAGGCGGCCCTCGCCGCCGCGCGATGGTGACCTAGCCGAGCACGGGATCCTGCAGATCGAGCGCTACCCCACTGAGGCCCAACTTCACAGATCGACCAGATTTACAATTACAGTAGATAACTTATTAAGAGGGTTTACAAAGGCAGCGTAAAGAGTCGTACTGGTGCGAGATCTACACACTTTCATGTCAGAATTTCGAGCACTATTCGATGGACAGTACAAGAACGCTTAAAACTTCCTCTGTTGAGATATCTTGACGCAGGCTTTTAGCTAAAGGCTTCGCGAACAATTAAGCACGAATTTTGTATACTTTATTATCAAAACTTAATGCTCTATCTGTTGGGCTGTACAAGAATGCTTAAAAATTTCCCTGTGGAGATATTTTGCAGGCCTCCGGATAGAGACTGCACGAACAATGCAAAACAAAATTTCTCCAGAACATAGACTTGATGGTGAAATGTTTACTGATGCTTAAAATAACGGTGCTTCTCATCAGAAGTTTTCTTAATTCATGAAGGATGCAACTTTGTTTACTGGCATGACACTGGAAGAACAATTTGACATGTTGTGTGATGAAATCCAATTACCATGAATTTTTACTCTTACCTATTCAGTCTTAGTCTCGAGAAATATCGTGCTGGGTATGGATGCCATCACACGAGATCTTCAGTACCCCGTCCCTTGGACGTTGCTTTATGCTGATGACGTAATGCTCGCTAGCGAAGATAAAGATGAACTCGAGCGAGAGCTGCAAGCTTGGTGTGATCGCTTGGAGCGGTTTGGACTCAAACTGAACGTGAAGAAGATCGAATATCTGACGACGGGCGTTACTGAGTCCAGCTCCATCAAGGTTAATTTCATCGAGCTTCCACGCATTGCGGTCTTTAAGTACTTGGGATTAGCAGTCGCGTCTGACGGCAAATTGATGGTTGGAGTGAATTCACGCGTGAGTGCAGCTTGGTCCAAGTGGCGCTCGTTGACTGGCGTGCTCTGCGACAAGAAGATACCAGAGCGCTTCAAGTCGAAGATCTACAGAGCGTTCATCCGGCCAGTGGCAATGTACGGCGCTGAGTGCTGGCCAGCGACCAAGGAAGTTGAAAAACGAAGATGCTGCGCTGGACGGCCGGAGTCACGCGATTGGACCGCATCCAAAACGATGCCATTCAGCAAAAGTTCGGAGTCGCTCCGATAGCGGACAAGATGCGCGAAGCTCGCTTGCGATGGTACGGCTACGTTCTGCTTGGAAAGGAAGACAGCGTCCGCAAGATAGGACTTATGTTCGAGGTGGTAGGAAAGCGGCCTAGTGGGCGTCCGAAGCAGCGCTGGTCTGACACGTTACATATGGACTTGAAAGGAGCTGGGTCCACCCTGATCTAGTGCTGGATCGGGAAAAGTGGCGTCACGATACCAGAATAGCGGACCCCGCTACGAAGCGGTACAGACGCTGAAGAGGAAGAAGAAGAAAAGTTCGTGGTATCCTGCACTGATAAGACAACCTACTTAGAATTCTTCTATAGAGGTTTTCGATATTGAGGAGTACGACGGTAGCATCGTTGATCCTAGGCAGCGAATTCTTCGGGTACTAATGGATAAATTTGGGGTGAACCTAAAATTTTGCACCGGGGTGTATTAATAAGGACGATGAGATTTTCGTGTTAGCCAATTTCGTTTGATATTGTTTATTAACTTCAAAAGCACGCTGTATAGTAAAGCGTATTCAACGACAACATTTGCAAGAGACAAAATAAAAAATATATTAGATTTTTTTTAATAAATGCAAATAATGAAGATATTCAATATCTTTTAAGAACCGTTTACACTACTCGTTAAGATGGCAAGATATGAGAATTTCTTTCCTACAAGGAATCCTACAGAAAGATTGCCAACCAATCACATCGTGGAGTTACCATTTTCAGTCGAAATTCAACGTTTTTCAGAGCAAATTCAACGCTTTGAAATAAATTTCAACGTTTTTCTAGAATCTTTCCTGTGTGATAGCATTGAATTTGATTTGTAAAACTTTGAATTTCAACTGAAAATTGTATATAATCGTGTCATATAAGCAAGCTGTGAGCTTCAGCTCCGGAGTAATCGAGGTCGCTAAACACAAATCTTAAGTTTGTTTTTGCAGTAACGATTGCCATCAAGAGATACTAATAAAATTATCGATTTTTCATGAATATCACTCAACAAGCTCGAAACTTCAGGCCTGAGCTAATCGAGGTACTAAACACGAATCCGTAATTCGTTTCTTAATTTTTCTTCAAAATTTGTGCTTATTGTGCAAATTTCATAGAAGATTCAAGTGTACGACATTGGTGATAGTCGTGGTTGCAGAGAATGCAAATGTGAAGTTAGATTTTGAAAATATTGACCAAGACCGGTCATACAATTGAGTCGCCTCAACGAGTTCAATCAGTAGCTCGATCAACTCCAACCGATAATTTCGAAAACGAACTTTAGATTTGTATCCAGCGGGATCGACTACCCCAAAGGCTGAAGCTTAGGACCGCAGTCAATCGTCATCAACTGCGTTCAGTATCACCAACACGTCATGCCCCCACGCCAGTTGTGATGGACTGATGGAAACACGCACGCGTACACAGCCTTCTATGTGTAGTAGGATATTGAATCGTCGCTTACAAAAATCATCATAATGCCACATTCGAAACAGCCACGTATTCGAAATTCGAATATTATTCGAATTTTCGAACCTCGAGTAATCGAATTCCATTAATTATTCGAAATTGCGAACCTCGAATATTCGAATTCGAATAATTATTCGAATTTGCGAAAGTCGAATAATCGAATTCGAATAATTATTCGAAATTGCGACGCTCGAATAATCAAATAATCGGAAACCGAATTCGAACAAATTATTCGAATAATTATTCGAATTCGATTGTTCGAGCACAAGTATAGAAATTACCCGTCCAAGAGTCGTTTCAAGTTTCAGCCGTCTCAGAAATTAAAGGGTGAAAGGGGCGAGCCGTGAGGAAGACAGCCCAACTGACCTTATGTAAACAGCCGAAAGGCTATTGAGTCATCCTTCGAATGGACACAAATGTGGGTGGATTCGGGTGAGCCCCTCAGCGACCTTCTGGCTGATGTCCTCCGGGATCAAGCCCAAAAGGTCGGCAAACGGTGCCAACGCCTGAGTTACGGCCACCCATTCCTCCGTACTATTGATTGTGGGGTTCTTTAACGCAATCCATGGCACCTCCAAGGCCTCACGCATCGACCTCGCAAGCTAGTATCGTCACCGCCACTCCAACCACTGCGCCACTATGACTTCGCAGCCTGTGCTCCCTCAAGGGCCTTTGCACCTGTTGAGCCCATTCACATGCTCCCTCCCCTAATCCAAAGTGGTCGGCCCGTCTCACCAATGTATTCCTACTTGCATCCAATTCAAGTTATGAGGTGTACTGCTATACCCTACAGTCGCCTTCCCTGCCGAATGGATGGACCACGCAGGAGAGCCTTTCACAAGCGCTCATAAAGACGGTTCCTCATCAGTTGCGCTTTGAGATTGGCTATTGAGAGGTACGTCAGCGACCCTAACGACTTCAGCCAGGTTAGCCTTACGAACGCATTCCCGTACTTGAGCACTGAGAGCGTCCCAGATAAAAGGTACTGAAAAAGCGATTTGACCATGGCACTGTGACTTGCGTATGAGTGTTTGTGTCCGTGGTTGACGGCCTTTAGGCATGCTGTGGACAACGCAAAGATTGGATAAGGCAACGCGAGATACCACTTTCCTAGATGAGAACTTGGACCCGCTATTCGAAGACACCAGCTGTTTGGAACGTATTCAGAACAATGGCCCTCTTAGTACTACATGGGTGTGCGGAACGGTGGTGCATAATGATGTTCTTTCTGAGCTTCCGGTACCACCTAGTTCGTAAGGTTTCCCCAAAGAATTTCCACGTTGGGGAGCGACAGTCAGTGACTTGTCGGTTTCTCACCAACTCGAAGCAGGCATCCATTTTGCTCTGCGTGGGACATACGATGAAGCAATCATGTATATATCGACAATACAACAAAGGTCTGCGTTCCATTACGAGTCTCTCTATCTATTTTTGACATGTGCGCTATAACTAGCACCGGAACCCTAGCGTTGACCAATAGCTAGGCCTCTGACCAGCCTGTAGTACTGATTGGACCATTCGAATATGTTGCACTGAAGGCACTCGTCTATGTGCACCATTATTTGGGCAATGTCGAGTCCAAACAAAAATGCTAGCTGTTCCTCATGCTCAACAAGAATTTCGTGTACCGCTTGCACGGCATCGGCTTCGGAGACATTTGTGTACAACGTGACATCAAACGACTCCTTCACACGGGCGTCTTCTACTTTTGTCTCCCGGAGCTTATCCAAAAAGGCGTAGGTATAAGGAAGGTGAGGTGGAATGAACCGTAGCAATTGCGTGAGAACCAAGTTCAGCAGCAAAGAAATATGTACGGTCTGCACGACCACCAATGCCACTTATGATAGCCTAAGCTTACACAGGGAAAGATCGCTAAGGGCACCACCTGTGGCAACTTATGAGTCTCGATAAGGACATACAAGATCGGGCAGACGGGATGCATACATTTCAGCTCCGCTGTGATGCTTCTAAGGAGATTTGCTGACTTTGCAACTTCAACACACCTAAAAAACGTAAGCCGAATAAAGGTTTGATATCAATCTTGGTACGACAACTCTTCGACTATCTTCCATACTGTTTTCCCGTCCGCATTTATGGATGCTTTAATAAAAACTGTTTTGACTAAATTCTGTTCACAGCTGTTTTCAGAATTCGAATGCTTTTAATCCATATTTGCTTGCTGTTTTGTGACTTTTATAGTAGAACTTGTTCCATTTTCTTATTTGTTTTACACGTGAGTATTATACCATGTTAAGGCTATGGCAGAGAGCTTTCCAAAATGTTCTTTTATAGCTTATTGTTAGTTATTTCGCAGATAAGTTCTTCTAGGGTTATACTTATCTCGCAAATTTTTCGAAGCGATGTCACTCCACAAAGCTGGTAAATGGAAGAGCCAGCGTTAGGTGGATCACAGCACCTGTTCACAAATAATCGCATTAGCCTAACCTAAACAAAATAATCGCACCTACATAATCGTAATGCATTTCATGCATCTGCTAGTTAGTTTTACTAGCGCTCTTCAACCGTGTTGAACCAACTTCTTTTAAAACCCATCTTCAAAATCTGTACGTTTATTAACACACGGATTCAAAAAATAGGGCCACTCAATAGTTCTCGATTAATTTGGATCAGATAGACTATGAGAGATATTTAACGTTGAAAAAATTTCCTCACAAACTCTAGAATCTCATCCTTTGCTTTCTTCAGTGTTATCAAGTATATTGCCGTCTGCCCAATACCAATGCCACGCGGGTCTTATAGTTTCGCACCGAACCGAACTCGAACCACACCGTCACTAGCCTCTCGGGGCTCGTCACACCTCAAACTTGGGTAATTAAACTTTATTTTTAATATTTTTACATTTAATGAAATCGAGTACATCGGAAAATCGAAAAAATAGGCAAAAATAGACAACATGCAGACAGGCAACCGGAGAAGGCACTTTTAAGGGCATACTGTAGAAGACGACTGGCGGAGCAACTGAGACAACTGATTCCGTGAGCACAACCGGCCCTATTTATGCGGAAACGAGAGGGCGGACCATGGTTGGCATTTGATGAAGCTTCAGGTAGAAACATGTTGAAAGTTCAAGCCACAGATCAGCCAGCAGATAGCGTTAACTGCGGTTACAGAAATGAGTCATCGTACAGAGGCTTCTCAGCGGAAGAGGAAAACAGGCAACATGTTGAAAGTTCAAGCCGAAGATCAGCAGGTAGATAGCGTTAACTCCGGTTACAGACGTGAGTCATCGTACAGAGGCTTCTCAGTGGACGAGGAAAACTGGCAAGGAGTAAGTGAAAAAATAGAGAGAAAAAAGAGATCTACATAGCACAACTGATAGAGGATCGAGATGGAAATAGCACCAATTGATAGAGGATTAAATAGAGACAGCACCAATGATAGGATATTAACGAGAGATTAATAGAGGAATCTCTATACTCCCCCCGGCCTCACGAGTCAAGAGAGAATTCAGAGATCATGATGGGCGAACTTCAGCGTCGGCTCGAGTCACGACGATGATCTCTTGGCTGGGTTCGATCGTTCCTTGGGTCGCTGTGGCGCGGGTCGTCCATTCGGTGTCTGTCCTCGGTCGGGTCCAGGGTCCTCAGTTTCGTTTCCAAGTAGAGGAGCTCTCGATCGAGTGTCGATTCCTGCGCTTGGAGGCGAGAACGTTTCTCCTTTAGCTCGGCGAGTTTGCGGGCTGCTTCCATGACGTTCTTGTTGTCCCATTCCTCTGTGATTGTTGCGTTGACCTTCACGATTTCCTCTCGTACCTGGCGCACCTCCTCGTTCGATCAGCTCTCGCGTTCGTTCGTCATCACGCTTTCTCGAAGCGGGCTCGGTCCCTCTGTCCACGTCCCGGGATCTGTGGTCATCGTCCTGGCGTCGTTGATCTCGGTTGTCGTCGCTCCTACGGGGAGTGAGATCCTCCACGATCTGAAGGGTGGACGGAGTCGCGATCGCGGTGTTCCCTTCCAGAGCATCGAGTCGTTTCATGATGAGCTCTATGTTGAATGACATCTTCTGGAAGTCGGTGAACGCTGGCGTCTCATCACGTTGTCTGAGGTATGTCAGGATTTCGTCGAGGCGTACACCGAGTGCGTTGTGATTCTCCATGACGTCTGACGTCTTTGCATTGTCCGTTGTCTTTCGTCTACGGACTTGATTATCGCAGGCAGCTCTCGAAGGTCAGCAACGGTCGTTCTGATTTCTGCCATCGAGCTCTTTGTGTGCTCGTGGTACTTTTTCACCTTTTGCTCGAGTTTCTCCACACGCTCCAGCGCTTCTGTCGACGATACGGTAGCGGGTGCGAATTGGTCCACTTTCGCGGCAGCTGTGAACAGTATCTTGCCTCCTTGTTGAAGTAGCTCCTTGAGAAGTGTTCCAGAGGCGCAAGACTTCTTAGTAGGTGGCATATCGCTGCTGCTCTCCTCGGAGGTGGTGTCCCGCGAACGCTTTCGCGAGGTCTCGGGAACCGCGAAGGTGACCTTCTTTGACGTCGAAGACGCAGGTTTCTCTGGTGCGGTGGTTGTCGTTGCCTTGGTCGCCGGTGTCGTTGACTTCTTCGGCTGCGTTGGTAATTTCTTGCCTTTCTCGCCCATCGTGGATTTCGTCTCGGTTGCCGATGCAGTTGCTGGATCCATGACAGCTGAAATATAGTGAAGAATAGAAAATACATCTTATAGAGTAACAATAGTAGGGCATAGCATGCAGTAGATTTAGAGCATGCAGTGCTTCAAGCTCTAGAGAAGTTTCTTTGAGGGCGTCCGTCCTCCACAGGCCTCGAACGCCTTGCCTACCAGTGATCTTGGAATCCAGAGGATTGTTGAGACTCCTCTGAATAGGATTTTTAGCAGGATTTTTGTCGTGCCTAGGAGCAGGTTGAGTCTGAAGGCCCAAAACATTAGGTAGCCTACAAGAAGCGCAACAACAAAGCAGGCAGCAACGACGAGGAGCGTCCTGTACCCTGAAAGCATGACGTCTAGTATGTGAAAGAAGTCAGGGAAGACCATTTCATCATATAGACTGCTCTCGCCGTTGAGGATCCTCGTCATCGTTCCATGAATTGTCCGTGTCCATTGCAAGATACCGGTGAGCTCGAACGTTGTTATTGTCGATCCGCAGGAAACTTCGCATGTTTCATGAACGCGTGCAGTCCTTGAACTGAAGACGATAGTCGAAGTCGATCCTCTGCGGTGACATGGTGCTGTGAAGAACTGGTCTTCACATCGAATCGAAGCAGTTGCTGGTTCTCCGTCAGTGAAGCAGGAGATGTTAGTCCTTGCGCCCTGAGGGCAGTTGTAGCATCCTTGGAGAACAGCATTGTCCACTCTGCACACAGAACGCGTGACTTTGACAACTGTGCGATCGAACTTATCCCTCAGGTGAACTAGTAGTTCAGCGGTAACTAGCGAAGGAACAGTTGCGGAGATAGTCATCGGATTGCGCTCATCTGCTTCGAAGGTAAGCCATGGTCGTCTGATCGGCAGCCGATTTTCCACTTCCTTTTCGAAGATGTCGGTCACGTCTATGTCGTTGCAGGCGCACTTGACTTTAGATTCGGCTGGATCACACAAGCAGTTAGTCTGAACAGTGCAGTTGAGTGTCCTCGCCGATTCCTCGGAATCACAGATGAGCGTCGGCGAATTCCCATGTTTCCATATCGCGATTTCCGATCCGTCTGTGATGAACGTGGAGGACAGTTCGGGAGTCGGAGGCATCGTGACTGTGTTGAGCGTGATCATCATGTTGTCCATCCGGAACGGGATGGTGGGCTTCAATGACAGTATTGATTTTCTGACCGTATCCTGTGATCGACGTAAATTCCACGTGGAAGTTTTCATTCCACTGATAGCATTTGAAGATCTTATAGATTTTTTCGTCTGCTGGTACATTGAAAATGCGGTAGAAGAGGCATCCGCTGCTTAGGTAGAAACAGCCACATCCGGGTCCTCCGCAGCTTTCTACGCATCTAGTAATGCCTGGATATCCGTTTCCTTGCTCCAGTTCAGGAAGTATCGTCGATGCATTGATAGAGGCACATTTCTGCTCCACACAGGATCCTGAATGTGCGCATCTTTTTGAGTCGATGACTTTCTGAACTGTGTTCCTTGTGAACAGCAGGTCTTCTTGAACACACGTCAATCGAAGTTGTTTCCACTGAAATTGAAGCTCCTTAATCAGCGTTTCGTTGTAGAAAAGGCGAATACACGCTGTTTTCTTGAAGCCGTTGAGCTTGAAAACCTCCATGGCTTCCAGCATGCACTGCTTCGAACCGTTCGGAGCAAATGCGCAGATTGTCGCTTGTTGATGAAGCACGTCGATATTTCGGCATCCGTTTGTCACGACCAAAAGGGATGCGATTGTTGCGGCGATGAGTGGTGCTCGAAGCAGAGAGTCTATGTTTCTTTGACGTTGACGATGTCTGTTCCGCCAGGTTATCCACAGCTGTCTGCTCCCACGCGTCAACTTCTTGAAACAGCCCCACGCAATATTTGCGAGGATTCGCAGAGGTTTGCCTAGTACCACTGGTACGTAGCACAGAAGGTAGATTGCCGCCACAGTGACATAGACAAGAACTGCACTGATCACTATGGCTGTGCGGGGTGAACATTCCGGATTGAAAATGTTGGCCGTACAGAACCAACAGTGAACATTCTCGCAGAAGGAGTTTGATGGACAAACGACGTCAAGCTTTGTGAGGCGAGATCCATCGGAGAATTTCCACTGAACATGATACGGATGTAGTGTTATTTCCGGTGGGAACAGAATGGTTTCGTTTTCCTTCGGATTGTCCCTCACTGTGCAGTGTTCCTCTGCACACACCTCGAATCGACGTATATTCTGCAAGATTAGCTGAACTCCTCCTGGAGTACATCGCATTTCGCCGTTAGCCCGTGTGAGTTCAGTTACGGACGCTGCTACCGTAGTACTCGGGAGCTTTGCTAGAGTCATCAGAAGCAGAAAAGTTGTAACGGCGCTCGTTAGAAGATTTACGACTGCATATGAAGTTCTGGGCTTCCGTGAATGAGAACGTAAGTTGTAATGAGGTTCAGATTCTGCTTCTATGTCCTCTGCATTCTGCTCTTCAGTAGGCGGCATAGAGTCAGCCTCCTCCTGGGTTCCCTGTCGTTGATTTTCATCGTCCAGCTCCAGCGGAATTAGGAAATTGACAGGGCGACGAATGTTGCGGCCATTAGGTAGCCGAATTTCAGCTTCTCTTATGACATTATTGGCGTCCTCAGGCAATTTCGTTATTATTCCCATTTTCCATGCATTCCGAGGTAATACTGGCTCTGAAATTAGAACGACTGTCCCCTTAGACGGTTGCTTGGAAGTTCCTCGCTTGGAGTTGATGTAGAGCTTATGCGACTCCCGCAGGCTGGTTAGATAGTGGTGACTCCAAATAGACCAGAAGCGCTCCGTAAGCTGGTGACTCGATTTTAGGGCATCTTCTTCTTGTTTTCAGTCTGAATTGCCGTTGCTTCCGTTGACGGAACGAAGCTGGGATCATCATCGTCCACACCGATAGTTTCGAACGGATACGTGATAATCATGTCGCGTTGAATGAAATCTATCGGACCTAGTAATGGCGTCTCTTCCCAACGTTCTTCCTGGTAGGTGAGCGGTCGACTGTTGAGACTTCCTTCAATTTCCACGAGGAAGGTTTCCATAACTTCCTGCGTCGGAATGGTTCGCCGAATGACCTTATAGAGGCTATATTTAACGGATTTGATCAGGCGCTCATACATAGCTCCCTGCCACGGAGCAAATGGCGTGATCGTTTTCCAGACAATGCCTTTAGTAGCCATAGCTTGAGCGAACGCTACATCACTTACCACAGGAAGTATGGCTTCACGAAGAATTTGCTCACCGAGAAGCAAGTTTGGCCCGTTATCAGATGTGATAGTGCTTGGTACGCCTCTTCTAGCGAAGAATCTTCGCAAAGCGAGCAGCAAATGATCAGTGCTCATGTCGGGGACCAGTTCCAAGTGTACCAGTCGTGTGACCGTACAGGTGAGGATTATCCCGTAAACCTTGATTGTCTCCCCGTCTCGTTTGACGTAGAGCGGACCAAAATAATCTATGCCAATGTGTTCAAATAGTCGCGAACGTTGAACAAGTCTCTCAGGGAGATCGTCCATTTCCGGGTAACGGTATGGAAGATTGTTCATCTTTTGGCATGGTACACACTTTGTGATGACTGTGCGAGCCATCTGCCTGAGCTTCGGGATCCAGAATCGTTCCCTGACGTTGGCCATGGTCTGCCCTGTTCCGCAGTGAAGAGGAGTGTGTGCATGCTCGACGATGAGCCGTGCCAGAGCTGTTTTGCTGGCGATGAGGTATGGATGTCGAGTGTTGGCCTGAAGACTGGAATTTCCAAGCCTTCCTTGACAACGCAGTAGACCTTGCTCGTCTTCCCGTATTCTTAGTTGCTTCAGAACATTCTGCTTGACCTTTGGAAGGTGATTCCTCTGGTGATACCTGATTAGAACCCGTAGAGCTGATTCTCTCTCCGTAGCTGTTATGAAGGGAAAGAGTTCGACTGAGCGTAGTTCGGGGATGCTGCTGTAGATGCGATTCTGAAGCTTGTCGTTCACACGGCTGAGGAGCACCTTGATGAAGCGTAGCACAATGCTCACAACGTTCTGGCTGAACTGAAGTGAGCGCTGCCTTTTCCAGTCGATTAGATCAGAAGGTGCTTCCCTTGATCTTGCCTCCAGGACGTGAACGTCTTCTTCTCCATCGTCAATCACTATGCTGAACAACTTGCATTCGTTTGGCCATTCCTTGATTGGGCGCCGAAGGTATGGTGGTCCCGACCACCATATGTGACCAACTATGTCGTCCTTTTTTAGTCCTCGTGTCGCACAATCGGCTGGATTTGCGGTTGTGTTCACGTAGCCAAACTCGACTGGGACTGGAAGATCGGCAACTATTCTTCTTATTTCTCGTACTCGATTCCTTACAAACACTCCAGTGGATTGGTCAAGCGACCGACTTGCTATCCAACTGAGTGCAATTTCGGAATCGGAGAGAATGACGATATTGTTGATCTTCAAGCGCTCTTTTATCGCCTCGTATGTTGAATGCGTGAGGCGGGTTGCCATTGTGAGCGCATTGAGTTCCATTTTTGGAATGGTAGGCTTCTTTTTCACGGAAGGTAGCCTGGACTTTCCCACTACCAAATGTGATCCAGAATCAGTTGCAACGTAAGCGCATACAGCCATTCCATTACTGCTAGCGTCTGAGAAGATGACGAGTTTCGCCGGTTCCCCGATCTGAGTGACCCGTCTCCGAATTCGGCAGAGAAAACCGTCGCCATCTAGCATTGTTGAACGCCTCTGTTCTTGATGTTCTTTTGAAAGAACGGTGTCCCAGTCGTATTTTTCCTTCCACAGCTGCTGCAAAAATCCGACGGTGTGAGAGGAGTTAGCCACCCGAGCGGATCGTAGATGGAGGCTACTTGCTCGGAAATTGTGCGTTTCGTTATCCTTTCTCTGGGTGGATATTTGCATTTCAGTAGAAGTTCGTCTTCTTCTGACTCCCACAGGATTCCCAGGATTTTCTGGGAAGCGTTTCGACTCATGTCTTTTTCGTCGATGCGTCGTTTGAGCTCCTTGTCGTTTGACAAGAATTCTCTGAGGTTCATATTCATGTCCTCGAAGAGTTCTTTAGATTGTTTTTAGAGGTTTAACGCCTCTGCTGTTGAACTTGCAGTGAGGACGACGTTGTCCACATATGTGTTGCCCTCAACCTCTCGAGCGATCTGACGATTTTTGGCGTAATGCTCAAGATGGTATTTCATCGTTGCTGCGAGAAGAAACGGTGAACATATCAGTCCAAAGGTGACGCGACTGAAGCGGTAGACCACGAGGTTACTGGTTACTACCGGCCGTTCCGTATCTTTTAGCCGCAAAAATCGGGTAGCGTCCCGATCAGGAAGGTGCAGTCGAACTTGCAAAAATGCCTTTTCGACATCACTGACGAGAGCGACATTTCCAATTCGAAAACGTAGGAGAATGTGGCATAATTTGGGAAGCATCACCGGTCCTCGATGAAGGACGTCATTGAGTGAAGGTGCATTTTTCATATGCGCTGAGGCACCGAACACGATTCTGATTTTGGTCGGGCTCTTGTGTGGGGTGATGACTGCCCGATGAGGTAAATAGTGTACGATTTCCCCATCTGGGTCCCTTTCCTCGTCTATTTCTTCGATGATTCCCTGTTGCTGTTGAGAACTGATCGTTTCTTGGTACTGATGGAGCGTCTCCGGGTTGGCGGTCAGCTTTGACATCAGCGTCTACAGCCGACAGACCGCGAGGCTTTTGTTGTCCGGTAGTTGCGCCGCGTCTTTTTTCCATGGGAAGCGCACATAGTAGCCGTCTTCCTTTCTTTCGACTGTCTGCTGGAATTCGCTCCAAACAGCAGCGTCTGTTTGTCGGCGTTCCTCGGCGCTCGGACCCTCAAACTCTTCGACGCCTGACGATTATAACGTGCAGAAATCCTCCCATGACTGCAGATCTTCGTCCTCGTCGGAGTCTGCTACGTTTTCCGTATTTACCGTAGTTATCTGATATATTCCCTCGTCTTTTGAAGGGTTACCGCTACGCCCGGCAACCAGATAACCAAGCTTTGACGGAATTAGCCTTAAGCCAGACGGTAGTACGTGCTCTGTTGCCACTCCATTGCTCAGTAGAGAGAATAGATCAGCACATCCGAGCAGAATCTGTGGGCGGATATCTTTTGCTCCTGGGCTGATGGACAGTTGGAGATCGTTTTCGCAGATGAAACGCTTATCCTCGATGCAGAGGCGTTTGCGTTGTAGTGATTCTGCGACTGTGTCGATCTTGGTCACCGTGAACGAGTGTGGGGCTCCGTTTGCGTCCCATATCTGCAACTCGGTGATCCCGCATATTTTCACCATATGCGTACGCGAGCCGAAAGTGGTGATGGTTAGCCGTCTGGAGTCGAGATCCTTGAGTTGTAGCCGTTCGGCCAGCTCATTAGTAATAAATGATCTATCGGCTCCAGTGTCCAGCATGATGTGGACTTGTTCCAGCGCATGTGTTGTCGGATTCAACACGTGCGCTTGTCCCGCCAGGATGAGGATATCCTTCGCATTTCCGATGTGCAGCACAATATCCGATTTGTCGTCCTCGTTTGGACCCTGATCGGTTGCCACGATGTTCATGGTTGTTGACGTGGAAGTCGGCCGTGATGAAGGCTTTTTTGGTGTTTTCCTTGGTGTTCCGGCTGATTGAGGTGCAGGAGGTGGCTCCCGAGCGGCAAAGAGCTTTTTGCAGATCGAGGTATGATGTCCTGTGATTCCGCAAACTCGGCAACTTCCTCTGGGGCATTTCGACGCCATATGGTCTTTTGCTCCACAGTTTTGACATAACTTCTGAGTTCGTATGAGATGAAGTCGTTGTTCCAGTGACGGGACTTCGGTGCAATTCCGTGGTTGATGTCCTGATTTCTTGCAGTAGAAGCAGGGTAGTGGTTGGTACCTTGATGGCGTTCGAGTGAAGTCCTTCTTGTCTGGTACTCCAGCCCTTCCTTGCTTCCAGCTGTCATTGGTAGAACGGCGTTCCGTTTGACTTACTATTTTGACTTCCGCCGCGACGTATTCCTTTGCTGTCTGCAGTAGCTTCATGGTGTTCCACAGCCCTTCTGCTTCGTATTTTGGCTTCTGACGCAGGACGCGCCTTTGGATCTCCACCGCAAATTTAGCCAGGAGTTGCTTTTGTAGGAACGTGTTGTCTATATGCTCTCCTTTGAGGTCCAGTTGTGAGACAATTGAGTAGAGCTGTTCACAAAGCGTTCCTTGGTCCTCCAGGCGATCGCTTTTAGCTCTTGTTGACTGAAGTTTGCTAAGAAGTCGATCTACCAGGGCTTGTGCGTCTCCATACTTTTCCTTGAGGTGGGCTACTACCAAAGCGTAGGTGCTATCCTAAACCTGGGGCTGTTTCACTGATTCCCTTGCTTCCCCCTGAAGAGCGTTCAGCAGGTAGTTCAGTTTATACAGGTCGTCCATATTTCTTGAATGCACACTATGGTCGAAAGATCTCCAAAAGGTCTCCCATTCCCAGATATCGCCTTTGAATTTTGGAATTGGGACTGGTGCGAGCTTCATGTCAGCGACTTCCGTCGGAGAAGTGCTGCTTCCGACCACGGATTCCTCAAGTTCATCTTGGAGTTTGGATAGCGTCGTCAATGCTGTGTGCGCGTTGTCCAGAAGTCCTTGAGCAGTGTCAATGTGGGCCTCTGTTCGCTGGAGAATTTCCGAGATCGAGGGAGTTTCCTCCAAGTCCAAGCGATCCACTGCGGAGCTGTATTTGTCCAAAGCGTCCTCGAGTTTGGTCACTTCGATTCCGATAGCCGTCTTTGCTTTCCGTATGCGGATGCGAAGGTCCTTGATGCGTTCCGTCTGTTCGGCTCCTTCGGTTGAAGCGTCCAGATGTAGATCCAATAGCTCCGACTGGTCCTTTAGAATTGAAGAAAGACGATTCCCTACTCGCGTCAGAATTCCTTGGCGCGTAGACAAAGAAGAAGTCATTGCTTAGCTCTGGTGAGTGCGGAAGTTGATGAAAGGTGCGTTGAGACGTAGACGTTTCGTGCAAGACAGGACTATAGACAGAGAAGACGTCGTGGAACTCACTCCTTTATCGCTGGTTTCCTTCGGTCCTGGTCGTAGTCTGCCAATGCACCATATATTGCCGTCTGCCCAATACCAATGCCACGCGGGTCTTATAGTTTCGCACCGAACCGAACTCGAACCACACCGTCACTAGCCTCTCGGGGCTCGTCACACCTCAAACTTGGGTAATTAAACTTTATTTTTAATATTTTTACATTTAATGAAATCGAGTACATCGGAAAATCGAAAAAATAGGCAAAAATAGACAACATGCAGACAGGCAACCGGAGAAGGCACTTTTAAGGGCATACTGTAGAAGACGACTGGCGGAGCAACTGAGACAACTGATTCCGTGAGCACAACCGGCCCTATTTATGCGGAAACGAGAGGGCGGACCGTGGTTGGCATTTGATGAAGCTTCAGATAGAAACATGTTGAAAGTTCAAGCCACAGATCAGCCAGCAGATAGCGTTAACTGCGGTTACAGAAATGAGTCATCGTACAGAGGCTTCTCAGCGGAAGAGGAAACTAGGCAAGGAGTAAGTGACAAAATAGAGAGCAAAAAGAGATGTACATAGCACATCTGATAGAGGATTAACGATGGACAGCCTAAATGATAGGAGATTAACGAGAGATTAATAGAGGAATCTCTATATCAAGGAATAGAAGATCAACTCATTCTTTCGGTGACAAATCTTCATCTAACTATGAAGCGACTGCTAACACATGGGAATCGACGTGAAGTGCAGGCTGGCGACACCATCGAATAAAAGTTCAGCTACTTTTCTGGGTTCAAAAATTTAATAAGTCTACCGTTCCCTATCAGAAGGCATGGCAATGTTATGGGTGAGGGACGTTCTGCCTGAAAGCGACGCGGGCAAAGACGCGGGACAGTGTTTGCGGAGCCAATTAGCGTCGACTCGCGCAGTGACACCCGCCGCATCGCGGTTGGTCAGACAGCCCTCGCCGTGGAGGCGATGCTGGCCCGGCCCACCACGGGAGCCTGTAGGTCGACCAGATTTGGTGTGATTACAGTCGATAGAGGGATAGGATGCCCAGACGGCTTGAATTGGCAGTCCGAAAATTGGGATTGATCTGAGCCCTACCATCTCCTAGATTAGAATTTCGAGCTCTAGCTCTCGAATGAGCCAGAAAAGAATCTTGCCTCAATATCCCTTAAACAATTATTTTCAGGCGCTGTTTAACTTTCGTTAAATATCAGTCTTTACTTATATCAGAATTAACCACGAGGCATGCTTCCGGGCACTGATGTGAACTCTACCATCTTCTGTATTAGAATTTCGATCTCTATCGAATGAGCTAGAAATAACGCTGTCTTCATAACTCTTAAGGCGACTTTTTAGGCATTGTCTATTTTCGTTAAATATCAGTTTTTATTTATGTCAGAATTAATTGCCAGACATGCTTCCAGACTGAAATTAAGCGGGGAACATAACTAGATATTGATCTCAACGCTAAGGAGGGGCGGTTGGCGTATATAGTCCGAGACTTCGACATAGTTAAATTGAAGTTTCCGCGCGAGCTCCCGAGGCGTTGGGATGTTAATGTGGTATCTTCTGTTTCTGGGTCAGCCAATAGTAGAGATGCTGTTAGTAGATCAGCTGCTTCTAATGCCTTAAATGACTCGCAAGGGGGCACAGGAGGACTTCAATTCCATGTGTCAACACCCCCACATGCCTAGATAGCGACTTGTACAACCGGTACAGGTCATGTATCTCAACTGCACTTTAACCTTGAGAGAAACTGGACATCTAGTAGCAAATCGGATGGCGCTAGCGCTTCATGCACTGTTTTTCTCTTCAACTCACGTTCAATTTGCAACAAACTTGCTGATTTAGAACATCTCTTGTGTACCTGTACCCCACATATGGTTTTTATCACTGAGACTTGGTGCAAACCTGAAATTATTCACGATGCAACGCTACGTGTACACCCTTCATATCACATTTACAGATGTGATAGGGAGGGTGTCATGTGTGGAGGAGGAGTAATGGCATTATTACTGAATACGTTATCTCACCATATGTTTTGTTCGAAATTCGTAATTTTTCCCCATACTGTCAATGTCTCGTCTTGAGTATAAATTCTGAGCAGCAGACCATATACTTCATCCTTTTTTACCGGAGCCCGGCTTGCGAAGCATTACGCTTCCATGAGGCCTTGACATATATTTCCTCTATACTTGAGGATAGCCCAAGTTGCATCATCCTGGGAGATATGAACTTCCCTACGATTGATTGGTTTAGTACAGGTGAATCATGCAGATTATATGGATCGGCAAGGGAGTTTTATCATTTTTGCAATGAACACGCACTGACTCAACTTGTTACTATTCCAACTTTAGGTGACAATATCTTGGACGTCGTTTTATCCAACAACCTGGATATTGTTCATGATGTAAATACTATAGCCCCCTTTTCCACTTCAGACCACAGAGCTGTATCATTTCAATTAAGACTTCATGGGGCAAAGCATACGCTGAATGATTCTTACTATGATTTTTTCGCGGCTGATTATTCATTAATTTGTGAAAACCTTCTGAAAATCAACTGGCTTACTATAATGTCCACCTGCAATTCAGCAGATCAATTTTATTCGTTGTATCTTCAGCAGTGCTATCACCTGATCGAGAAGTTTGTACCAAAAAAGCAGAGAGCTGTTAAAGAAATTAGTTATCCTTCAAAAATAAGAAAGCTTGCTATCAAAGTTGGAAAATTATTTGATGCGCGATCAAACATAGGAATCCAGAAATATATTCGCTTTTCCCGAAAACTCAAAAGAGCATTAGCTGCTCTGAGCTTAGAGAGAGAAGAGCGGATAGCGCTTTCCAAGAATCCCAGACTTTTCTACAAATTTGTGAACAGCCGTCTTAAAATGAATAACAGTATTGGACCCATATTCAATAATAATGGTGAGCTCTGTGAGTCCGAGTTGGAAAAGGCAAAGGTATTTGCCTCCTTCTTTAGGTCAGTGTACAAAGACCATCCCTATGTGAAGATTGACTGTCCTGCTTTCACCTCTGCAAATCTAGATTTTCTTGATATCAATAGCGACTTGGTTTACAGAACGCTGGTGAGATTGCCGGAGCGAAACTCCACATCACCTGATAAAATTCCATACGTTTTTCTAAAGAAGGCAGCAATGGGGCTTGCTCCAGTATTAACTCATTTGTTCAACTGGTGCCTACTTCACGGGGAGGTCCCGTCAGTATGGAAGACAAGTTTCGTTAAGCCGATATTTAAGAAAGGAAATAAGACAGATTTTAAAAACTACAGACCTGTCTGCCTAACATCCTCAACCAGCAAAGTATTGGAGAGGATAGTACGCAGTCAGATCTGTAATTATTTACGAGAAAAAAGTCTTATCACAAAATCACAACACGGTTTCCTTGAAAGAAAATCTACGGTTACAGCTCTGATCTCTACTGTTCCCGTTTGGCAAAAGGTGCTAGATTCAAGTGGATACGTCACTGCTTGCTTTCTCGATTATACTAAAGCTTTTGACTCCCTCAATCTAGATTTTCTTATAACAAAGCTGCGTGCTTGTGGTTTAGAGGGATGTCTTTTGAAGTTCCTCATATCCTTTCTAACCGGGCGCACCCAGACAGTGGTAATCAATGGTGCTTTTTCCGCTACGTATGAAACACCTAGTGGTGTTCCTCAGGGTACATGCTTAGGGCCACTTATGTTTCTACTTTACATCAACGATCTCCCGAAATGTCTTCCTGATGGCGTGCTTTGCTCAATTTACGCAGATGACTCCAAGATATTTTCTTTCAACAACGCGGAAGTCCTTCAACACGGCCTAGATGCTATCCACTCGTGGTCAACAAAATGGATGTTGAATATTTCCTACGAAAAAACGATGACTATGTGCATTGGTAAAACACACCCACATGGTTTATCATTTTGCCTGGGACAAAAAAAGCTGAATACTACAAATTCTGTGCGTGACCTTGGCGTTGTATACTCTGATTCGCTCACATTTGAACAATATATTGATGACATAACAACGGCGGCAAATAGGAAGTGCAGTTTTATCCTACGTGCCTTCCAGACCCGTAAGATACCTATTCTGTTCCGACTTTTTACGACATATGTTAGACCTCTACTAGAATACTGTACACCGGTTTGGTCGCCTTTTAAGGTGATGTATATTGAAAGAGTCGAAAAGGTTCAAAGGAGGTTTACGAATCAAATCTTCGGTAGGAATGGTATGTTCAATGTCAGTTATCGAGATAGACTCGCCTTCCTTGGAACCACATCCTTGCGATTAAGGAGAACCATATATGATCAAAGCCTGCTATTCAAAATAGTTTTCGATCTTATAGAAATTGAAAAAAATGAACTTTTTGATTTTTATGAATTTAGCAATAGAACAAGAGGTCATGCCTTGCGGATCTATATTGGAAGAATACGATCTCAACAGTTCTTTGAATCATTTCTAGTGCGTGCAACGAAAACGTGGAACAAATTGCCAAGCGACCTAGTCTCATCATCAACTCCAGCCAGCTTCAGCCGCAGGCTGGAGTCATATCTCAAAGAAAAGGGGTTCTTTTGAATTTCTTAATGGTTACAATTTTTGATCAATACTCAAGGATTACAGGTACGGCTAAAGCATTATATCGCCACCCCACAGCAGCATCGACTTGTAGAATGATTTCAGAAGCACTTCGAGAACCGCGAAGATCATACTAGCTATATTATAATGTATTAAGGCACCTGATTTTATACACTGTGTTATGTAGATTGTTTTTGTGTTTTCACATTTGGTTTCAAGGATCTGCTTAGTCTGAGAAAAGCCCATTCTCCCTCCTTTCTGCTATTCAGTATTTCGAGCGAAAGTTATCCAGTTTTGTTCCTTAATTACTTTTGATACTCCAAAACATCTACTCTTCTCAGTCGTATGATTCAATTTGCTGTATACTGCATGTCAAGTTAGATGGCAAAAACGATAAGGCAAAAAGACATTCTTAAAGCCTTCGGCACTCTACAAATTGCTGCGGTATTATGGTCGACCAGTCTGTAGTTATAGAAGCAACGAAGGCGGTTACTGAAAGAAGGAATACCTCGCCTAAGTTCGAAAGGCTACTTCCTTACGCTTAGGTGTGACCTGCCACGAATGTTGCTCGAAAGTGGTGCGAAATTGATTAATTTCTTACAAACCATGCTATAACTCGGCTGGTTTTCTACAAAACCGCTTCATTTTGTGCAACGCTTCTAAGAAATGCTGTCATTTGCCCTCTAACAACTCGTTTGGGTACAGTCAAATTGTGGTTAGACTGGGTATGAATTAGAAAAAATAATACTTTTACTTTCTCAGAAATTTTAAATTGAAATGACCTTAATGGAATCAATGTCTAGAGAGATGATGAGTTTGCAATGTGTACACAGTGAGCAATATTAATCAAATGAATTTAGTTGGTAGTATACATGAATCTAAATCATGGGCTCTTCTCAGCTAGCAGATTTATTTCGGATATAACCTACCTTCCTTCTCCTTGTTATATAGCCAATCGTAGAATTGCTATTTTTTCGCTTGATGATTTTGCTGTTTTGTTATTGGCTTAAATAAAATAGTAAATAGTAAATAGTAAATAGATGGACGAGAGACCTTCTAAGAGCACCCCGAATGCTCGACCTTTTTGAAAACGGCATTATGATGATCCTTCAAGTAGATCATGCTCTCGGTCTGAAATTGCCCGAGGGCATCGATTTGATAGTCGGTAGACGTCCTAAGACCACCGAAGTACTCTAGCCTTCTCAAACCATTTCATGAGTGTTTCCTAACTCGTTAATTGGTGGAGGAGACATTGGCTATGCAGGTACATTGCCTGTGCGACGCGAGATCAATATACTGCTAGAAGCCACAACGACTTAAAAGATATTATGTGATGAAATTTATTCCCGGTGAACATTAGATTTGATGAACCAGCTATCCAGTTCGATATATATGGTGTGATTATTATAAGGTTCCATAGAAAAATCAGTTACGAAATGCTAAAGAGATGTCGTGTTGAAACTAACGCTTTAAACTTCTGTTAAAAGATCTCTCGTCTATCTAATTGGAATCCTTGTGCAATTTTAGCTGGAAACGTGCCTCACATTTAATCCTGATATATGTGAATAAAACCGATATTTGGAAAAAAATAAACAGCGCCTGAAAAAATTGCTTTAAAAATCATTGAGGCAGGATTCTTTTTTGGATCGTTCGATAGAGCTGAAATTCTAGTACAGGATATGGTAGTGTTTACATCAGTAGTATGGAAACATACCTCCCAATTAATTCTGATATAAACAAAACCTGATATTTATCGAAAATAACAACGCCTAAAAAGCCGCCTTAATGGTTATTTTGACAGGATAATTTCTAGCTCATTCGATAGAGCTCGAAAATCTAATATAGAAGATGGTAGGGTTCAGATCAATCCCAATTTCTGGACTGCCAATTCAAGCCGTCTGAGCCTCCGATCCCTTTATCGATTGTAATCACACCAAATCTGGTCGACCTACAGGCTCCCGTTGTTGGCTGGGTCAGTATCGCCTCCGCGGCGAGGGCTGCCTGGCTGAGCGGTAAGCGGCGGGTGTCACTGCGCGAGTCGACGCTAATTAGCTCCGCAGGCACTGTCCCGCGTCTTTGCTGGCGCCGCTTTCAGGCAGAACGTCCCCCTCCCCAATGTTATAGCTAGTGGGAGACTGCAGGACAATTCAGTGGTCCACCATATAGTTGCATGTTTTCAGAGCTATGTGTAAGCATAGATAGCAGTTAAAGCAAGCAACTGGATGGCAGTTTTTGAAAGCAATTGTAAATTTTGGAGCGAAATTTCCGCTTTGTAAAAAGTTACCTAGGTGCGGTGGGAAAAAGAGCAATTGAGCACTCGTATCTATAATCAATTTTCCTGAGAAAATCTATCTCATTGCGATACATTAGAATGTTTCTATGGTCTTCTCAATACACTTACCGCCTGGTGATTGCTGCATTTTGATGTCACTCGTTCATCGCGGTCGATGTCGACAATAAGTAGCTTGTAGTCGGTACCCACAACGTAGCATTCCAAGGACTTTCTCGCGAGTTCGTGCTTTCTTCATGAAAATACTGTCAATAAGTTTGATACTAGCGCGCCCTACTTTAAATGTTTCGGTCCTATACCTTGCTTATCAGAGAAGTCTGAGGAGCGAAAAAGCCTTCTACTGAGGAAGAGTCCTAATCTACTAACTTGTATTGAAAAAAACGAAGTTTTTTGCACCCCTTCCCTTGAAAGCATGTGCCTCTTCAAAACTACTCGACGCTTTAGATGCATACATATCATTAGTTTTCAACAGTAAAGTACTGAGCAATTAGGAAGATTTTAAGTCTCTTTGGTTTTGACGAGAAACGGGTCCCCATCCGAATCTCCATCCGAAGGGTGACTCAACAGCCTTTCGGCTGTTTATATAAGGTCAGTTGGGCTGTCTTCCACGGTTCGTCTCTTTCTCCCTTTAGCTTCTGAAGTGGCTGAAACTTGAAATCGCTCTTGGACGGGTAATTTCTCTAACTACCCTTGTCTTTTCCAGGCTCCGATGAAGGCGGTTACGCCGAAACGTAAGCCGAATAAACGTTTGATATCAATCTTGGCACGACAGTTCTACAATTATCTTCCATACCGTTCAGTTAGAAGCAAACTGAAGAGTTGAAAACATTTAGCAGAATGCAAACACTCTGTACCACACCCTGGAAAACCTCTTTTTTACATAGATCTATCTATGAGGAAAAATTTCGTTGCAATCACTATGCTGTACATGTCTTTGACAAATAAGTGCCACCTCAGGAGACTCTTAAAACACTAGCTAATAGTAAGAGTGGTGTGAATGTTGATGCTGAAAAATGTTTTCAGCAAGTCATCGACTCCTAAAGCATGGAATTCCTCAATCACGGCAGCCACAAATAGACAGGGCAGGCTGTCGAATAGATTTACTTTGAATGCTAACACCTCAGAACTAACCCAAATCCATCCGAGTACGGCAGAAAAATTGTCACCGTTCCAAACTGCTGACTACAGCGTTCCATGTTCTTGCGTACAGGAACATTTCTGAAAGATTTCTGAAAGATTCAATTTGTATTTGAAGAACGCCTGATTTGACAGTGAGAGAGTTGTAGTGGACATACGTTAGTTCTCTATAGCTATCTATGCCACTATCGAACATCCAGTCTCAAATTATTCCTATCTTTCCTACTCCAGCACTGAATGCTATAGCTGTCTCACCGTTCGCAGTGCATTGTCAATTCTGCTCGAAGTACATTGGTCGAAAGGACCGAACTGACCAGAACTACTGAGAACTATAATAGAAATAATTCGTCTGTGTCGTCTGTGATAGATTTACGCAGCATAATCGTGCTCGCTCCCCGACGTCGGGACTACATATGCGGACTGGTGCTGGAGGGGGCCCGTTCTTCCCCCAGCATGCGGAGGGACGGCGCTATTTGCGCGAGGAGCGCCCATCGCGGACGAATTCACGCGCTCGGCTGCGTCAGCCTTGTAATCACTTGCTACTTCATGAAGGCTTCCTTGTGCTTCTGGATACAAGGATCCTTCTTGATAAGCAAGATGGTCAATGTCTTTGAATGGGTACTCAGATAACAAATGAGGGATAACCAAACCTGGATGTAAGTTACTTTACTTGTTTTGTTACCGTTTGGGATTTCTCCCCCTTTGTCTGTTTTGATGTTTTCACGAAGTTATGAGCATATTCATATCGAGCAATTCACCTTTTAAGTAGAACCATGACATTTTTCTAAGCAGCACGATGCACGTCTAAAGCGGGAGGTCTATAATGTGCCTCTTAAACTCCTGAATGTAGTCCGAAATATCCTTCTTCTATATTTATAATTAATTTAGATATGAATTTGGTCAACGTTCTTAGTGTAAAAGTTTTTGGACAAACTCTCCTGACATTTTTCTGCTTCAAAGAAGGGATCCCCGCTCTAGACCTCCACCCTGTGTCGCATTGGTCCCTCATTTAGAAGTTGGTCCCCTATATTGGAGTGATTACTTGGTTCCCCTTTTCGTTCGCCGGATGTCCTGACCCGTTGCCCTCCTCGCACCTTTTACGGTCACTCGCACCTACATTGGCTGCCCTAAAGAGATGGTTCGGCGCAGCTAGTGTAGGTGCGAATGGCCGTTCTTTCGCATAGGTAAGAGGCGCCAAATGATAGGGACCAAAGTACTAAACTTGGATCGTAAAGCCGATATGGAGGTACCTATAAAACCTCGCTAAGTAGATCAATAATTTTAACGTTAACCAGATATGGTGTGTCCTCTCATTACTTCTAAACTATGACTTTATAATTGACATAAACGTTCTTAGTAGGGCACCACTGTTACTGTAATAACATTCGTCGCGGTACCGGTAGATGAAGCTGGCATGTCATCTTTACGATAACTAATAATGGAGAAGCCGAAAGTGGTAAAAGTCTAAAACTCGACCGCTAATTAGGGATGGTAGATGTGCTATAATTACTTTTAAACTACGAATTTATAATTGACACAAGACCTACTTACTAGGGTATAACGTTTTCAAGCCGTTACCATAACAACAATCGTGTCGGGACCGGCGCCTATTCAGATAACTACTGGCATCATGTAGGCTTTGCGGTAACCAATAATGGGGCTACGAAACTACGGAGTGGAAAATAGATTGTTCAAGACAATCCCAAATGGAACATTTTGAGAAGTATTATTATATTTTATGGTGATATAGTTTCTTCCGATAAGATTGCACACGTTGGCAGGTCTTATGAATCCCGATACAAAATGCATGACGTCTTCTGCACATCTTCTGAACCCCGACACAAATTGGATGACGTCCGTGACAGATCTTCTGAATCTCGAAGGGAATGGCATGACGTCTTCGGCATGTGTTCTGAACCCAGACGCAAATTGGATGACGTCTGTGACAGACTTCTGAATCCCGACACAAATTGCATGACGTCTTCGGCATGTGTTCTGAACCCAGACGCAAATTGGATGACGTCTGTGACAGACTTCTGAATCCCGACACAAATTGCATGACGTCTTCGGCATGTGTTCTGAACCCAGACGCAAATTGGATGACGTCTGTGACAGACTTCTGAATCCCGACACAAATTGCATGACGTCCTCGGCATGTGTTCTGAACCCAGACGCAAATTGGATGACGTCTGTGACAGACTTCTGAATCCCGACACAAATTGCATGACGTACTCGACACGTCTTCTGAACCCCAATGCAAGTTGGAGGATGTTTGTGGCAGGTCTTCTAAATCCCGACACAAATTGCATGACATCCTCGGTATGTCTTCCGAACCCCAACGTAAGTTGGATGGCGTCTGTGACAGGCGGGTCTTTTGAATCCCACACAAATTGCATGACATCATCGGTATGTCTTCTGAGCCCCAACGCAAGTTGGATGACGTTTGTGGCAGGTCTTCTGAGACAGGATACAAATTGCATGGCGTATTCGACACGTCTTCTGAACCTCCTCTATCTATTCTTTCTAATGTGCCATCGATTTTGGTAGTACAACGCGAGCACTCTTCCAGGCTAGCAATATAGATCCGTCAAATAGAATTTCTTTCCAAAATTTTCTATTTATCCATCCGCTTCAAACAGTATGAAGCTTCCATATTTCCTAACCCCGTGGCTTTATTATTGATTACCGCGAAGTTGGCATGATGCCGACACTGATCCAGAGACGTGGGGATCCCGCAGCGATTGCCGTTACTATAGCGGTTTGAAAATGTGTTATCCGGGTAAGAATGTCTTGTAAGAGTAAGTCAGAGTAGTAAGAATGTCTGACAAAACTTTCTTACTAGGGTACGTTTTCAAAACCGTAGCAACAATCGTTGCGGGACCGCCGCGTCTTCGGATCAGTGTTGGTACCATGCCAACTGCGCGCAAATCAGTAACGGAGTTACGGAACGACGGAGGAAGTTTCATACTGTTTGATAAGGTTTTGGATGGAACATTTTGGGAAGAATTGCTACTTGGCTCGCTGGACGGTAGAAGCTCTCGCGTTGTGTCACCAAAACGCAATGTGATATGTTAGACGGCATGTTAGGTTAAACAGATCGCCAAAACACTTAGCCACCACTCACGGGGACGAAACAATATGGTTAGATGACCAACCACGGGATAGATTTGCCTCGAACCAGTGAAGAAATAAAAATAAATAAACAAATCAGTCTTCATCCTCTTCAGGCATCTCTATTCTAACTCATCTGCCTCTGAAGGCGATTACTTGTAATAATCACCTCAAACGTCTACTAGATCGTTGAACATAGTAAAGCTAAGATGTTCGAGCATCATATTTACTACACATGTATAGTTAGACCTCGTTTTACATTCCTGAAGACTGAAACACATTTGCTATGTGCTTAAAAATATGAACGACAGTGATGTTGTCTGTAAGGTATATGTAATACTTCGGCGACAGGTTGTCGGTGACGAGTCACAGCGTCGCGAACGTGTCGGCGAGGTATAGCATATGCCTAATTCGACGTTATCTCTACAACTACGTAGCTTCTTTCGGCCTTAATACGCCAATCTTGAAGAAAGCATGGAGCTTACCAATGAAGCTATCGGAGTGAGTATTGACTATACTCTGCAGATCATCCTCGCTCGGTCTCATGTGTTCCATTGATTGGAACACGTGAGACTGAGCAGGCGTTCTCGCGTGGTCCCGCACCGATGCTCGATATACTCGTCCGTAGTTTTTCAACGCACGTTTAACGAGAACTGGCTATGAGTCGTTGATGAATCTGGCCCATGATCTTTCTCTTTTCTACAACATGCAACCGATTTGTTAGTAAAATTTTCAAAATGAAACAATTAAGCACGGACGTAGACAGGGTAGCAACAAGTCTTTCCACAGTTCTTGGGCGATCGTGGCGGGACCACTCAAGTTCCTCTTTGTCTCACCAGGATACTATCTCAACGGTAGGTCGGAACGGCGCAAGTGTTGTATATGGGCAGAACCGCCTCTCCCTGGGAAGTAACAAACTGCAGGTATCTCGACCCCAATACAACTCTGCGCAGAGTTAGGGGCGACGGAAGTCGCCTGTTGGCACCCTGTTGATTCACGTGCTCCACAGCTGACGGGCGCACGCGGGATGAGGGCCGGTATCGGAGATCGGCGCAGTGCAGAGGTGGCGTAGTAGGGAAAAGCTCGGGCTCGTGAGCGAGGGGTCGGGGGTTTACATCCCGCAGACTGTGTTTCTTTTGCACTTGTGCAAAATCCATGTTTATCACATAGGTAATCCACCTATGGGTATTATAGTCATCTCGGTCAGACGTGCTTAGGGATTCAGAAGACGCGCTGAAGACGTCGTCCAACTTGCATAGGGATTCCGAGTAAGGCGACCAATAGGAGAGGACCAACAAACGAGGACCATTATAGGGGAGCGTGAATGAGGAGGGGGACCAGAATTTCCCCCTAACATCGTTCAGCCTGTGATTTCTGAAGACGGCTTACAGAAGTCGTGCCACGTGTGTCAGAGTGCAGAAGGAGTGTCATAGACGTCGCGGCAACACAGTGACACGTAAATCGGTACTCAGTGTCACGTGTGCGTGCTTGACTCTCACTTCGTTTCTTTGCCAGCACATAGGAAATGAAGTATTGCGGGAGGGGTCTGAAATTGACTCCTGTGAGCATGAGAAAACGTAATAACAACAAACTAATATGTACAAAAATTTTTGCAGTACGCGAGCTCTGACTTAAAACCCCTCCGATGTGCTCCTACGAAGCGTCCCTCCTACCAACTGCGCTGCCGAGGCATACCTCGTGAGGTGTCGTAGGTGTTCTTGATAGTTGCGTGCACGCTGTCAGACCTCCTTTTCAGGTCTTTAAAAAGGCGTTCAGCAAGAACTGACTATAGTTCTGGACTCCGCTCACAGGGCCCCACATCCTGTCAAAATAGCATCGCAAAAGCTCACCTTGAGTTGGGAACCTTTTGTGGTCACACTTTCAGGCTAGCTCTGTAGAGCAGCCAAATGCTACTTCTTCCCGAAATGTCCCGTCCAAAAACACAAGACGTTCCTGCTAGAGTGCCACGTTTTCAAACCGTTACTGTAAAAGAAATCGTTGCGGGAGCAACATGTCTGCACGCTGGCGGGCTCTTCAGTTCGAGTCCGAGTGCTGCCGATACTTTTGCACGTATTAGTTTGTTGTTGTTACGCTTTCTGATCATGATCACAAGAGTCAATTATGTTCGATCAATGCTTACCACAAACCAAGGTTGTCTATTTGCGCCTCAATGTGTGCTAGTTTTTTTAACGATGCGTATCTGCACCATATCAATTCTCTGGACTCTCAAATATCCCCGAATTGCTCTTCCTTTTTGGTCAACAGCTATGGGACAAAACTATGAGGCAAGTAAACACAAGCGTTTTCCACACCAGCAGCATCTTACAAGAATTTCAGTGAAATATGTGACCACTAAGAGAGTTTGAATGCATAGAATAAATTTAAGGTATTAACACTGCCCCTGTGTTCAGAGAGACTCTCTGCGATAAGCGCAGGTATGACAAATTTGGCTTAGGGACATATAACGAATGTCAGGTAAGTTGAACGCGATCAACATCAACGCTAAGTAAGCTGAGGTTACGGGATGCTTCGTTGGGATCAAAACCCTCACGCCGGATTCCAACCCCCACCCCAACCATCCTACTTCTCGGGTAGGATGTCAGCCCATTGCACCACTAGCAGTGTTTAATCGTACGCAACATTCGGGTTATCCTGAATGTAGTAGCCTATCAGCCCTCGTCCGTGATAAGAGGATATTGCGTGCGATCAAGAAGCGTTATTGGTATAATAGGCTAGGATTCCCTTCAAAGAGCAGAGGGAGCGGGTTCAGGTTCGGTTTATGACATCCACACTAGCCGCCCTAGGACTAAAGAAAATGTGTGATGCATTTAGGCTAGAATTCTGTCTAAAGAGCAGAGGGAGCGGGTTCAGGTTCGTTTATGACATCCATACTAGCCGCCCTAGGACTAAAGAAAATGTGTGATGCATTGTTTTAAGTAATTTAACGTCGAGTTGGATCAGATATCTTTTGTTCCTGATTGAGGAGTCTTCCAATATACAGCAGCTTCTAGTGGTCACCAGGTGTCTCGAGGACGTTCAGAGATTTATCGCGGCGCAACGCAACGTAGTGATAATCTCCCATATCGATTCATCGCTGTATTCTTAAACATGGGAACTTATCAGTACATCGCGTCGCGCCGCGATGGAGCTGTGAACGTCATCTTGCACCGTGCTCCACAAATCACCGACTATGCACGCGCAAAAACCTCAATATGCATCTAACACATTTTCGCACAAGTGCCGCTCGTGACTGTGATGAGGCAATAGAATGTTAGGCTCGATCTCAAAGGCAGTCAATGTCTTTCTCGGCTTCAATTTTCGTGTGGGACCGGAACAGCGCCAACAGGAGTCTTTCTGAACGCAGAATCCCTCTCAGAACTGCGCTATGACGGGTGGGGCGTTATATCCGACGCGTTTTTATCGGAGCTGGTTTGTGTTAGCGTAAAGGTAAGCTGGTCGACTGCAGAGAAATTTTACATCGCATCGGAAATCACGCCTTACCCGGAGGCGTTATAACGGAAGAAACTGTACGTTGAAATTTAGAAGACGTGCTGCAAATGTCGTTCAACGTTTGGTCGGATTCAGATTTGTCACTGGCGTCGTGCAACATGAATTGGGGTTGAGAAGATGTGTCACAGGCGTCCTGCAGCATGCGATCGGATTTAGAAGACGTGCCATAGACATCGCACTACGTGCGTACGAATTCAGGAGACGTGTACAACGTGGATCAGACCCTTTCCATTTAGCTTTTCTGCTGCGGTGTGGCTAAAAACTGATATCGGGGCAACATTGTGTGATGGCAATTTTTCCAAATTCGATTTTTCGTCAATGCGTGCATTCATCGCTTAAATCGAGCGGCAGGGGCACAATGTCTTCAGCTCATAGTTATTTCATCGACTTGGAAAGAAAACTGAGAAATCATCCTGTAGCTGATTATCACCGTGATACATTTCGACGGTCGAAGTCAGCAAATATGATCCAATTTTTTCCAACACTGTGACAAAGCTAGTTGTATACGCTCGAAACTAAGTTGCCCTTATAACGACCCATTCAAGGTTTGATGAGCTTTACAAGACCGCCCAGGCCACCCAAGACTTCCACTACTTAGAGCTCGATGAATTAGTTCCATGCTTCTCTGTGAGTGATGAAGCATTGACGTGCTCAACGACGGCATTCCAAGTCACTTTGTGGTCCAAATACCCACTCAAACTGCCTTCACGAGACTTCGTAGAAGTAGAATGTATGCCGCTCCCCACAAAGAATAACTATTCAGCTTTTATCCTTCCATCTAAGTTTCCCCTCATCAATCACTTTGTTGATTTGCGTTTGACACTTATGTCTGCCAAAGGACAACTAAAGCATCCCTTTTGGGGCACCCAATTTAGGGTGCGAGGTGCGCAACGGGTCACGACGTCCGGCAAAGCGGAGGGCAAGCAAGCGAAATTCCTCTAAGATAGGGGACCAAAGTGGAAATAAGGGACCAATATGGCACTGGGTGCAAGTCTAGAGCGGGGCTTCACATCATCGAAGATCAAAACGTCAGGAGCTTGTCCAACAACTTAAAATAACGTTAAGCACATTCACATCTAAATAAATGGTGAATCTTGGATTGCTGCATTGAAGGTAGCGCTCCGAGTTTGAGAAGAGACACTATGGATTTCCCTGCTCTAGACATACATCTGGCATTGCTGCTTATAAAAATATCACAGGTTTACTTAAAATTTAAAAGGTTAGAAGTAAACAAGGTGATAACTTCATGAAAAACATCAAAATTTGATAAAGTTAAAACAGAAAAGGAAGAGAAATTAAACAAGAAAACCAACTTACATGCAAGGTTAGTGACCACCCATTTGTGATCTGGATACCCACTCGAAGGCATTGTACCATCTTGCTTATCAAGAAGGGCACTTGCAGCCAGAGGCACAAGTAAACCTCCATGAAGTAGCAAGCGATTACAAAGCAGACGACGAAAATCAGGAGGAAGAAACAGAAAGAATACGGCGCAGAAAGGCCTCCTGTCGATGATAACAGCTGGTGGCTGAGGAGGAGGCCCTTTCTTCCCCCCAGTCGGCTGAGCGCGTGAACTCGTCCGCGATGAGCGCTCCTCGCGCAATTAGCGCCGCCCCTCCGCATGCTGGGGGGAAGAACACTACCCCGCCGCTGGTGCCCATTGCAACTAAGATCCCAGAACCGAGCATGACGAACCGCGGGGCGGCGTGTGCAGGCCGTAGTCACACGTCACACACGATGATTGACGACACCTTTTGAAAATGCGCCTGCGTGCAGCAGCGTGATCCGGGTGGATAACGCCGCTTTCGGAGCTTGCGGATTCTCTGGCAGAACACTATATGAATGGAAAGAATACATAAAAGGATGCTACGCCAATAAAAACGTATTGGGCTTACTTGTGCTCACTGGTCCACACCCAGGGGCCGTATGCATACCTCGCCCCAGCGGGTATGCATACGGCCCCTGGGTGTGGACCAGTGAGCCCCGCGCTCTCCCCCCAGCAGAAATTACCCGGCGGGAACGGTGCCCCTTCCTGCGATGCACCTCGGGAAATGTACGGTCGGGAAACTTCCTAGCCGTACAGAAAATGTTTCGTACACAGGCACAGAGGAAGCGTTGCAAATCACGGAGAAATTATTAGCTGCTTTCAAGTCCGGGTGAAGGGACGGCCGAGGAATGACGAAAGACGTGAGAGTATACTATCAAATGGATACTAGATTCGATATGAAGTCTATCAAAACGCTGTTATGTCACATTATATACACCTGTTCACTCGCCTATTTATTGTTCTCCTTTGTTCTTACGGATTTTGGGAATCATCTTGCAACAATGACAAAGCTAAATCCATAGTGGTACTGAGTTAAACAAGTCATAGCTATGCGTCGTATGGCACCAGGCAAAGTTTTGTTTGCTAGTTAGATAAGGCATATATGAACTAGTTAAATAAGGTGGAGCCGGGAGTAAACAAGCATTTGCAAGCGTTTTTTCCTCGGCTCCATTCGACAAATAACGTTATGCCGTCTATGCCCTTTCATTTGCTGGCAGTAGGTCACATAAGCCTTTCAGACAATTTGACATGTGTACTTGTTCTCAACATCAATGAAAATAACATCGAGAAGCCGGGTACTAAGCGGGCTAGTGCCCGCTGTACACCGAGAAGGTATATTGAAACGGGTAGGATCAGCCACACCCCGGAATTCCTTTCCTTGCTTAGTTCTGTGCTCAGAAACCGTATTTTAGTGTTCCAGGAACAAGGTCTCATAATGTAGCGGGTAACAGCTCTCTTAGTACCAAAAGCCGTAGCTGTACTGGGAGAATCCATATTTCTACGGTAAAAATTCAAGGGTAAAACGCCCAAGCAACATTTAGCCTTAAAAGTATTAATTATTTAACCAAAGGTTTCGGAAAATGTACATTTCAGTAAATGAAAGCACGTGGTTTAATGATTTAATTACCCAAGTTTGAGCCTGACCCGGTTCTACTACTGTATTGTCAACCATTCTGCTGCCATCCTTTCACCGCCAATCGTCAAGCTGTGTGGTGGCTGAACTTTTTCACGTCGTGGCTTCGTTTCAACTTCACGTCAACGCCGTTGGCTGAAATTTTCGTATCACGTCGTGGCGCCGTTTCAACTTCGCGTCAACACTTAGCCTGGCTGTCTTGAGACTCTTCGTGGCTGGGGTCGGTTCTACTGTCTAGATAGCCACCTGCTAAGGTCTATTTGTTAGCATCGTCTTCTCATTTTTCACGTAGCCGTTTCTTCGATTGGTTTCACATACCTTTTCATATCGCCACTCGCCTCGCGTTCGGATTGTCGTGGATCTCGCGTCTGAGATGGAAACTCCTGCTCGAGCGGCTTCAGTTCCGGCTGCCAAGAGGAAGCATTTCGAGTACCCTTCGCCAGATAGGGATAAATCTCTTGCCAATCTTATTATAGATTTTCCTACGAGTGGCCTGCCTGTCTACATTAAGCCCATTCTTGATATCCTCCTAGACACTAGGGAGCAATTGAAGCGGCTTAATGATGTTTGTTAAAAGATTAGTGATGAAAATGCCGCGCTTAAGGCTGAGAATTTGAAGCTCAAACTTCTTCAGTCACATGATGCTAATGTTCCTCAGGCTCCTCAGTCTTCTTTCTCTCAGTATTCTGTACCAGTTTCCGCGGTCTCTAAAGATCAAGAGCATGATGTTGAACGCTCTCGATCAATAGTCTTATCTGGAGTCCCTGAATCATCATCTTTATTGTCAACTGAGCGTGACTCTCATGATTTAAAGACTGTGTTTTCCTTTCTCGATCACTTGAATGTAGAATGTCTTCCAGGCGCTGTCTATCGTATGGGTAGATATGATATCAATAAACCATGCCTCATCAAAGTCATCCTTCCTTCTTCTAAACACCAGTTGGTTGCTGTAAGGCCGGCTCCTCGCCTGCGTACCCTTCCTCAAAAGGGCATATATCTTCGCCCATCTCTCTCCAAAGAGGAAAGAGATCGCCGACGTGAAGCTCGTCGTGTTAAGTCTTCTTCGGTAGTCACTAGTGATGTTGCCTCCTCCGCTCCTGCAGATAGCTCAAACCTTCCTCTCAATTCTGTTCCTTCCTTGGAGAAGTCTCCTTCTCATGATTCAAGTGGCTCTCAAATTGAACGGAGAGGTCGTGTTGTTAAGCCTCGCAACAATCATCGTGCTTTGCAGTCTGCAGGTTCCCAGTCTTATGCTAATGCTGTTTCTGTGCAAGATCACTCACCAAACATGTCTGTATCGGATTTAAACTGAGTTTGGATGTGCGGAATTCTCATAAGGTAAAGTGCCTCTTCATGAATATAAGGTCCTTAGCAAAAAATGCGCGGCATTTGGCCTTTTCCATAATTAAAAACGGCTACGACCTAGTCCTTCTCACTGAGTCCTGGCTAAAATCTAAAATGGATGTTCATTCACTTCTCCATCCTATTGAAGAACAGTTTCATGGAATTGAGATGTGACAGGTTACGTAAAGACGGAGGAGGAGTACTACTCCTCTGTAGAAGTTCCATCCCACATCATCTGGTATTTAAAGATTCGGTAAGCAAGGGCTATGAGTTACTTTGTTGCGATATCTCTTTCAGTGGACAGGTCCTCAGGGTCATGGGAGTATATCGCGCTCCTAATTGCTCTGCGACTGCGAATGAACAGCTTCTCAGACTACTTAGTGACCTTGTGACCTGTTCGTATTCTTGCCTTCTTGGTGGGGATTTTAATTACCCGGATATTACCTGGACTGCTACCCCCCCCCCACGGAAAGTCCTCATCTAGCATTGTTTTCCTCAATTTTGTTAGCTCCCATAAACTAACTCAATTAGTGTGTCAGAGTACAAGAGGAAGCAAGATTCTTGATCTTGTCCTAATTAATGATACGTTGCTGATCAACAGTCCCATTGTGGGTCCTCCGTTAGGAACCAGTGATCACAATGTCATTTCCTTCGATATTAACACTTTTAGGGATAAAATGCAAGTAGGTCAATATTATGACTTTGCTAAAGGAAATTATGATGCAATAGCAAAATTCCTTATGGATGTTGACTGGATTGGATCCCTGGGAAAGCTATCTAGTGCTGATGAGATGTATAAACTATTTCTCTATGTTCTGAACCAAGCTATCTTCCTTTACGTACCTCTATCAACTAGACCGGGTAAGGCGGCCAATAGGTCCTATCTGCCTCGCTACTTGTCCTCCCTTGCTAAGATGAAAGAGTATGCCTGGCTAGAGGTGAATAGATACCCCAGTACTGATAATATTGCTATCTATAACAGGCTCAACAATAAATTCTCTAAACTTCAGAAGTACTATGTATCAGTAGAAAAGAAGGTTATTGATTCGGGAAGCCAAGCTAAATTCTAGGAATTGTTGAGCAGAAGGATGAAAAGAAACAGAAGGATCACTTCCCTGGTCTTCGATAACGGTGATAGAGTACTAAATAAACAAGACACGGCTGACTTCCTCGCAGACAACTTCTATAAAGTCTATTCTCGCACAGATCAACCCATTCCAGACGGTTCGTTTGCAAATTCGCCTGGTTTTCCGGTTATGCATGATTCTGTTTGGTTTACCAGTTCCCAAATACTTAACATTTTGTCGAATTCTACATCAACCTCCTGCACCATCCCGGATCACTTAAGTTATGCTTTTATCAAGAAAGTGGCCCCGTACATTGCTTTTCCTTTAGAGCTGATTTTCAATTACAGTTTCATGCATGCTGATGTCCCGGCTAGTTGGAGGCATGCTTACATCATTCCTATTCCCAAATCCCCAGCTTCGCATCTTCCCTCTAACTTTAGACCAATAAGTTTGACATCTCTGTTCGCTCGGGTATTTGAAAAAATTCTTAAGGAAATAATTATTTCCCATCTAACTCTTCATTCAATCATTCCGGAGGAGCAACACGGGTTCACCAGGGTAAGTCCACGGAAACTCAAATGTTGGAATGTTTAAATGAATGGACCACGTCTCTTGAAAGGAAGGAGGGAGTAGATATTATATATCTAGACTATGCAAAAGCGTTTGACAGGGTGTCCCACAGCAAGTTACTCGTCAAACTCCAAATTGCAGGTATACACCCTAGAATCATTAGCTGGATTCAAGCGTATCTTAAAGATAGGTCCTTTCAAGTAGTTGTTAACGGGGTTCATTCCAAAGGGTATCCTGCTCCCAGTGGAGTACCTCAAGGCTGTCGCCGCCAACGACGACGGCAGGGGCGGGGCCTGTCTCCAACCCACCATAGGGCAAGCACTCACTGCCTACCAAGAGATAAACACGTTCTTCCCTTCTCTCTATTTTCGTTACGCATTCGCACAAATCCACTGAAACGCACATTTTGGTGCATCGTGTGCGGTTCAGTGGATTTGTGCGAATGCGTAACGAAAATAGAGAGAAGGGAAGAACGTGTTTATCTCTTGGTAGGCAGTAAGTGAGTGCTTGCCCTACGGTGGGTTGGAGAATGGCCCCGCCCCTGACGTCGTCGTTGGCGGCGACACTGCCAGCGCGACGACAAAACAAGGACATGATTCAATACATACTTGATAATACATAGAGAAATAAATATGTGATCATGTCCTCGGGCGGTGACGCTGGTCGGCTGCTGCGGCGGCTGCTTGATCGTTGCTGGATGGCGTCGGCGTGGCAGTGGCAGGACGGCGAGGCAGCCGGCGGTGGAAGTGGCAGTGGCAGGAACGACAAGACGGCGGCGAGGCAGTGGCAGGACGGCGAGACGGCGGCGAGGCAGTGGCAGGACGGCGAGACGGCGGCGAGAAGCGACGAGGAGACCTCAGAATCGAGGTCGCTTCGCTGGTATAAACGGCTTCCTGTGAGTGCAAAGTAGGCCGTTGTGGTCCAGACCACAACTCCCACACTTCACATCACAGTCGTCCGCATGGGCCTCTTTCAGGCACCGCAGGCAGAGCTGCAGTCGCGATGCCTGCACCGTTCTTGACACGGTGTCAGGATATCGCGTGCACCGCGCCGTGTGATGGCTGCCGCGGTTCTCCTCAAACGTGCAGAAGGCGCAGGAGGAGCGCGGTGCACTGCGCTCCAGCTGTATTTTCATACCAGCTGAGAGCGCTTCCATCATGGTCTGCATCTTGTCCACCGCATCTTGCATCGCATCGAACTTTGGGCCGACGTAGTGGAGAATGGTGGCCGCAGCATGCGTCTTTTCATGCAGAACTGTTATTGACAAATCAACTCGTAGAAGAATTTTGAAGGAGCAAAACAGATGCTGGAAATGCTGCTCCTCACGGCACGACAGCTCTAACTGCCGAAATCTGAACTGCACCGGATGTGGGAAAATGCACCGCGCATCAGCGTGCTCCAAAAAAGACCCTAAGGAGCCCAAACACGGTCCTCCATGGAATTCATTGCGACGAGACCGTCAAATCTGCCATTATCGCACAGCAAATAATACTAATCATGCCGAAAATCAGCGCTTCTGTACCAAATTTTTTACAAATCTTAGCGCAGTTTCCGTTGAACCTCAAACATTTAATCATTTGTCACCAACCAAGAAATTAACTGTTGCAAATAAAAGCGGGTTCAAGCGAACAATAGGTAACGAAGTACAGAACCAGCCACTGACGCAAAGACACCCATATCTAAACGTAAGAAGGGTGCTGCGTCTACCAAACAACCGCGCCTGCCATGGGGCATGCCTTTTCGCGCGAACCTAGGTCAGGTCACTACTTTATTAGCTAGATCGGCCAGGTCTCCAAGAATATACACTCAATTGCTCAACAAACCGTGCCGCAAAAAGTCAATAATGAACGGAGAAGTGATGGGATGTGCTCGCGGAATTCTTGGACCTACGTTGGAAAAGCTAAACAGGGAAGCCCTCGCAAGACCGCCAAACCATTCACATGTTCACTGAATTATGCTTTTTCAAAATGGGTACTGTACTGATTGAAGTTTAAAATCTGTCATGTTTCCCTTTGTTCCATACCGCCGTCGCCGTCTACAACTCTCAACTAGCTGCTGCTGCCCAACTCGTCCGTCAAGCTGTTTTCAACTTTCAACAAGCAGTCTGCAGCCGACAACCTCAAACTGTCAACAGCCACTCGAGTCTTCTACATATCCGGTCCTTATGGTCTGCAACAGTCCATCAAACAAGCCGATCGTCGCCGGCATCGTGATGTCATACTTTTCATCCATATCATGTCATGCTTGAGTTACATTTCTTCGTGTAGTTCAAAGATTTCGTTTTGGCCTCGCCGGGAATATCATCGTCTATCGCCTGCGATGATGCACAAGCCCTGGCAGGTCAGGAGGCGTGACGCTGCCATACAGTGAACCCACGCCAGTTCTCGCTCCACCTTTACATAGACCAGTTGGTCTCTCAATAAACTCTGTCTCATCCCTTGTACTCGCCATCATATCCACTGAACCACCGCATTATTCGGGCGTATAATTCGTCCTTCGCCGTATTGTCGTAAAGGCAGTGTACTGGCACCCACTCTTTTCAGCATTTACACCTATGATATCCCGGCAGTGATCAAACCTTTTGGGGTCTCGTGTAGAATGTTTGCTGACGATGTAAAGATTTTTACCAGTATCTCAATGCCCTCTTCTCGTGAGCAGATGCAGAAAGCTCTTGATGCCCTCTTGGTCTAAAACTTGGGAACTTCTCATCTCTCAAACCAAAACCAAGGTATTGTGCACCTGGGGCCCTATCCTGATCGGCCAGCGTACTATCTTGATGGGCATGAACTATCGGTTGTTGCTGAGGTAACTGATTTGGGATTCTCATACAAAAGAAGGCTTGAGTTTGATAGCCACTGTAATATAATTGTTAACAAGGCCTGCGCACAATTGTACAAGCTCTTTCGCTGCTTATACACCAAAAATACCAAGGTCCTGCTCAAGGCGTACACAACGTATATTAGACCTATCCTGGAATATGGTACCACCATATTTAATCCAAAGAAGAAGAGCCTGATTAATCAGTTGGAAGGAGTACAATTTAGTTTCACAAGGAAAGCTCTATTAAGAACCGGCAATTTTGACTACAGAAGCATACCCGGTGGTACTCAACGTAATGTTGTACTAGGACTACCAGCTCTGGAATGCAGAAGGAAAATCTTTGATGTAGCAATGGCACGAAAAATTGTGACTGGTCGTATTCGTCTCAGTGGCTCCTTCTTCATCTTGCGTAATTCCTCTACTAGAGGCGAGATTAAAAAGATCTCCCTACCCCTGGCTAAGACTTCAGTGAGAAAGGCTTTCTTTATTCACAGGGCCGGAGCAGAATACCAAAAGCTGTGCAAGCGGGGTTCTTTTCGCATTTCGTCTATTCATGAGATTCCGCATATCTAGCTCTTGTTTTCATCCTAACACTGTTTTATTTTAATTATAATGCTATAGTTAATGCTGTTGCTGTTCAGTTTCCTTCCATGGTTCTGTGTTACGCAATTTTTCTCCTTATTAGTCACACATGTGCTTGTAACATGTAATAAATATCAATATCAATATCAAAGCACTAACATAAAAACAACCTGGCTAGACTTTGTTATACCCGCATTGAATACGCACATACACACGAATGGTCCAATCATAGCCTCAGTAGGCGTTTCTTACCCAACAACCAACGAAAATATAAAAAAATCCCAACACTTGGACACTACTTGAAAATTAGCTTCAGTAAGTGCCTGTCTTACTTAATGAATGACGGAAAGGTCGAACTCCAGAATTGCTTAACACTGCTGCTCAAGAATGACCTCAATAAGCACCACATATACCAAAACATCAACGAAATCGCCCTCTAGCCCTCCTCTACTGCTCCTATATGGAGGCGTAGTTCGAAAGCATCGTCTTGACGGGAGCATGTCCGCTCCAATCAGCAGCGTCTCTGCTCCCGTCCGAATTCCCCCTACCTCCGAGTAGGGGGACGCAATTTCCCGCCAGAGCCCCGGAGTACTGTATTCCCAACTTGGTGTACATCGCGGAAGTACGGTATTTCCTCCCCATTTCCCAGCGAGGCGCGTCGGGGCGAGGTATGCATACGGCCCTAGAAGAAGTCTACAGCTAGGTCTAGGCATGGTTTGGTTAAAAGTAGTCCACGGGAGCAATGAAAACAAGAACCGTAGATTTTTTCGTTTATGTCAAAGATCATCTGCGTTTCGTTCTTCTTAGGAATGATAGGCTATCAGATCGTCCTACGATAGCATGTACAACATGGCCTTGGAATATCCTCTCTGATGTCGATGTCCTGTCATTACCGCTACTCTCTAACTGGAGGACGTAGTCAAACTTCTCTCATGTGCAACGTTCCAGGAACAGAACAAAGCTAAATATAATAAATAAATAAAGCTGGCCAGAGAACTTTGACGGTATGAAAATGTTGTCACCACTACTTCCACGGCATTCACCTCATACACTACACTCATTCATTTTGAAGAAGGAAGTGTGCAACAATAATAGTCTCACGATGATGGAAGCTAGTTTGGTAGTTAGGGGGGGGGCACGATAGCATGCGCGGCGGGCAGTCATGACGAGTAGCTGCATAGAGCGAATGTAAATGCAGTCGTATCTCCTCGTTTCGTTTACAGATTCATGTTTTTATTTCCTTCCGTTTTGGGCAGGGCAGGAAACTCCAGGATGTAGGCAATTTTACACGGGTGCGTTACTTGAGCCACACCCTGGAGTCCCTTCCCCTGCCCAAATCTGTTCTCTCCTCCGCGTCAGCGGAGGTGAGCACAGAACAGAGCTATAGCATTGTTTGGTTGTTTTATTTACTATCAGTGTGTCACAGTTTCTTTTTTTTTTCTTCGTAGTAGTGGCACTTTTTATAAAGTGATCCCCCTAACTACCATAGCGCCGCTAATTTTCCACGACTTGGTCCATGCGACGCTCGAAGCAGTACACGGCTTACTTTCTGACTTTCGATTATATTTCTCCTCCGTATCAAGAACTAAATTGTCAAAAATCAGAACTAGTACCGTGCAAACTCCGACCGAAACTTTCGTCAATGGAATAAACTAAATACCGCAGTCTCGCGTCTAACCAACGCGACCTCATACGACAGTGAAATATGGTCCTACTCAGCTTCATACAGGTGACTGTGAAAAGCATGTCTTGCTCATCCAGAAGCTAGGCTAGCATTTCAAGGGTCCAGAGCACACTGAATTATAGACCTCAACCGGAATTTCCTGCCACCGTACTCCGGCGCGCGATTCGAGCGCTCCCTGTCGCGCTCCCCGTCCTTTAAACTGCCGGCCGCGCCGCCGCGCGACCCGACCGCGCGGCCCGCGGCGGACCCTCGCCAGACTTCTAATGCGCTTGGACACTAACTACGACCTATATTCTGTGTCTGCTCTCATTTTATGGAAAACGACAGACTTTCTTGGATCTGCACGCGAAGCATACAGGTTTGTGATGCCTTTTTCTTACATTTCCTCTGATGTTCGTTTCTTTTTGTTTGCGATTAGCCATTCCTTCACAATCCAGCGTGATTCAGTGCAGCTATACACCTATTTTTTTACTTCGACTAAGAATTCAGAACCACTCTTCCCTTCACTCTTCGAGTCAGCTATTCAACTGCTCTCTTTTTAATCCGCTTTCCCTGCAGTAACCCTGTTTGGGTACATTCGATTCCCGCACAAATATGATGTTGTGGGATCTTATGTACTTTTATAGGAAGCGGGAGCGGTGAATATTATTATGCTTAAGCACTGTTTTCAACTAACATCTTCCCTTATCAACAGTCATGTCGAAGGCGAATTTAGGGATAGTAGAGCTTCCATATGAGCCAGTGCGGGAAACTTGAAGACAGTGAAGGCGGATTTGAAGACATTGGCGCTTTCAAACGAATCAGTGCGGGAAATTTGAGGAAGCCAGGACGAGAATACTGACAGCCACACAAAATCCTCCAGAGTCCTCAGACCTTATTTCTTCACTCGTAACAGTACAGGCAGTACTTTTATATCCGTCCACATTTTTCAATATGTATTTATTTGCAGAAAGTGCACAATAGGCTTTCAGGCTTAGTTTTTGCGGCTGAGATGGAGAAAGAAGTTATTGGAAAAAACGTCTGCCCCGTATGCAAGGAGGACAAGGGAATGCATATTTACAGACATCTGTTCGATGTGCATTCTTACACAAAATCGCAGATGGAGGAGCTGAAGCTGGAAAGGAAAAGCGAAGCGGTCTGTGTCTGTGAATGCGGCAAGCAGTACGGTTTGGAAAAGGCCCTTAGACGGCATGCAACGTTAGCTCATGGAAGCGTTTACGAAGCGCAGCTTAGCATAACGTGTCCCATTGGCAGCCATTGTGTAAAGGTACTCCTCATTTTTAATGATCATTCAGTACATCAAACACGCCCTGTTCAGAACCATAGGGACCTCGCTTTCCATGCACAGCAATACCATGCGGAGACGGAAGAAGACTTTATTGTAGAGAAAATCAGCTTTTCTAATGAACAGGAGTTTGATGTAAGTTGTTTCTCTAATGTCGAAATTCAACATGCGATACGTTGTTTCAACTGGCCGTAGGCGCTATTCAAGCCTGGATCGGAGCTTGAGCAAAGATAAACACAGTCAAATTAAGGAATGGAAGCAGATCTCGGAAGAAACGCATGCCATCAGCCGTTTCTCATCGAAGTGTAACCACCTAAAGGACAAAACGACAATCTACCTTCGCTGCCACAGAGCCATTAGATGCCCTTCTGAACAAGGCAGCACAGCCCAGACTCGCAAACCAGTAACGTACTGCACTGCATATATGATTGTAAGTAGTCATCCAGCTGGTGGTTAGTAATTAGAGAGGTTATATAAGTTTCAGGTGACTAGAAAAGAAGGTGCTGTTGAGGTCGAGCACTGTTTCACACACCTTGGACATGAAGTTAGACCCGCACTCCTGAAGCTAGATCCCAAGTCAAAGGAGTTCATAAAGTCATTGCTGCTCGAAGGCTTTACTGTCCGTCAGGTGCATGCAAAAATAAGAGACCTTCACGGCGCAAACCTAATACTCGGCTTTATTTCACAACGGCCAGGGACATCAGGTAGACCAACTATTTATTTACTTTAACAATTCTGTCATACCGGTGGTTTAACAGGAATATTGCCAAAGAAAGTCTGTCTCAACCCGGGCGGCTAGATGATGATGACTCGACATCCGTGCAAATGAGGATCGATCGAGCAGCCACCGAAGATGGAATCCGTTACTATAGCCCACCGCATGAAGACACAGGGGATGGCTTTGTTCTCGGTACGTAGAAAAGTAATAATTTAATATTGAACAGTCAACCTAATACTTTTTTAGTTCTGCTAAACCCAACCCAAGTATGCTGGCTGAAGAAGTATGGTAGGAGAGCCCTGTGTATAGACGATACCTTCGATTTCACCACGTATAAGCTACGGTTGAGCACGATAATTGTGGTTGACGAATGGGACAGAGCGCTGCCATGTGCTTACCTCTTGTCACATAGGTAATCTTACTGGAATTCGTGCCCAAATGATCATACTATTTTCTTACCTATAAAATTTAGAATGACACATCGCGAAGTATCCATACTGTTTGAGGAAATTCGCTCTGTTTATCCAACCCTTGAAACAGACTACATAATGACGGACGACACCAACACGTTCTGGAATGGTTTCAAAAACGTTTTCCCGACTTCAAAAACTAAAAAGCTTTTGTGCTCTTTCCACGTAAAGCAGGCCATGGAGCGGAACGCCTTGTCGCGACTAAAAGAGGTCTTTTTAAACTCAATTAAACACCTGGTGTAGCTGTATTAGTTTGAATTTTTAACTACGTTCAAAATGCGAACGAATACATTTACGAATGCAGTATATCTGAAGTTCAGAAATCGTTGATTGGCGTTGTGAAGGCGAAATTCAAGCAAGTCTGTTTCGCTCGAGAACGCGGCAAATTCGCAGCTACGTATTAATGAATTGTTAACTTATCTACGTGAACATGACGAACAGGAAATGCTTGCATATATGGATAACACCTGGTGCGTCCTCGCTGGTTCGTAAACGTTACTAGGTGTAATAAAAACCATCTGTGCATTTAGGAGTGGTAGGACTGAACAGTGGGGAGCGTTTGCAAGAGTTAAATCTTGTGTAAACACCTCTATGTTCTGTGAAAGGTTTCACAAGACACTGAAGCACGACATCATGGCAGGGAAAGGAAACCAAAGGATAGACAACCTTCTCCAAATCCTGATCTCTCTTGTGGCTGACGTTGAAGAGAGCCGACAAGTACAGGTCCGAAACTCAAAGAACTTATAAACAGATGTACCTCAAAACTGACACAATTCCGATGAAACGTGGCCTCGAGGAAGGTAGATACCGCCTTCGAGAGCAACACAAGGCGCACGAGTTAGCTCGACGGAAATTCCATGATAAACCCGACAGCATCACACCTGTTCAGACAGGAATTTGGCATGTACTTGATGGAGAAACAACGTATATAGTGAAGGAGTCCGAATGCCCGTGCGACTCCAAAGTGTGTTTGACGCTTCTCTTCATCTCACTAATACGCGAAAAAATAGTTTCCAGCTCAACAACCACTGCAAAAGAGATATGTGTGGTGCCTGCTCGTACTCCTTTAGCTGCGACTGTCGCCACGACACTAGAAGTGGAATTTCCTGCGCTCACATCCACGCCGCTGTGTTGTACGCTCCCAAGAGTAGGAATAATAAGAACATAATATTTGAGCGAAAACGTAGTTAAGATGATATACAACTTTCAGATCGTCTTACGATGGACGAAGAGGAGGGAAGATACTTGTCCACTGCACCCTCACCTCATTTCGACGAAGACGATAGCGATGATATAAAAAGGGCTAATCAAGAATGCGACCTAAATGACCCTGAAGATGAACCTGGACCTTTAACAGTCGATATTCTGGACTCCAATAGGGACTACATGCAAAGATTTGATACGGTTAGTTGTAAAGGTTTCTTGTTTGATAAACGAAAAAGTACTTAAATGCTTATATCTTAGGCAATCGCTGCTCTGCGAGCTGACATGCTGTCGCTCTCGGGTATAGGTAACACTCCAGCTAATGAATCCATGAGGTGGTAGCAGAATTGGAACGGATTCGATTTATGTTGAAAGCGAGGACGGACGAAGTCTGTCCGAATAGAAAGCGGAAGACCATGGTTCGCAGGGCTGAGTTACAGCCGTTGGAAGACCACCAAAGCCGCAGCCAATCCGGATTCTAACGGTTAGTATCGTTTCAAGATATGAGGAATATATTGCAGTATCCTCACATCATTAATCTTCTGAAATTATTTAGAAAGCTCAGCTCAAGAAACGTGCCAATCACGCTGAGCCGGAGAACGTCTTGCTCCCAAAATATCGGAAGGACGACATTCCATACTGTTCGGTCTGCTCCCGTTTACAACCGGATGAAGAAGATGGTTGCAACAACATTGACTGGATCCAGTGCTGCTTATGTGAAAACTGGATGCACACTGCGTGCCTACATGGCTCCAAGTTTTGTCCCCATGATGAAACGCCGTTGTAACTGATCAAGTGCCATCTTAATAAACAATTGTGTACCGTTATAAAACTTCGTAAAATCCTTATTCTCTATGTGTTAGAAGAAAGAATGAGGTTCCAGTGGTCACTCACCTAAATTTCCTATAAGAGTACATGAGATCCCATATCTCACATTGGTGTGGGAATCAGATGTACTCCAACAGGAAAGGTGACTGGAGATTGGAGGGGAACTCCAAAGAGGGGAAAATACGCTCGTGTGAAGAAAAGTTGCAAAAGTAAGGGAGGTGGGAGCTCTAGTGCCTACAAAGAACAACTTGTCCATCAAAAAAACCGAATCCTGGCCTAATTTTGCTAAAAGTCTTACCTCGTCTTCATAAACGTCGTCGTGTTGGCGAAACTCTAGAGGACCTAGTGAATGCAAAGAATAATAGTTAACAGAGTAGCACCCAGCATCCCAGTTGATACCGAAGCCCGGCGAGGGTCCGCCGATCGCCATTATTCGGCACCGGCGGCTGCCGCGCCGCGACTTCGCGTGCGGCACATTGCGGCGTTGCGCTTGCTGCGCTGCGCGCTCTTTTCACAGCACTGCTGCTTCGAGACCGTTGAATCTGCCGCAATGAGAATAACTCCACTCAATAATTACACTCAATTGGTTCCAAGTAGGCCAACGCTCATTCAAGAAAAGGAAAACGGGTGGCCACGGCACTTTGAGGTGATGCGTGTCAGCGGATGCAGCTTTGAACATTATGGATGTCTATTTCCTCCCTGAAACAAAGTTTGGGAAAAAGAATGACGAAATGTACTTCCACAGACTATTGTGAGGCGGTAATGGACGCGTATTCAGATTACTACACAGACAGCTAACCAGAAAATCTGTGCTTTATGTTTTTCAGAGAAAGCTGGTACGAATTCACCGCCCTCAGAGCGATAGATGACTAAGTTTGCCTGGGTGGGTAACGAAACTTGGATCAAACTGAGGTATACGCGACTGCCGGCGCTTCTTTCTACATTGCTGCACGCGCCTTGATTCCAGGAATACTTGTTATGCTCTTGCCCCTTCGTAAAATCACTGTACATATTACCTCCAAGTGTCACTGCGACCTGGTGTGTCCTTCTCTCATTAGTACAAATATGGGTACAGGTTTCTGGTGTGATTGTTGTAGTATTCGCTGACGATTTCACGAGTATTCGACGGTTGCTTATGCTTAACAATTACGAACAACCCCTTCGAAAAGGCGATTAGTTGATCATGGACCCAAAGTCGCTGATTATCTGAGCTGGACTACAGCTATTTTCCCAATACAATATACTGCTGGTTCGAGCTCTTATGGACTGAAATTTCGTACTTCAGTTATCGACCAGTTAGTCAGCCAGCAAGCAAGGGCGGTAGCCATCATTCTGACAACCGTGGTAGAGATGCGTAATGTTTTCGTGTAATCCACGCATTGTAATTCCCACCAATGTAGAGAGAGGTTTAGCCCAATGTTCAATTCACGGGTCAGAGTACTCGAGTGTCGGTGGATCGCGCGCACGAAACAGCTGAGTCATTGCGCGGCGCGGTTGCGTCGCGGCAGCCGCCGTTGTCAAATAATTGGGACCGGGTCCGCCGCGGGCCGCGCGGTCGGGTCGCGCGGCGGCGCGGCCGGCAGTTTAAAGGACGGGGAGCGCGACGGGGAGCGCTCGAATCGCGCGCCGGAGTACGGTGGCAGGAAATTCCGGTTGAGGTCTACATATAATTCAGTCCAGAGCACGACGCGCATTCTCAAAGGGTGTCGTCAATCATCGTGTGTGACGTGTGTGACGTGTGATTACGGCCCGCACACGCCGCCCGCGGCACGTCATGCTCGGTCCTTGGATCTTAGTCTGAGCACAGCGCTTAAAGCGCACCTGCTGCCTTCCGACGGTTCGATCCGTTAAGGGAGCTCGCACGCAGTGGTCGTTCTAGCGCCAATATTGAAATCGCCTGGTAAAAACGGGGTGTGAGCCTCCAGATTAGCTATCGCTTCTGAGTGTTTTCAAATTTGAAGGGCGTTAATCAGGAGGAACTCCTGATTAACGCCCTTCAATATAGTCCGAAATTGTTGTCGTTCGAATTTGCAACGCTGCGTATTCTATTTTGACGATTCGGACCGAAGGTAAATGGTTTGTGTGAAAGTAAGTAGTTGTCTGCTCATTGTCAGGAAAGCACAAATCTACAGATATCGCAGCAACAAGAACACTGATCTATATGCTTTTCCAGCTAAACCCGGACCTATTGCAGATAGAGCCCAGTCTCAGCACAAATTGACAGTCGAGTAGTTATTTCCTCCTGACCAAGTCCGACGAGCATCGGTTGAGCGACAGATCACTTGCAGCGTTCGCCGACGTGGCATCACGCGGCGCACGCACGCGCCGCGCTGCGACGGGGTCGAGTGAACGTGCCGCCTTCCCCCCCCCCCCTCCATGACGTCGACGGTAACTGGTAATATTGAGATGCTGAGCTTGGAGAAGGGCAGTCAAACGAAAAAGACCAAGTTTTGCTTCTAGAAAAAAGGGTGATACGAAGCAAGCGCTAAACAAGTGTGTGCGTCAAAAAAATAGTGAGCGGTTTTAGTCTGCTTTGGAGGGAAATCATGTGTGAGTCAAGAAAGTTTTGTGATTTTAATTTTATGGAACTAAAGTAAGTTTGCAACAATATTTAGGAGAATGGGTGGAAATTACCAAGTAGACTGCTTTTCTCTCTGCGTCACTACTATTTCTTCTCTCGTTCGAGGAGAATGTGAATCCGTGGAACAGCCTCACAAGGGAAGGGTCTGAACGGGGGGAGCGAGTCATATAGGAAGAATTCCACCCCTCAATTAGTATAAAAATGTGATTCTTTTTTTGCTAGGCCGTTAAACCCAAGGAGTAAAGGGTCTTTGAGGTCACAATGGAATCGGCGCCTCCCGAGTTCTGTGGTCTCTTGTACGCACGTGATGTCACTGCCGGCAGCGACTTGGGGCGCAGTGGATAGTGACGCTGCTTCATGCGAGACAGGTCGGGGGTTCGATTCTCCTGCGCTACTGCATTTTTGCATTTCAGCTGATTCGCTGAGATTTGGAGGTTTCTGGTGTCTATACCATTTTCAAAGGTTTTTGCGCAATTTTCAACAGCATGCTCTCTTATTCAACATAATGATGTATAAACGTTCAACACCACTGATACACAGGCACAAAATGAGTTGCTTACGACTCAGAAAAGATTGATCCAAGAACTATAAATCTACACGTACGTATTCTGCTAATATGGTGATGCCATGCTGAAAAAATTCAACATTTTTGAATGCTATGAATCAGGGGTGTGCGTAAATGAAATTTGAATTTTCGTAAATCGTAAATCGTAAACCGTAAATCGTAAGAGTCACCTGAACTATAGTGCGGTACAACTAAATTTCCTGAACCTTTTTCTGCTAATGTTAATCAGATGTGTTTCACTATTTATTTAACTGTTGTTTTATTTTCAGCTTAAGCTGAATAGTTTTCCTACCAAACTACTTCTGTTTTCACTGCTTCTTGCTAGTAAAACATCTTTCAAACCAAACTAAACATGTTTCAGGAGAGTCGAAAAACTGTAAATTCAAAAACTATATTTAACCCTATGCCTGGCATTTCAACAGAAAATTTTGCATCATTTGAATATTCATTAAATTCCTAACTCACTACCAATCTTTAGCTTGCGTATTGGTCTTGGAATAAACAGAAACAACTGCGAAAAATTAGCTGTCAAAACTAAAAATTAAAAAATCGTTTCACCACTGACCAATGCGCCGGTCTCCTGCTTAAGCCTGCACTTGTAAGATTTCTAAAACTTTATAATATTGTTCTACTATTTAATAACTCCCTGCGCTTGCTCAGGCTACCCTTCGCCAGCTCCATTTCCTCTCCGAGAGTCTGCAGCTTTGTAAGCGGATTAGATAGGGCGAATACGATAAACTCAATCACGCCACCGAAAATGGAGATCAAAACTGTCAGAACCAGTTCGAACTCTTCTTGGAATGCAACGCGCTCGATTTTTACCGCACTTTTTATACCAATTTGCTCTGCCCTTTAAAGCACAATGCAAACCGATAGAAACATTGGTACATGTTGCGAAGGTGAGCAGCATTGGTAGGTGGTAGAGCGCCAGCCAATAATAACCAGAGCACAGACCGAACAAGGTCAACCGATCACGGTACCGACTGCACACGCCTTTTCTGAATGACATGCCCATTTAATGCGGTATGATTGGATGGGGCGGCCCCATCTCACAATGCTTCCCGTCTTTGCGACATATATCGAGACATTAGTGGGTTATCCTTTCCACATGAGTGTAGCAACTTTTTAGACCCCGCTTGCAATTACGAATGATGTTCGATCGTGGATTTGCGTCAATTCTATTCGGTAAGGTTAGCATGTATCTGATACAAACAAATCGACTCGACTTTATTACCAAACAGGACGGGTAGGGCAAAAATAATGAGACTCCCCATGCCGTACCGTGGCTGGAGCCCGACTTTGTGCTTCTCGTATTTGTATGTTTGTTTGCTTCTTACTGAAGGCCACCTAAAAGGTGACCACCTTCGCCCTTTCCAGGACGGGAGCAGACATAACTCGAACGCCGCGCGAACCCCCCTGGCGTCGCGCACGGTGCGCGACGAAATTGGACGAGTTGTCGCGGTCCGATGTTTCCGACGGCTAGAAACGCTTCCTACAGGGACATGCGGCTTTGCCTTATTTCAACGTTTCTTGAAGATGGTATATGAATGTGGTTTTAAAAGGACGATCAGCGACAGTTTATAAAGGAATCCTGGTCATGTGGATGGCTTCTAGCGTCAGTATTCGCCATCTACAACTCCTTCGGTCAATTTTTACCCGTGATTATGGTTATACTACGGAAAAAATGTCACTATCACCCATTCTCGGATCACTTGTCCTACTGCAGACTGTTGCCTACCACATTCTGTGGGAACTTAAGATCCTTGCTAGAAATGTGGTCTGGAAGCTTAAACACTGAGAGCATTTCGTGCTCCGCGGCTAACCATGCGTCACCGAGCGCACGTCCGCGTTTCGGCGCCGGGACGTCGCAGGCGGCTAACGCGCGACGTCGCGTTGGAGTTAGGTCCTGGAGCCTTTCCAGGAGCATGCCAAAACCCCATTCTGTCTCATGCCGAAACACCAGTCTGATGAGTCGACCTGTGTCGCTCAAATCTCGCCCAATTCCCAACCCCGAGCAGCCTGGACTCAATAGTCACGCAAGATGAGAAGTACGTCTTCTACCTTAACCCTGTCAAGCAGCGAGTCTGTGAGGCCTGGTGACCTGTTACCGACCTTTGTTAGGCGGGTTGTTCACGGCGAGAAGCACCTTCTGAAATTTTGAGTCTGCGCCCATAGACCGGTATACTGGAAGCTGTTTCCCAAGAGTACTACGATGGACTCCAAAGCCATGGTGAACGAAATAGAAGAGATGGACCGGCGACTCGCACTTATTCGGCGTCAGCGCTTCAAGAAGGTCCTCCTCTTCTATGTACAACGCCGCACCCCATCGGGCAAAAGTGACCACGGATAAGCTTGCTCAGAGCTACGTTCACATGCCTCACCCACCGTATTCGCCGGACATCTCCATGCGATTACCACTACTTCTCGAGCCTATAGGACTTCATGGTCGGAAGGGACACAAGGACCCAAACAGAGCTCGACAACCATAACGAGCAATGGATCAGCACCTGGCCTAAGCAGTTCTGGAAGGATGGGATCAGGAAGTTGGCGCATCGACGGCAGCAAGGTCATTGACCTTAATGACCAATACATTCCTCAGCACCGCTGAGTTGTAATTGAATTATAAAGAGAAAAAGAAATTTGTTGCATTTGTTTCATTTCTTTTAGCCCACCTTAATAGAATACTCGTCTCTCTTTTTCTAAGAAACTGCTTCCAGTGTCCTTTTATTATTTACTTATTTATTTCTTCAATACGCTGCATAAGGCAGTCACGAGGAAAAATACAAAGAAAACACAGACAATGGGCTAAAATGGAACAACCTTCGGCAGTAGGAACGCAATCCTTGCTAGCTCTGGACCGACAGCAGAGGAGCCTAGCCTCCCCAGCCTCCTAGGCAGGAGCTTATTTTTTAAACATTGTATTGCACTTGTTTCTCCTCTTGAACCTGTCCGGTTCCAAGCGGGGGCCCTTACAATGTTGGAGAAATGGAGAAGTTAGTTAGCGAACAGAAAGTCGGATTCGAGGGGCCTGTAGATAGGACGGTATTGTACAACACACTAACATATCAGATCATCAAAAATCAACTCTAAAGGGAAGTGGGAACGAGCTATTAGAAGGACTATTAGAGTGGGCACATCTTTGTAACCCAGTCCACATAAATTTGGACTCCAGTTGGTTGTTGATCAAAAACCACATTACCGAAAATTTACGATTTACGACCCAAAATATCGTAAATCGTCAATCGTTTAAAAAATTGACAAAAATAGCCGTAAATCGTAATAACCCACACCCCTGCTATGAATATATCAGAGAATCACCATTTCATTATAAACTTGCGAAGATAAAGTACGCAGAGACTATAAATACAAAACATTCATCGAGTACCCTTCAGTGACCTCGACTGCCCCCAGGGCTAAAGTTTCGGACCGCTTGAATCAGGGGTGCACACTAAATTCTGTGCGTTAGCTTTTTTTAACGAATTTTTTAACGGAAAATTTTCGTTAAATTTCCGGTAAATCGTTAAATTTCGTTAAAAAATAAATTAACTGCAAACCATGATTTCTATCAAAAAATCAGGGAAAACCTTATACTTTTCAACTTCAAGAGGTCAAAAATTAAAGTTCAAGGAATGGGGTGTACCAGTGCAATGTAAAAGAAGCAATTCAACATCAGCAAACACAGTAAAATAAACAAACCTTCTGCAGGGTGTGGAATAAGAACAGGAACGTATCTATCATTCAAGATAATCGCCAACAAGTCATCTTAAAACGTGCAATCAGGCGAATCCCGAAATTCCCTCACTTTCCTAGATCTCTGCGAAATCGTTTTGGGTGACAGTTCCACGAGCATATGTAATCTCGATGCGGGCACAAGCCCATTAAGTGTAGAAATAATTAATAAAAATTGCCATTAATAAAAATGGACCGTTCACACAGTCCCACACTTCCGAAAAGGTGTGCACGTCGTCAACGTATTAACGTTTAGGAAAAGTAGCTCTCCTAATTTTCGTTATCCTTTTTGATAACCTTTTCCTGAAATGGTTCAAAATAGGTCCAGCGGCCGAAAACATTCTCTCCGTCTCGAGTGTTCCAGGTGGCGGCCAAAAAAATTCTAGGATAAGCAGCGCCAGGTGTGGATAAACATATCTTACAAGACCAGTGTCTTTGTGGGCTCGTTGACGTGCTTGGAGGATCGGCGAAGAAATTTCTCGCTCCAATATGCATTAAAGGATAAGGTTAAAGGACGGCGTTACTCATTTCCTCTTGGGATGCGCCAAGCGTTCTACTTCTACGCAATACCATGTACGCCATTTGAATGCGTATTTGGCCATAGAACAACTTGCAGTGGCTAGCTGATGAAGAAGTCAGCGCTTTATGCTTTAGCAATCCTCCGATCTCGGAGGGATCGAAGGCTTGGTGGACCTGGGCAGGAAATCCGAACCAGGAACATAGTAACGGGTGCACGGACAGCCGGCACCTCCTCCGACTGCGCTACGCGCGCCCCCAGAATGCATTGTTTCCAAAAATTCTAAATAGGTTCATGAAAACATTAAAATATTCTTGCTGATTTCAATAGTTTTTTTTTCAGGAAGAGTCCTAAGCATGCGACCTGCAACACTAGAGAATACTAAGGGTAAATGTGATAAACTCATTGAGAAAAAAACCGTTAAAAATCCCGTTAAATATCTAAAAATTTCCGCTAAGCCGTTAAGCCAGATTTCAACGAAAAATTCGTCAAATCGTTAACCGCTAAATGTGCACCCCTGGCTTGAATGACACCCACAGAAAATCGATAGCATCGATCGATATTGTTTTTGCCTTCCCCCCCCCCCCCACTTTCTCTCTCACACACACATATACACACACACACTTAATGTACTGACCTGATGAGGTTTTTAGCTTTGCTTACTTGTTAAAACCCTGTTTTTAACTCTACTCTAGTTCTTAGATTTCACCTATAGGCACCAGAACAAAATTTTCAATTCTATCGGTGAAGCAAAAAGAGATGACGAGGAAACAGGGTTCTTTCAATGTGTTCAGTGATTTCTAGAGCAACACATAGCAGTGTGAGTAGGGCGCCAAGGTCAGAATTGTGCTTCTTGGAGTTGAAGAAGAGATTTTGGGCTCACTTGTAGCAAATGCTCACCTTTCACTGCTGAATCGATTCGAATATGTGGAACGGTAGAAACTGCTGGTGAGGAAGATACAGATTGCGGAGAGCGAGACAGTTGCCAAGATTACCAGCGACTTTCTTCGATGGCTGGAGTCAAATCGTCGAAGGCGTACCGTAGAGAAGGTGCGATACATAATGGGCTGGTGTCCAAATGATCTCATGTCGACAAGCAGCAGTCAACAATCCACAGTCCACAACTCTGAAATGCGAATCAGCGCATATATGCTAGAGACACCCAATTGTTTCCTGTATTACGCAGTTGTTTCCTGTGTTACCTTGTGTTACCTCTTGCTTTTCAATACATGGCGAGAATATATAGCTCATTAGGGAGGAAGCCAATAGCACATGGTAAGCAGATGAGAAGGACTGTGTCAACGTAATAAGTCTATAGGTGTCGAGCAAGCAGAGCTATTGTATCCCTGTGAGTGGTGAAGAACCTCTCACGACACTGCGAGATGTGGCCTTTCAGTTAGGAAAAACCCATTGGAGGAATGACGGAGAAAAGCATAACCGGCATGCTACCGCCGTAGGGGATGGATGAACGCTTGGCTATCACTGAGCCAGGCACATATCAGCGTCTTCAATCCACGCATCTGCTTGTCTTGTGCTCGACCGATAAAATGCGGTCGACAGGTCCTCGCGTGCCGACGACCACTTTCGTCCGATGATGCTCAATTAGACGTTTTACCTTTCCGTACACATTTCTTCTTACTCCACACTTCAATTTGATCCTTGTCGTCGTCGTCTTCTTCTTCTTCTTCTTCTTCTTCTTCTTCTTCTTCTTCTTCAGCGTTTGTCCCGCTTCGAGGCGGGGTCCGCTATTCTGGTGTAGTCACGCCACTTCACGTGATAAAATGCTTGATCGGGATGGATACCAGCAACCTTTAGGGCCACATGCAACGTATCAAGCCATCGCTGATTCGGCCGCCCTTTAGGCCGTTTTCCGGGCACATCTATGTTAAGGTCAATCTTCCTAACAGTGTCACCACTAGCTCGAAGAACGTGGCCATACCACCGAAGGCGAGCCTCACGTAACTTGTCAGCAATTGGAGCGACACCAAACCTCTGGCGTATTTCATCGTTGCGAATACGGTCCAGACGCGTAACACCAGCCGTCCATGGCAGCGAATCGTTGGGAGCAGGAAATTTGAGAAGCCGAGCACACCGCTGGATTCGGCTAGTCGAGACGAGTTAAGATATCCTATTAAATTTTACCCTACGCCAAATTTGACCTAGTTGCAGTGATTTGCTTCTTCGCGCCGCTGGTTGTAATTCCTCCTAATTTCTACCGTTCAAAGTAGTCCGTATTAGAAATAAAAGAATATTTGCAATCCTCGTTCAAAGCCCTTTTCAAAGGTGCAGAAAGCAAACAGCAGATTTCAAGAATTATCCTAGTTTTCCTATATATTTCATGCTGCTGCAGGTTCTCGTCCTCACCTGAGATAATTACACCCACAGGATATGATTGGCTGATTACTCGCCTGTTCCACCTACAAGTTTTAGAAGGGTTCATTTTTCTTCACATTCTTCAACAAATTTGGCTTCGGTGTTTCACAGCGACCTTGGTGATAGTAAACACCGCAAAGTTTGGAACTTTCCGCCACTAGATCCGGAAAACGATTTCTTCGATTTTAATTCCCCATTTTCGCGGTACCAAGTTCTCCAAATATGTTTATTTCTCTAGGTTTTTAAGCAGGGTAGGGTATCTTAATTGTGATAATGAAGCAAGTCTTGGAACTCGAATGGCTATCCTGATTTCGATCGACAAACCTACACGTTTCGTCTGCTGCATAGGATTTTCTAAATGTAAGAGTGACTCCAACTGTTTTGTAAAGCAGGATGGAGAAGCAGGCTTCTCCTATTTTGTAGTATGTCTAGGTGGCTTTTAATATTGCAGTAGAAAGTGTTGACATCTTTCAGCTCGGCTGTTTTTGAGCGGCTAAATGCAGCAAAAATCTATTATCCTTTTTGCTTCTTCCCTTAACTCATTAAGTTTGCGTTGATTTAAGAAATAGACACGACAGCGTTCCTATCCAAAAAGAGAGCTATCCACCGATGTAACATAGTGGTTTTTTGGATTGTTCAGGTTTTTCACCCTTTCCATCTACCGGGTGTTGGCTGGGATTGTTGGTCGACCCTTCGCACCGCGCGCCTCGGTCGGGCCGCAGGCCTGCCGCCCTCCTATTTAGGTGTGAAACCCAGCGGGACTGTGACATCTGTGCTAAGACAGGCAGCAGTGAGCCAGATAGATCTCGCTGCAGTGCTGCTGATACAGCTTCATTATTAAAGTCATTCTAGTTACAATCGTTTCTTTAAGTGTAAAATTGCGCATTACTTTGTTTATAGACATCAGGGAATGTTGCCATAATAGTTTCCTGATTTTTGGTTTCCTGATTTTTTTCCATGATAGCTGATAATCTTGTCGATGACCTGTGAAATCACACTAACGATTAAGAACACATAAAGCCGTTGCTCAGCCTTGTTTGTAGTTTGCCAAGCACTCTTTACTTCTGTGTAACGTCGTAGAGTCTATTTCAACAATTTCAATGCTTATTTAGCCTAACATGGACTTGTGTTGGCCAGCCGATGAACATGAATAATTCCAATATTCGAATGTAACGCTTGGTCCTCGTGCCCCCCCCCCTCCAACCCGAAGTAATTTTATTTCCAAAGTCCGGAAAGGCGCAACAGTAGGCACAGGCCAAGTCATCATCATCTTGGGAACATGTACCCAAACGTCTTTTGTGAAATGTCCTTGGTGAAGGCACGATGCGTGGCTCTAGATAGATATGGCAGGTAATGCCGTTTTTTATAGACTTTTTTACCAACCCAAAACCACATAGTCAGCTGAAAAGCGATGTCTGCCTACAAAACATACAGCAAGTGATGCTTTTAAACGATGAAAGACAAAAGACGCCGTCAGTAGTTCCGCGCCATGCACTCTACGTCTATGGAATTTGAATACGTATTAAACCTACAACGTGTGATGGCTTTGGCTCGGATCACTCGAAAGCCAGCGCGTGCCATACCTAGTTACCAAATTAATTTGAGGAAAATTGATTTAGTGCTGCAATGATACATGAATTCAAAAATTGATGAACTCACATTGAATTTATCCAATTTACAACCGAAAAATGTTACAACTGGGGAACCACAATCAAGCAAATGGCATTTTCCTCAATGGTGTATCTAAGTGGTTTAATTTTACCCTATTATGATCCAACGTTCACAGAAAGTGTGCTCCGGAGCATGTACCAACTGACGCAAGGATCGATTTAGGCCTCGGATCGATTTAGGGCTCGAAATCACCCAAGGGGGAGCGAGCGGCAGGCGGACTTGCTCTAGAAGGATAAAACACCAGCTTCTTCAGGCTTCAACACACCATATGATTGTAGAGGTCATATAAAGATTACTGTCAGCGTTAGCCGTTTGCGAGACGTGCCATTCTACTTCGGGAAATCGAGCAGGCAATTTGAGCGCGTATTTGGCCTATTATACGACGACTTGCAATTGGTTGGCCTGGAACTCCGAACCAATATCTGGAATCGGAGTGAGGGCCATAGCCGGCACATCTTCAGACGAAGCCAACTCGCGTTCTCATAGGCCAAAAAAGACCCCATGACTGCTTCCATGTATTCGTAAAAGTAGAATGTGTGGGTCATACCACGAAGGAGCTGACTATCTTAGACTTGTATACATCCCTTGTGCTGAGGTTCAATACAATTTGTGGGATAAAAGTGCAACCTCCAACAGTGCCGTCGTGGATAATTGTAAGCTCACTGAATCACAGGCAACTTCACGTACTGATGCTCTCAAAAACTCCGACAATAAGTTCCCGCTCGGAACCGAGAGATAAAACGATTTGGGAACGCGCTATCCTACTATATATAAAGCAGCAAGCGTGTGTGTGTGCGTGCGTGTGTGCGTGCGTGTGTCACACTGTCCGTCCGTCACACCTGAGTTGGGGCGCGGCAACCGAACACCTCGGCAACCGTGCATGGCGAGCCGTAGACGTGCCGAACACGTCGGCAACCGTGCATGGCGAGCCGTAGACGTGCCGAACACGTCGGCAACCGTGCACGGCGAGCCGTAGACGTGCCGAACACGTCGGCGACCGTGCATGGCGAGCCGCAGACGTGCCGAACACGTCGGCGACCGTGCATGGCGAGCCGCAGACGTGCCGAACACGTCGGCAACCGTGCATGGCGAGCCGCAGACGTGCCGAACACGTCGGCGGCACAAAACTTCGGCCCTGGGGGTAATCGAGGTCGTTCACAAGATGATGATGACTTGGCCTGTGCCTACTGTTGCGCCTTTCTGGACTTTGGAAATAAAATTACTTCGGGGTGGAGCGGGAGGCACGAGGACCAAGCGTTACATTCGAATATTGGAATTATTCATGTTCATCGGCTGGCCAACACAAGTCCATGTTAGGCTAAATAAGCATTGAAATTGTTGAAATAGACTCTACGACGTTACACAGAAGTAAAGAGTGCTTGGCAAACTACAAACAAGGCTGAGCAACAGCTTTATGTGTTCTTAATCGTTAGTGTGATTTCACAGGTCATCGACAAGATTATCAGCTATCATGGAAAAAAATCAGGAAACTATTATGGCATCATTCCCTGATGTCTATAAACAAAGTAATGCGCAATTTTACACTTAAAGAAACGATTGTAACTAGAATGACTTTAATAATGAAGCTGTATCAGCAGCACTGCAGCGAGATCTATCTGGCTCACTGCTGCCTGTCTTAGCACAGATGTCACAGTACCGCTGGGTTTCACACCTAAATGGGAGGGCGGCAGGCCTGCGACCCGACCGAGGCGCGCGGTGCGAAGGGTCGACCAACAATCCCAGCCAACACCCGGTAGATGGAAAGGGTGAAAAACCTGAACAATCCAGAAAACCACAATGTTACATCGGTCGATAGCTCTCTTTTTGGATAGGAACGCTGTCGTGTCTATTTCTTAAATCAACGCAAACTTAATGAGTTAATGGAAGAAGCAAAAAGGATAATAGATTTTTGCTGCATTTAGCCGCTCAAGAACAGCCGAGCTGAAAGATGTCAACACTTTCTACTGCATTATTTAAAAGCCACCTAGACATACTACACAATAGGAGAAGCCTGCTTCTCCATCCTGCTTTACAAAACAGTTGGAGTCACTCTTAAATTTAGAAAATCCTATGCAGCAGACGAAAGGTGTAGGTTTGTCGATCGAAATCAGGATAGCCATTCGAGTTCCAAGACTTACTTCATTATCACAATTAAGATACCCCACCCTGCTTAAAAACCTAGAGAAATAAACATATTTGGAGAACATGGTACCGCGAAAATGGGGAATTAGAATCGAAGAAATCGTTTTCCGGATCTAGTTTCAGGTGATAGTAAACACCGCAAAGTTCCAAACTTTGCGGTGTTTACTATCACCAAGGTCGCTGTGAAACACCGAAGCCAAATTTGTTGAAGAATGTGAAGAAAAATGAACCCTTCTAAAACTTATAGGTGGAACAGGCGAGTAATCAGCCAATCATATCCTGTGGGTGTAATTATCTCAGGCGAGGACGAGAACCTGCAGCAGCATGAAATATATAGGAAAACTAGGATAATTCTTGAAATCTGCTGTTTGCTTTTTGCACCTTTGAAAAGGGCTTTGAACGAGGATTCCAAATATTCTTTAATTTCTAATACGGACTACATTGAACGGTAGAAATTAGGAGGAATTACAACCAGCGGCGCGAAGAAGCAAATCACTGCAACTAGGTCAAATTTGGCGTAGGGTAAAATTTAATAGGATAGCTTAACTCGTCTCGACTAGCCGAATCCAGCGGTGTGCTCGGCTTCTCAAATTTCCTGCTCCCAACGATTCCGACGCTGGGACGCTCGCGAGCGTCGGCGACGCTCTGGAGCGTCGTCGACGCGAAATGCGACACTAGTTATGAGCGGTATTGTAGTCTCTCAACTTCTGGATAAATATAGTTTAGAACATACTTAGAAGACACTTTTATTTCAGTGTCTTTGCACTCTCAGTACCGAAATTCGTCGCGTTTGATTGGTGCTGCTTCCGTGGTCTACTGTTTTCCTAGTTGTGACGAGGCGACAAATTCCGTCGATCCAATCTCCTGCGATCCTTCAGATTTGCATGAAATCTACATGTTCGAAACGAACAGCTCAAATATTTATTGAAAAATTGGTAATATCTGTTGGCAATGGCTGCCTGTCCTTAATTACCATTTCAGGTCAAGTCGAGCGCCTTTCTACCCAAATTGGACATTTTCGCAAGTAAACTAGACACGTTCTTGGAATGTCAAAACACATTTTTAAATAAAGGCGTTACTTCGACTTGTCTAAGATTTATTCATTTATCCCTTACACCTTAATCCTAACAAGGAAGGTCAACGAAGTCACCCTGACAATTTTAAAAGTGACCTATTGAGGGTTGTAGGGGATCTGAGAACCAATGCAGTGGTTTTCAAATTTCGAATATTTTTTGCGAACATCTGGGTAGGTCAAAAACTGCAAAAACCGTATCACCGACATGGCATGGCAGCTCCAGACGTCGGTTTTGCTTTCTCGGCCCGCACTGAAGTGATACGGTTTTTAGCATTTTTTGACCTACCCAGATGCCCGCAGGAAATTTGAAAACCACTACAGTGCTTCTCACTGCTTCTCAGGCAATCCCCTACAACCCTCAATAGGTCACTTTTAAAATTGCCACGGTGAGTTCGTTGGCTTCCCTTGTAAGACGCAGAAAATCAGACAAGGGCTAAATCTTTTTGGTCGCCAACTTCTGAAATAACTGGCTGTTTGCTCCACGTTCGGCACTCATCACCAAGCTCCATCGCGTCAGGTGTAGTCCTCGTCGCGTACACCCCTCGTAGACCGTAGACGACGTGAGTTACAGCAATGACTGTGTAGTGAGCTGCTTTGAACGTGAGCTGTACGAAGATAGCTGATCTCGGATCTACAGCGCTCTCATCCTCGATGCGTACAGCCCTCTCGTCCTCGATGCGAAATTATCAAAAAATCGATATTTCCAAAGTTGGTCAAGATTGATACCGTTTCCTGAAGCATTTCGAGCTGAACAAAAGGTGCTATCGCGAGTGTCCATGAATCAAATGTGGGCGAGCAAGGGCGGAGGAAAGCTAATCGCTGCCGTCCGCCGCTCTAAAATGGCAGATGGGGCTAAGGTAATTTAGGAAGCTGGAGAGCTGTGAGCATGTCAGTGTAAACTGCATACAATGCTCTGCTTGCCCACGAACTTGCATGCCGTTAGCTCTCCTCGCCTTACCGCAATGGTCGACCGAATTCAGAAAAAAATTAGGTTGCACAAACTTAACCTGCAGTTTCGCACCACTGTAACTTAGTTCCTTTGCGAGCTACACCATTGTGCTTAAGGCAACTCAAAGAACCCTGTGTTTCCTACAAAATCTTCAAGCTTCAGCTGAAAATATTCAAACACGATAGAGTTATTATGCTACAAACACGACCGCGCGTTCAATTTGGCAGTTTCCTTGAGCCTCAGTGAAACGTGGAAATCACTGTCAGGCAATGCCAGGCCCACGAAGGATTTGGAACGCACTGGAAAAGCATTTCGATACTTGGATACTACACTCTAGCGCACATGAGGGAAAGATGGCATCTTTGAACGCGGAGCCGCGCAGGCTCGGCCTCGGTGCGAGCTCGATCCCTACTCCATTGATTCTCCCGTTCCTATATGCATTGTTCACAGTGCGCGCTATGCCGGCAGCATGTTTCAAACAGTAGGCCATAGTCGTCCAAACGCATTTATGGGCTCCTTTCTAACGTACAGAAGTTGAGGGTGCCGCGCCCTAACGCGACTTGCCTCAGACGCGACGCGTGGCGAGCGCAAAACGGCGCTCTCCGGCGCCTTTTGCGCCGCTCTTCATCTTTCGTGCCGTTTGTGCTGTTTGGACGAAGCAGCACAGCCAGTACTGTAGACACGGGGATCGTGCGCCACTCAAGACGGGACCATATTTGTTATATTCTAGAATGCTCTAGAAAGTATAACATTATATTTTAGAATGTTCGGGCTATAAGCGTATCACACTAAGCCATGGGTTTTGCTAAATCTTGAAGAATGGTTGAAAAATTTGTTGCGCGCCTTCTCCTACAACCTAATAGAAAGTCTAAGATCTTTTGGTAAGTCATATGATAGAGCTGTGCCATGCACTAGCTCAGTACGCGATGTATGTTAACTGGTTTTCCCGAGTTAATGAGCGGTGTAGTAACTTTTATTTTATTTTTGTTCTGCTATCGACACTTTGCTATCGCTTCCGCTAAATCCCAGATGTATTCGAATTCAAGGAACTCCTAAGAGGTAGAAAATTAATGGTTATTCAAGGGATAAAAGCTTTTATTGAATCACTACAGTAGATTAAGGTAAAGTTTTCGATTCGACAGCTTTTTGGACTTTCTTAAAAGGCAAAAGGTGTTTGAGCAGAAGGAAAAGCAAAAATAAAAAAGGAAAAACGCTCGACAAGAAAACTGCACAGCTTGTGCTGAAAATAAAAAATAAGGCATAACAATAAATCTCGGATCACCTTGTAATAGCATTAGCAGAAACACCTAGAAAAATTCAGCTGCACTGCATTAAACATCGGGTATCTCTTACGATTTACGATTTACGTTTAAGATTTACGACGGTTTTTTCGTACTTACGATTTACGACCTATGAAATTTCGAATTTGATTTACGCACACTTCTGGTCCGAACATACTGGATATTATGCGCAGGTGACGAGTTGCTTCTTAGAAGTGTGAAGGCAATGTTGATCCTGAATTGACTTGGTTCCTGCGATCTCCGTGACTCTTACCATTTGTAGCCACTGCGATCACTCTGTCTCTCCTTCTCGTATGAAGAGCTTTCTGGGAAACGTGGACAGGGGAGATGAGTCCTGGGGTCAGATTCATCAACAGCTTACCGCCCTCTAACGGTTAAAATACCGCCAAACGAATGAGTGAATGAATGCTGATGAATGTCATAGTTCGGGGATTTAGGGTATTTTCACCGTTAGAGGGCGGTAAGCGGTTGATGAATCTGGCTCCTGGTCTTCTGCTGTAACGATACGCGACAAGAGCTCCAGTGGCTCCCCTGGGAAAACCACCTTCGAAGCAATCGAAGTCTCCCCATCCGAAGAAGGTAATGCTCAGATGTTGGTGGAACTTCCAGGGAATGCTCTACCACGAGCTCTTTGATGCAGGCAATACAGTGATCGCGAACTCGACGCAGCACGGAAGAATGTTGACTTTCTTCATGGTAATGCTCGGGTACATGTTGCAACGATGTCTCGTCCAGGAGTTTGGGTTGGAGGCACTGTTCCACCCACCGTACAGGGTGCGTAAAAAATATTGACACACCTAGTTTTTGTTTCGGCTCCAACTTTCTCTTTCTACTTTTCAAAGTTTTTGTGTGTTATTTTTGTTGTCTGTATTGTGCTCAAAAAACACTCACGGAAAAACTGAAGAAATATGATACCGTCGTGGTTACGGTGACCCTTTTTTTGTCTGTTACCCAAAGAGCCGAATACTTCCTTAACAAGAGATTTAGGCGTTGTTCGAAACGGTAGCTGAGGAAAGATGTCAGCAACCCAAACGTCAGCCACGGCTCTGTCATAACAGATGACGATTACAAGAGGTTCACGCACGTTAACGTTCAAATCCGAAATTATCAACCTCTGTCCGATAACGGTAAACAGATAACGCGCGCAGGTGTAGACAGCTTCTCAGACGAGCACAGCTTGAACATGAATCCGCTGGATTACTTTTTTCTAGGCGATTTTGAAGAATGAGATCTGGGCTACTTTCAACAGAAGTGACCAGTCGCAGAAGGCTACCCTGTTCGAAGCACGGAACAAAATGCAAGCGAATACTTGCGGCGCGTGCTCATGAATTTCTCCGCCGTTTTCGCTCCTGTATTCACAGTAAAGGAGCCAATGTCGACTGCGAGTTATTCTATCGTATTTGTAAGATCATTTTAAATATTTCTCAAATGAATATTTCGAAATTTGCTGTGCATTACTATTTCCACAACCGCCATTTACTGCGTCAATACTTTTTACGCACCCTGTATTCGACGGGCTTCGCGCCATCTGGGTGCTGCATCTTTCGAGCCCTTTTACAACATCTGAGACGTAGACGCCTCGATGATAAGGCGCAACTGAAATCCGAGGTCACGCCAGTGACTAGAAGAAGTCACAGCCCTCTTGATTCTGGAGGAACAGGATGCGTGATCTGCCCATTAGATGGAAGAAGGTTGTCAATTCCAGCGGTGACTACTTTGTTGATTGAAATTGTACACAAATAAAGCAATAATATTTTGAAAAAATAGTCGAATTGTTGCAGAATTATCCAACAACTTAATTGTGGGCCTGTGACTAGCAATATCTGAAAACATTCTTTTCCCGTTTCCGAAATAAACACTAATAAAACAGACAGACAGACAACTAATTTTTTGCCTCCAACAATTGCTGAGTGAAATAGGTGATATATCGCTAAGGATTAACTAATGTAGACCTTAACGACAGCTTTGCGTTCATTCACTGTAACACAATTTGCATAAAATATGCAATCAATAGAGCACTACTATTCGTCCTACAGGTGCAGGCAACACGTATTGAGACAATTATGCGATTCGAAGAAATATACCCAATATCAAGTATTGGGCTCAGTGGCCTTTGAGGTAGCGCAGACAAAAAGGATATTCGAATAATACACACAAGACATGCCAATACAGATGATAACGGATAATAGGGTTGACGAGAGCTTCTGTAAGAATCGCTGAAAGAGAGAAGTCTATAATGGACTGATTCAGAAGATAAAAGCATTAACACGCAGTGTACTAATATTCGGATCGAGAGCGAAGAGATTCGCTTCCTTCAGTATGTCTCGCAGTTCGGATAGCAGTCCGCGACGCTCACTTTGTCAAGGTATGGGATAACCTTGGCTGACACCGGAAATTGTGAGCGGTAGAAACCTTCGGCTCCCTTGACAATTTTTCTAAAAATATAACGGGTTGAGATTAAAAAAATATATAATTTGTAGCAAGGAAGCCCTGCTTGACGAGTCACTCATGTTTGGACGAACCGTCTATCCTAGGCCAACGAAACTCGAACCCAAATTTCCTCCTCTTCGCAGAAGTTTGCATATTGGCACAGGAACCCCTTCATTTACGCTCAGCTTTTATAACATTCGTGTCCATGGATTCTATGTATTTCATGCTCTAGGTATTCCACCCGGAAAAGTTAAAAAACGAAGAATGCAATAATGGCACTCACAGTTTTACAATTTACAATTGCTCAATGATTTTTTTTAAATATATTATGTCAGAACCAGGGGTGTGCGTAAATGAAATCCGTAAATCGTAATTACGAAAAAATCGTCGTAAATCGTAAATCGTAAACCTTAAATCGTAAGAGGTGCCTGACTTATAATGCATCTAATTTCCTTGTTTTTATATTATGTTAAACCTAATCGAAGCTATGTTTTGTTGAAACGTTTTCAGCTCAAGCTGGACACTTTTCTAATTAAGATGGAAGCCATTAAAATCAACTAGCACCTTTCAAATCAAGCTGTTTTTGGAGAACCAAAATAAAGTGCTTGTTCAAAAACGCTATCTTAAAAGGCGCCTATACAGGGTGCCCGAATAAAAAGCTTACACTTCTTGGACGATCAAAAATGTTTATCATTCTACTAGCCATTGGCTTGCATATAAAACTATGACTTTGTAGAAACAACCGCAACAACTCCGAACAAACCAACAAAAACCATTCCATCCAAACCCAAAAAAATAACTTGATCGCTGGCCAACTCTACGAAAACAGTATCTGCGCAAATAATCCAATAAGCATCCCCTACTAAGTGAGCGCATGGCACATTTCTATGGTAGGACACATCTAATGTTCTAAGCCTTCTCACGTTTTGAATTGTACCCAACACATTTTTGTAACAGAAGGGAAGGAATTGTGTGACGATTAAAAGAGCCGGATTACATTTTTGGACATTCATAATAGTTGGATTTTTGACTTAAAATTATAAAAGAAGATATTTTTATGGCATTCTTTAGGAGTAAAGTGGAGAAGAAAGGTGCAGCTTGAATTGATAGTGGTTTAACTGATTCGTACAAGGTGCATTTCAAACGTATAGGGGAACACATGGCAGAGAAGTCGGAGGAGGATGGCTATCGCGTGCTCCAGAATAGGAGTTCTTGATTAGAGTCCTACCACGGGCAGACAAGTCTTCCATACCTGCTCGTTGTGAACTGGTGCCTGATTTGTCTGGGAAGGATAAAGCACTGACCTCTACATCGGCGGCAACCGCAATTCATTCTATAAGGCAAACCCACACTCAAATGACCTCTACGATATCCCACAGAGGTAGAAAGAATGGATGGCGCATCTCACACAGGGACTGGTTAACGTCGTGCTTTGTCCTTTTTCATGTTTGAAGGCTACCACAACTTCTGGAATGAAAGATCGTCGTTCGACGATACCAGGCAATCACTTTCGGCAATTACTTCGCTCGCAGGTTTGCTTGCACTTGTTAGATTTCGGAAACTCCAAAATACTGCATTACTAATTAATGACTGCTTGCATTCGCCAGTCCTGCTCTTCACTCCCTATTGTAACAAACGATATCGTATCTTTTGCCCAGTTTTCAGCATTCTGAACGGATCGCATAGGGCGAACACAACAGCCTCAATCAAACCACTGAAAACGAGACCAAAGATGTCAAACTTTTTCACGTTTATCATGAAAATGTCAGACGTTTTGCTTAAGGGGCACCTCAAATGTGAATACACTCAGCGCCATGACCTGCAGTAAATCAGATTGAAACATGAGTGTTTTACTCTTTCCAACATTTCAGCAATTAATTCCTTGATGGCTTTGCATGACTTTTCTACTCGTGTGCATTGGAAAGAGTCGTCTATGTGGTGAACAAGTGAAAAAGTTACAAGTTGACTAGGCGGTGGTTTCAGCATAGAATATGGTTCAGCAAGTGATCATCTCCATTCCAGTGCAAGGATTATTTTCATGTTTTTCTGTGGACAGGAACGAAATACTTTCAGGCCATTCGAATGTGAGATCTTGTGCTAGAATGCGACCAAAAAATGGGCTAGCCCAGTTCCATTGCCAGGAATTAAATAGAGCGACCTATCCACAATGCTGCGTTTTTCTGTCACAGCGCCATAGCAGAACATAAAAAAGTAAATAGGAAATAGCAACGAGCTATGAGGAAAGTCTTCAAAAGTGGGTACATCGTCATAATCCGAATTATATCACGTTATGTGGACGTTTCTCATCCGTAGACCGAAGATCACATTTTCGAAAATTTACGATTTACGACCCAAAATCTCGTAAATCGTAAACCGTAAAAAATTTGCCAAAAATCACGGTAAATCGTAAAATCGTAAATCGTAAATCGTAATTACGCACACCCCTGGTCAGAACCCATTAGTGGCGATGGGTCGTGTGTATGCCAGGTTATTTGGGTAATTTTCCGAACAATGCTTGTATTTTTCATTGTTCAAATGACAATTCTCCCAGGTTCAAGAAATATTTGTATCTGTTCCGGCTCCTTTTGTGTAGCAGTTGAAGAGCAGCGAACTCCTTCGACTACCATGCCTAGGCCGTATCAAACTGCCTTTTGCACTAAGTCTAGCGCTCCTCCAATAGTAGAAAATCTGCCTCAATAAATGTTTACAAACATACATTTCACAAAATTCTTCGAGATTTTGAGATCAAGTGAGGTCTTTGTTGGCCTTGAATTTTTTTGAGCAGATCCGTTTCACGGCGAGAAGGATGCAGAAGAGAAATAGAGTAGTATTCACGACAAAGTTAATTCTACAATCTCCACTGATTACCTGCCAATTTCGCTCCTTATGGCCTTAAGGTCAAAAGTTATCACGCTGATGTACGAATTGCGAATTCCTGGTCGTGTTCGAGAACAGCCACAGTCAGACTCAGGATTCCATTTAGTGAACAGTGATGCTGCATTTCTTGTTGAGCAATTTAAGAGCAGGATACTTTTCAAGACCGCGCCAGAAAAGCACAATTTCTGCTAGCGGTTTCAGTAGCGGAGTAATCCAGTCCAACAGAAAGCGTTGGCCTTACCGCAGTCTGTAGATATCATATTTCGACGCTTTCGATTTCGTTGTACCTGTGGAAGATGAGGGATTGAACGCGACTCTAATCCATGACGACAATTATCTTTATTAAGTTTTCTGCCTTATTATGCATGCTTACTCTTGAAGGAAAGTTTTTAGGACAGTCTATTAATATGTGAACCAATTCATGAATTTTTAGAACATTACAGAAATATGAACTAGCAATCGAAGAGGGAAAGGATTCCTGCAACTGCAAGATATGCAGGCGTGGACGTCGAGGATTTCGCACCGTGCGCTATCGGAAGTTGGAACATGCTTAACGCAGTAACTCGTTGGTATAGGTTGTGGCGGAATCGCATAAAAATATTTGTGAAGCCAGCGACAATCTGGGAACACGCGACATAGCCTCGAAAGGCAAAAACATTGATAGATGGGGGCTGGCAACGGAACGGTGGTAAGGAATGAGGGTTGCAAAGCGATTAAGCCCTTCAGATGATGTAGTGTAAGGTAATGGACGCATCAATCCAACAAAGTGGAGTATGATTTGTGGGTAATAACTCTTTCCCATTTAACCCTATCCAGGCTTTGAATTAGGGCGTTAGACCTAATGACTACGATGAACGTCTTGCTCTTGTAAGTGATCTTGTGACGGCGTGTTTGGGAAAACGTCAGAATAGCCTCCACAGTGAGCAGTGTTTTCACAGTTGTTGAAGGGTTTCATCCACTGCAACCACATTTTAGCACACATCGACAGAGCAGCCACATGTCCGCCTTATTCCCTTGGCAAAAGGAGCAACAGACACACGAAACGAACCTTCAACTTCACCCACGACGCGCTAGGGATGCGCTTTTCCACGGGATCAGCCTATGCTAGTCCGCCTCACCATTCCTCCGGAGTTGGTGAAATTGTATCAGATTTGATTCGAGGGAATCAAACACTGAATTATTCATCGATTGGCTGCATCTGCCTAATAAGGATAAAGGTTAGAGGTCGCATTAGTCAATCTCTTTGAGGGAAGCGCCACGCATTCTACCTTTACGAAGTATTCGGGGGCGATTTGCATCCGCAATCGGCCTATACAATAAACTCCACCAGTCAGCCGATAGACAAGTTGTTGTTGTTGTACCTTCCCGGTCAAAAGCAATTTCAATTAACCAACCCGGAAAAGAAAGGTTTCTGGTTTACATGAAGATGATCTCAGCCAAGAACCTCCATACAGAATCAACAGGACAGCGACATCCTCCAAGTGCTTTTGCGAGTGTCAAATACGCATTCAAACACTAAAAAATTACAAAAAACAACAAACTGACGTATCCCTTTAAAGAAGAATGCGGGATTGATTATTTACATCCTTTACTTTTCTTCTTTCTTCTCATCTAAGCGAAATGTTAAATGATTCGTAACTCACCGCATTTCTAAGATGGTTGCTTGCTTTTTCGATTTCCAGGGCCAACCACGCAGTCCCTTTCCGCACACAGCAGGATCAATATCTTTGGAAAACGGGGAGTCGGATATTTTCGCTTTTTTCCATCCATGGATCATGAAATCCTCTGGTGTCCACCTGAAGCAGAGCATATTATACAACAGTGATTTTTTTCCATGGATCGTTTACACACTTTTCATAACTAGCCCAGCCATCTCGCACGAAGCTGTGAAATTTGCGGTAGAAGCGTATCTTTCCAGGCCACAGTCTTCGACTTCCTAGTGACTGTCTCACACATGTCACAGCTCGCATGAACGTTGAGTAACCCGTAGCGTTCCTCCAGTAATCCTCGCATGCACGATATTCGTGGACAGCTTCAGGAAGAAGCAATTCATGTAGGACTAACTGAAGATGAAGTACATATCTTATTTTCTTTATCATTTTTTGTTTCTTCATTTCCTTTTTATTCATTTTCTTAATAGGGTGGTCTAGAAGGTAACAGACCATTAGTCCGCCTTGATCGTTTCCATGCCACGTGTTTTTCCAATCTCTAAAGTCGTAATCAGCCCAAGCTTGTAGAAATTTCCGTCCGAAAGGCGTATTTTTAACCTAAAATAATCATGGACGCAACACAATAAACAACGTATGCTACGAATGGCTAGAAGAAAATGGTTACTATGACCCCTTCCTAAGTATGGTGTCAAACGTGAATAACCTGTGTTCTATAACACGGGTTAGGAGACATGAAATGAGCAAAACTACCGATTCTGCGACTACTGCAAAAAACTAGTGGCCAGAATTCAGGCGCAGTAGGCCACATGCTTACACAGTTCGTGCAAGACGAGATCCCAAGTACATGAACATCGACGTTCTTCGGTGTTCATGTACTTGGGATCTTGTCTTGCACGAACTATGGTGGTGCCGCGTTAACGCGGCTTATCGCTCACCATATCGCTTGATAAGCTTACAATTCTCCGTTAAAGTTACGTAAGTCGTTGAAGAATTCGTCCTCTTGTTGGTAGAAAGCAGAACGATGTCACTCTGCGTCCATCAACAATTCGATCAAAAATCTTCAAAGGAAGCGAATTGGACGGTAGCCTGTACAGTCTGCTGGGCTCTCCATCTTCTTCCAAAAATTTCGAGAATTTTTATGCTTCTTTATCAACTTTCAGATACTTCCTTCTCTGCAACAACCTGGTTGAAAAACATTATCAGTCACCTAGCTGGGTTCCAGGACTTCGACGTGCACAAGTCCATCCAATCATCAGGGCCCGTTGCCTTGCCTAGCATCATATTTTTAGAGCCGCCTCTCTCTCCTCAAGGGTGACTTTCTGAATATGCTCTTCCCGCGTATGGATTTCCTCGAAGTAGTTGCGCCAACGATTCAAGGTTATTTTGCTTTTCATTAGGAGATGGCCATTTCCATCATTAACGCCAAAGAACTTTTCAATAACCTCGGTCTGGCGTTGACAGTCTTGACGACTCTATAAAGAAATTGCTCACCATCGCTTGACTCAATTTTCTCGTCGACTTTATCGTGAACGCCATAACGAGCAATAAGCATCGCTTCTATAGCACTTTGCCAGGTTTTTTCGACGCTCGTTACCGTGTGCAACCAAATACGAGAAGTCATAGCAGCATTTTTCCCCTTCAATCCTCACCACTTCTCTCTTGCTGGACCGCGTTGCGCTGTCTGCCCCGCGTTTAGAGGGGCAGACAGCGCAACGCGGACAACCGTCTCGTACGGCGCGGTCATCATCATCGTCATCATCAATGACTAGCCCTTGGTCTCGTTTCCTCACAAAGATAAAGTAAATTTGTGTTTTAGTGTTTCCGCTTTAAAAGAGATAAGATGGGATTCAATTTTTCGGAATCTAGTGTTCATGAAAGTGACATATTGTGACTGCATTCTAAAGCGTACTTTCACCATCGGCGTTTTACGTCCAGTAACAGATCTTCTGCTGCCCTCTAAAGCGGTTTTCTCAAAAACATCCGCTTCTCCTTCAGGGTAGCTATTCTGCGGAGCAAACACATGGAAAACGTTATACATTCCCCATTCAGTAGCGAAAACCATCTTCATCAAACGGTCCCTGAAACGTTTACCATTTGTGATCGCGTATCAGAAACGTTTGGAGGCGATCAGAACGACACAACTAGTGATCCTGGAACAGAGAACAGCTTCAAATCCTCGGTCAATGTTCATCGATTTTCAGCATGAACTTCTCGCCTCCTACTCTGCAAAGAAATCTATCTTTTTGTGGTTCAGTGCTCCTAGCGACCCCTTAACGTACCGACATTCAACTTTGCATCGCGGCTATTGCCTACGTTACGGGGCGGTTTGCCCTACGATGTCCCCCTCGCACCAGTACCCTCACTTCTCACACTCGCCGGGCGCTGCGAGTGCGCGTCGGCTCCCGTGGCAGCCGTAGCATTATCTCGCAATAAATATAACGCCATCAACCATGTGATATGACATCGAATATTCGTAGGCCGGCCTGTCACAAGGGCCTGTCGCCTGCACTCGAGTGTCCGTGCTCAATTTGGATCGCAAACTCGGCTTTCGATGGCACCACGTGGAGGAACGGACATCGCCGTAGGTCATCTAATACGTCGAATCTAGCCTAACTCTGAATCACTCTGAAGAGCATCGTTCAGTCCTTCAAGAGGAACGCTCTGAGCGCATATCGTCGCGAATCGCGAGCTTCGCTCCCTTCAACCTCCCCATGGGCGCCCGTACTCTCGACCTCTCCTCTATGAGGCGCACGCTGCCCGGCCTGACGCCGCAGCCGATAGGCTCTACCCACAGGCGCCAGCGGTTATAAAACCCCCGCGTTGCGCCTCTCGGTCTTGTCCGGCTCTCTCGCCCTAGGGCTTCTCGCCTCCTTTGGGCACATCGGCGGCTGCAGTCCCGCGCTTCGGCACGCATCGGCTCGTCCAGCAAGCACTGCGCTGCCGGCCGTGGGCAGTTGCGTGCCGCCCTCTTGCAGTATAGACCTCTATCGATTCTGAAGATGCCGAGGGCCCTTGCTATACTGTCTCAGTCACGAAGCTGACTGTGTGACGAACGTTTGTTCCGTTTGGGATGAAGGGACGAATCCATGCCCAGAGACGCACTACGTATTGGTTGCCGAAGTGGACGTCACCGTTCCACCTACCACTAAAGTGCTGCCTTCTTCTGTATAAAAAATACATTACTGTAGTGTGTTCATATATCTTCTTTCTGAGGAGCTTCTGTAATGAAATATAAATACTATGGTGTTCTGCTCGACACCGGAAATGAAGAGGGCGGTAAGCTTCTATGAATGACGTTTGGTTGTGTTCATGCTCCATGCCCGCCGCATATTGATTAGTCGGCGTCCCTGCTGGCGTAGCAGCCTCCAACGGGAGCGCGGCGCCTCGCGTCCGCGGGCGGGCTCTGCCTACTCGCCGGCTAGCTTGCTGTCGGTCTGAGGGTTCGCCCCGCCTGCTGGTGTGGGTGTGTTCCACCTCCGCCAGCCCGGCTATAACTTGATGTGTCGGGGTTAAGATCAAGGGTGACCGTAGGGTAAATCACCCTCACCACGGCTGTGTACCAGGGGTGTTCCTTTAACGATTACCGATTTACCTATTTACCGGATTTAACGATCATTTTTCGTTAAAAATTTTAACAAAGTTTAACGGCAAACATTTCCGTTAAAACGCTCTAATTAGTTTTTACCCACCATATCTGAAATTTCAGTAGTGGCAATGTCCGTTCCTCCACGTAGTGCCACTGCAAACTGCTTGCTTTTGCAAGCCGAGCCAATCGTGGACAATCGAATGCAGGCGAGAGGCCCTAGTGACAGGCCGGCCTACAAACATTCTGTGTCACATCATATGGTTGATGACGTTACAGAGTTCTCGAGATAATGCTACGGCGTCCGCGGGAGCCGACGCGCACTCGCAAAGCCCGGCGAGTGTGAGAAGTATGCGAGGGTCCCTGATGCGAGGACGGCATCGTGGGGCAACTGAGCTAGTCCGAAAGTCCTGCAACGTAGGCAAGACCCGCGTAGCAACGTTCAATGTATGTACGTTGACGAGCCGCTCGTGCGAGTTGGTAGAAGCACTGGAGCGAAGAAAGATAGATTTCTGTGCGGCGCAGGAGACGAGGTGGTCCTGCTGCAAGTCGAGGGACATTGGCCGCGGCTTCAAGGCCATTCTGTGCGGCAGTCCCAGGACCACCAGTGGTGTCGGTATGATAGTCTCCGAGCGTCTCCGTGATGCGATTGCAAGCGAAGAACGTTTCGATGACCGCTTGATGAAGATTGTGGTCGCCGTAGAAGAGCGACGATGTCATTTCTTTTCCGCGTATGCTCCGCAGACAGGTTGCTCCGAGCAAACCAAGGACGAGTTCTGGTCCCTGCTTGATGAGAAGACAGCGGAAGTGCCGCCAGAAGATATGGTTGTTGTGGCAGGTGACCTTAATGGTCACGTCGGAGCAGCAAAAGACGGTTACAGCTGTCATGGTGGTTTTAGCTATGGGTCACGCACGCCGATGGTGAGCGTATACTTGAGTATGCAGACTCACACGACCTCACCATCGTGACTACCAAATTTCGAAAGCGTGACTCCCACCTCATCTCGTTTTATAGCGGGAACGCCAAAACGCAGATTGACTATGTCCTTGTTAGGCGTCGCGACCAAGGCCTTGTCACAGACGCGAAGACCGTGCCGTATGAGACGGTTGCCACGCAACACCGTCCACTGATCTGCTCGCTGAAGATCACACCTCCAAGGTGTAAACGTGTCGAGCGGTGCGGGAAGGATAGAATTAAATGGTGGCGACTGAAGGAGAAGGAAGCAGCTGCTATCTCTCGCATTCGTTTGCCGACGGTAACAACTGTCGACGAAACCTGGAAAGAGGCTGCCGATGCGATAACCCGGGCTGCAGGCCTGGAACTCGGCACAACGAAGCCTGGACGGCGTTGGGTCGACAAGCAGGCTTGGCTGTGGACTGACAATGTCAGAGAGAAGGTCAGGGAAAAGAAACGGCTGTATCACGTATTTATCGGTGACAAAACAGTCTGCAATTGGCGGAATTATCGAGAAGCGAGGAGAGCGGCAAAGAAGGCAGTGGCTGCTGCTAAAACCGCATACTACGCTGAAGTCAGCGAAAAACTGGAAACGCGCGAAGGTGAGCGCTATCTTTACCGACTCGCCAATGCTCGCTGTCGCCAAACAGAAGACATCGAAAAGTTCTTTGGCATTAACGATGAGAACGGCCATCTTCTGATGGATCGTAAAAGGGCTGTGAAGCGATGGCGCGACTACTTCGAGGAAATCCCGAATGTAGAATTTGAACATTCTGTCGTTCCTTTTGCTTCACCTGTACACGGTTCCGTTCAGAAGACCACAGTGAGCGAAACTGAAGCAGCCCTGAGGAAGATGAAGTCCGGCAAAGCCACTGGTCCAGATGACCTGCCGGCCGACCTGTGGAAGCCGAAGGGTTGGTGCCCTTCCGACTGGATGACAGAGTTTTTCAATCAGGTTGTTGCTGAGAAGAAAGTGCCTGAGAGTTGGCAGCAAAGCACGACTATCCCGATTTGGAAGAAGAAAGGCATCGCTGCGGACTGTGCTAGCTACCGTCCGATTCGCCTACTTTCGCACACCATGAAAGTCTTTGAGCGAATTGTCAATAGACGTATCCGGATGTCGTCCAGCTTCTTCAGTGTGATTTCGTTGCCGGCTGTGGGACGGTTAATGCCATACACGCCGTTCGTCTTCTGCTAGAGAAGCACCGCGAGAAACAGAAACCGGTGCATTTTGCCTTCCTGGACTTGGAGAAGACCTTCGACCGCGTCCCGCGAGAAGTTATATGGTACGCTTTGCGACGACACGGTGTCCCTGAAGAGCTTATTGAGTGGGTGCGCATCCTCTACTCGTGCCCAATAAGCCGAGTACGAGCACCAGCGGATGGAGTTTCCGATCTCTGTCGGAGTGCACCAGGGATCTGCGCTATCCCCACTGCTCTTCATGGCCGTCGTGGATGCAATTACACGAGATCTCCAAAAGGCAGCTCCTTGGTGGTGCCGTATGCCGATGACGTCATGCTTGCATGTGAAGACAAAGCCGAACTCGAGCGACAGGCACAGGAATGGTGCGATCGCTTGGCATTGTTCGGACTCAAGGTAAACGTCAAAAAGACGGAGTACTTGACGACGGATGTGAATGAGCTCGGATCTATTAAGATCAATGGTACTGAGCACTCACGAGTTACATCTTTCAAGTATCTCGGATCAACAATCACGTCCGATGGCATCCTAAAGTTGGAGGTGAATTCGCGCGTAAGTGCAGCCTGGTCCAAATGGCGGTCGTTGACTGGGGTTCTCTGCGATAAGACAATACTCGAGTACCTCAAGTCGAAGGTTTATAGAACAGTCGTCCGCCAGTAGCGACATACGGTGCTGAGTGCTGGCCCGTGACAAAGGAAACTCAAAGCCGCCTGATGGAGACGAGGATGTTAAGGTGGACGGCCGGAGTAACGCGATTGGACCGCGTTCGCAATGACACCATACGACAGAGGTTCGGTGTCGTCCCGATAGCCGACAAGTTGCGCGAAGCTTGTCTACGATGGTATGGCCACGTCATTCGCGCTAACGACGACACCGTCTGTAAGATTGACCTGAATTTGCAGTTGGACTTAAAGATAGCTGGTGTGCATCCCGATCAAGCATTTGATCGGGAGAAATGGCGTCACCACACCAGAAGAGCGGACCCCGCCACCAAGCGGGACAAACGCTACTGAAAATGATGATGATGATGATATCTGAAGTTTCAGTTTTTCTTCATGTAAATTCACTCTGGTCGAATTTTTGGATCAGTTTTCGCAGTATCATTGCCAGTATACTGAGGAAACGCTTTGCTTACTTCAATCAGTAGAGGGAAGCAGTCGATAACGTTCATATATTTCAAATATTATTGGCATTTTCTTGCTTTTTGACCAAGATACTTGTTTGAGCCGCCACTTTTCTCTGCCGTTTTTTGTGTTTTTTTTGGATTTCCAGGCCTTTTGTTGCGCATGCTACATATTTGCTTTCATACTTTCAAAACAGTCGGTTTTCTCACGGTTTTTTTGTAATAGTTGTTTTATAAGAGGAGTAAAAAAAAAGCATGAAAACGCAATGTAAACGCTATGAAACGCAAATAATGCAGAAAAATAAGTGTAAAAAACGAAAAAAAGAAAAGAGGAAGGCTCCTGCCCTCTCCCCTGCGAGTTTTCCGTTAAGTTTTACGGGTTCTTCGTACAACATCAGGTAAAGATTGTAGGAATAAGCAACAATGAGCTTCATTTTACTGATAGAGCGTGGCTGCTGGTGCTGTCATTGTTTCGTTTTTATTCAATTTCAAAAAGGAGGTAACGCTCTAGTGAACGAGCTGATTTATTTGTCTGTCGTTCGCTCGTTTTTTACGTTGTGCTGTGCAACTGCGGTGCCATAGGCTTGCGCTCAATGTTGCTGTGAGTGTGAAAGCGAGCGGCGGTGTGCCTTCGGGTTTTGCTACTCCGGCTATTGCAGTAGCTCGTGGTCCTCAGGAGGAGGAAGAGTTATCACTGGTGCTAACATTCAACCCTAACGGCAGGGAAAAGTGATTCCAGTAGGGAAACCTCTGCATAAATATTTTCTGATCGCTAAGAGAGGACCATCGAACCGCTATGAGCCTAGCCATGAGCGTTGACAACTGTGGTGACGCTAAAAGAGTAGACAGTCAAGGGTCTGCTGTCGCAGAACTGGTGACTGGAAAGACCATGCAGCCGGGCATGATGCAAACTGGAGACTTGGAGGCCGAGATCCAGAGGCTGTCCGGAGGCAGTGAAGCAGCATCGGAAGTGCTGCAGGTATGTGATCGAGAGGTCGATCAAGGACACTGAAACCCTGGTTAGAGCTGAGGTGAGTAAAAGGTGGCCAAATGGGAACCCTGAGATGGAGGTCATAGTGCCTGGCGAACGTCGCGGCACTGAGAAAGCTCTGAAGTGCTTGCCGACCCTGAGGTCGGAGTGCAAGAGTAGTTCAGTGCTGGTCTGATGGGTCGACCTCGTGATGTCTAGCGTAAACTCTCGCACTCGAGAAGAGTTCATGGACAGACTGGAGAAGATACTGCAGCGGGAGATCCTTACCAGTACTGCTGTAGACAACAAATGGTTGCTGCAGGAAGCGCCAAGTAGGCGGTCTGACGTGTTTCACGCAAATGCCGTTTTGCAGGAAGCGGTACGAAGACAAGCCGCTGAGCTGGAAGATTTGCGGACATTGCGTCAGAAGTACCAAGACCAGGCGCGGGAGCTACTAGAGCTGCGCCAAGTGGTCAGAGTGGCATCCTCGGAGGAGTTGAAGCACGGAAAGGCGAGCGTGCATGTAATCGTAACAGAGGACAAGAGGCATTGTGTCCGCAACAGGGTGCCTCGACGAAAAGGCCAAGGCAGATGTTGCAGAGTAGTGGCAACAACTGTGCAGAAGAGACGGAATAGAAGCACGACATGTCCAAGTCGACGTCGAGTCACTGTGGCCCAAGGGGGAGCCCAACAAATGAGGTGTGTTCCTCGTCCATGAGTGAGGCGAGAGGTAGCTCGGGGTGAGGAACGGAGGTTAGAAGTAGACCGAGGGACCTTGACCAGCTTATTTGAAGCACTTGCCTTACAAGAGGTTAAGGCGTTTTCCGGTACTGATAAAGGGTACCCGTTCAGAAGCTTCCGAGAAGTTTTTGAGTTGAAATAAACCAGGGGAAGTTGGGGAGATTGCGAGCTATGTGCACTGCTCCGATCCAAGCAGGTAGGAAGAGCATTGAGCCAGTATGTGGCGCTGTCGAGCGAGGTTAAGAAAACTGACTATAACACGATTACGAACGCCATGGAATAGGCGTGTCAAGCCAAGAGCTTAACCGAGAAGGTGCTGGCCTTGGGGGAGCTCAAGAAGCTCGTGAAGTGAGAGGAACTTTCAGTTGCAGAGTTTTGTGTCGAGCTGGAGAGGCTCACGCTTATCCCTAATTGGATGAGATCGCGTTGGCAACTGAAAAAGCGCATCGATTGCATGAACAGATCGTTTATTTAAAGGACTCTTACTTCCTGGCTGAAGCACTGAAAAGTGCTTGTGATGCTTAAAGGCGGTTGAAAGAAACCGCTGAGCGGATAGAGAGCCGGAATATCACTGTGAGTAGTGTGACGTTCGAGAGAACTCCCATGGAGCGCAAAGGGCCTAGTGCGCAGAGATGCATGGTAGAGGAGACGCCCTGTTTGCTGAGGTCGGAAAGAGCTTCAGCCGTGCGCCAGGGAAAGAGCAACGGAAATGCCTACTGACAGCAGAGCGAAGCGAGTTTGCTTTGTGTCGTGAAAAGGGGCATGTTGCTAGGAACTGTAACAGAGTAACACTGTCACTGAGACCCACTAGCAAGCCAGGAACGATATCTTTGTCGGCTCCGTTGAAAAGCACTTCGTGTTATGTAGGACACCAGGTGTGGAGAGGAGGCAGAGGTGGCAAAAGTGCCCTGCTCTCAGGACAAGGATGGCTACGGTTGTTGAGTTGTTCGGTAGAAGCTGGGTAGTATTGCTGAGCACCGGGTCCGAAATCTACATCCTGACGGCTAAGGTGTTGTTGCAAATCCAGGAGGATGGCTACAACATAGACCATCGCGTACCGGAGTTCCCTGTGAGGAAAGCTAAAAGGACACATGATGCGTCTGGTTCCGTCATGGAGTTCACAGCGCTTCTGGAGGTGCTGTTTTCAAATTGAGTACGAAAACGCGTTATTTTCTACGCTATAAGTTGGTTCATAAAAGGAATGCACGCGCTCTAACCACTCAAAGGCAGGTCGACTCGCTGAGCAGAATGAAGAAAGGACCAATGTCATCGAAGAAGAGCATAGAAGGATCGAAGGAGAAAGAATGCGCGTGTGGCTGAGGCAGCACACCGCATGGACGTAACTTTTGATCCGAATACTGGCGCACAGCTAGCAGACTGTGAGAGCAGTAATGGAAACCTACTAGGATCAGTCTCGGATCAGTCGTTCGAAAAAGCGTTCATTGCGCAGGACCGAATTGCTCCACAGCGGCTCCAGGGACAAATAGAGCCGAAGTGCCACGTGTTCAAGGAGATGAAAAAGCTGTGGGAAGCCAGTCCACTCCTGTCGATAGAGAGAAAACGTCTGAGAATAGTCCTTCCAGCATGGTAGATGTGCGGTCGAGGAGGAAGTGGACCAAAACGAGGAAGACTTGGTCATCAAACAGTCGTAGAAGCCAGGTTGTGCCTGTGACTGAAGCGCCAATGAAGGTGCAGGCATGCACGTTACAAGTGTGTGCTCAAGAGCGAGCGTTGGTAGGAAGAAACGTTCAAATCCTAAAAGGTTGAGGTTCGCGTTAGAGGCGAGACGTATGCGTGAACTAGATGTTAGGTGTGAAAACTGTACTGCACCACTGTAGAGAACACTCTCGCAGGGCCACGCATGAGATGGACGTTCAAGAAGAGATGCAACGTTGTGAGAGATTGCTGCATTGCCGAGGTACCGAAGCTGGTCGAGCTCCGCGAGCCTGTAGCAACGATCAGGTGGAGGTCGCAATGTAGTCGCACTGTCCGCGTGAGAGTTCGCACTGATGGAGGAAAGGCAAGATGGGACCGCGACTGAGGGATCGCTGAGCCTCGTCATTTGTGAATCTCTTGTGTCCTGTGATAGCGAACTGCTAACCCATACGTCATGCTGCATTTCGTATTTCTGTGTGCCATACACTCTTAGTGTGGACGTAGAGCGGTTTCGAAATAGAGGTCTTGCAGTTGCGGGACGTGAATCACATGCGAGCGGAATGCTCGGTGGTGGTATGCCATGTGAACGCGATTGTGTCGAGTATCGTTGTTTTAGTGCTATTAAGGAGAGGAAAAGCTGCAGAAAGTTAAGCTGCTGAGTATTCGTGCTCCTAGCCCTAAGCCCTCAACGTCCCGAACCGACCGAGTGGAACGGACTTAAGCGCCGGGGGAGGCAAGTTAGGAAGATGCCGGCGTGTGCTGGCGGAACTAGGGCGTCGGAAAGCGGCGCGTTGTGTGCAATCGCGCACCGCAATGCGCCACAGGCGCGCGGGACTTCTAGAAAGCTCCAGGGACGCCGTCTCTCGTTCTCAGTTCTCGGTTCTAGTTGCTCCTGCTGTCCACGGTGGGTTTCGCTCCCACGTGTTGTTCTTCTTGGCCGTGTCAGGCCGTTTCACGTCCGCCAAACCCCTGTATCTAGTTGTCAGAGTCTGTAGGCCGGGCTCTAGTAAAGTAAAGCCGGACAGACGTAAGCACGTTCTATCCAGAACGTGTAGCTTGTCTTTTATTTAGGTTGTGCGTGCGCCTTTTCAACTTCACTAGCCGTCAGTCGATCTGCTCCGTGTCTTAATCGTGTCCTAGCACCACGTTCACCATCGTTTCTCGCTCATCATCGACGTCGTAGAGAAGTACTCGCCCATCGTTATCGCCTAGTTGACGACGCCTTGTTCCACACTTGCGAGTCCTTCCGCCGTCTACCCTCTAGGCTGCTAGGACGGGAGCACCGGAACCCTTGTTTTCCTATCACCGCAACGTTTCATTTCATTTTTTCATTTTCGTTGCGTTACTGTTGCTGTTCCGTGTTTTTAAAGTAAACTGTTCGTTCTTTGAGCATCCTTTTTGTGTGCACAAACTCGAATTAGGCGTGGTAAGAAATTTGTTATTTTACAGAGAAGTCTTGTTGTTATTGTTTGATTTTGGAATCTTAATGCTTTTTCTCGTATAGTATTTTTTTGATGATAGAAGGGTTGTTCTTTCTTGTTGTGAAGATGAAGAAGTAGCCACATAATTGCCATACAGATGGAGTTGAAAAAATTAGTAAAAAAATTATCTGGCTTATTTAACACTAAAATACACCCAGGCGGACTGCAGCTAAAGTAAATTCTATTAGCGTGTTCCACGCGGAATGTCGCTTCAGACCGAAAAGTTAAGTTCATACAACGGAATTAAAACCAAACCTAATTCGGTAATATATTCTGCACAATTATCAACAACCTTTCCCCAACATACACGTAAAGATTGGAGCCCGTCTTCAAAGGAATGAGCTGTCCGCTAGTTGGACACCTGAATTCGGATTTCGTCGTAGTCGGCGAACTCTTCACCGCCATGGCGTGCTGCATCAAACGAAATATGTGATAATCAGATGGGGCATTGTCAGTGCTGTACAGCGGATGAGGCAAAACGGTCCAACAAAGTTAATCAATTTTCTGCTGAACGACTTTTGCGATATGAGGCCTCGCATGAGAATGCAGCAAGCTAGCAGAGGACGTGTCAACTCGATTTGGATTCTAAGTTGGAACAAGTTTCGGAGTAGGATTTGGAGCAGACAAGCTCTACTGTTAGATCCCGAGTCGATCTTGTCAGATCAGCTTCAACGACAGTCCGTGAAAGGTCGTTATCCTAGACAGGCGCTTGTCTTCCGTGCTTTTCGTCTTCATGGCTTTCGTCGCCAAAACGTTGAAACCACGGCTCGCATTGTCTTTCGAGAACGACATTTTTGCCAAATTCAGCTATCAACGAACAATGCGATTCCGCAGCGGATTTCATCAATTTGAAGTTGCAGAGCAGGCACGCTCGCAATCATTTTCTGGTCAACTGTAGTATGAAGGCTATAATTTTAGATACCGATGAATGAATGAAGTAGGAAAATTAGGAAATGTAGAAGATGAAAACGCCGTAAAAAACTAATTCTAAGTGAGCTCACAATCGATGCAAATAACTATGAAAAGAACGCCAATATGCGACATTCCGTGGGGACAACCTAATATTTAACGAATTTAACGCAAAAATTTTCCGTTAAGAAGCAGGCGTTAAAAATTTACCCAAAAAAATTTAACAACACACACCACTGCTGTGTAAGCACGTGCTGAAAGTTGGCTCCGCCCACTGCGGTGAGAGGGGGACTCACGCGAGGGCCCCGCCGGCTGTGTCCGAGGTTGACTAGATCTTTGGGGCTGCCCATGCTGTTTAAGTAGAGGTTGTGGAGTATTAACAGACGTCGGCTGCCATGGAGCAGTCGGATGGCGCACCAGTCAGATGGCATAGCTTCGCCTGCAGGGTGCTCCCGATTCGCAACATATGGGACTAGACACCACTTGCTTATCTGCCGTGGACACCATTCGTTTTTGTTTGAATAGAATCATTTTCTTTTATGAATTTAGGGTGCAGTCCTAGTTGATGGTAGCCGCTTTTATAAGAAATGAATGTGTTCATTATTATCATATATTAAACTCATTCATTTCACAGAAAGCAACTACATTAACGAAATCGGAATAAGATTAATGAGAGAGAAAAACGCGAGGATATGTAACGTATGGGAACTATGTTGGGACCTTTGTAAATGTTTAAGAATTATTATACATTGCCTTGTCTGTGTCCATGGAGGCGTAAAAGTACTCGCGGCGCGATGAAGGGGCGAGGAGCAGCCCATCAGCACTCAACAAGTACGACATGTCGTGGCTGCCTCCCGTCCGCTCATTGTGCCGTACCTCCCTTGTGAAGGACGATTTTTGATTGCACTTTTGTTCTAGGCGCTCACTGTGTATTTCAGAATCAATTCAAATCAGTTTCTTTAAGCCTCAAATGGCTGGCATCGAGGTTGCAAGCTGTCACACCGATGATTTGTTGCGATCAAAACTTCTGGCGCCAGGCGAGACTCGAACCCGCACCTCCCTCTAGAAGGGCGGGAATGCTGTACGCCATTGCACCACCGGCGCCGTTTGATCGAACGCAACATCCACACCTCGTGGGACACTCACCGGTATCCGGGATGAGCTGGCCACTGATACCAGCATGGAACCAGTTAAGCTGATGGTCTTGATAGAAAATCGTTGCTATTGAGATATTTTAGAATCGTTGCTGTTCATTAATGGAATTGCTAGACGTTGTTGTTACAGTATGTAACGATTCCGGGCTTGCTTTTGGACGCAATGGAAGTTGGGGGATAGAGACAGTTCATGAATTTCACCTCCTTTAGCGTAGCTGTCGGATATGGTGACGTGGAATTCCTCATATTGTACACAAACTGAAGCGTACGTATACAAGTTGTAGCGTGAGGGGCCTGGGTTAAACAGTTGGTTTCGCGCAGACTATATGGGTAAAAGCACGTCCTACACGTGGGAAATGCCACGACACGTCGTACTCTTTTTAGTACTGATGGGCTGTCCTCTCCTAACTCCTACTGCACCATTTTTGTAAATTAAAAAATTTCCCATCCCAACTAGGAACTCGGAAACTGAATTCATCCTGTTAACCAGGTTGATGTTGTTTTCTTATTTTTATTTGTTGTTGCCTGTTTGTTGTATTTTGTTATGCTGGAAAATAGTTTAAGAGCGGTCACTACCAACTAGGATTGCACCAAATTTAGTGTAGGCTTCGCTTAATTTACCATGTATTTTGTGTTGCTACTAAAGGAATAAAAATTGCTTGTAACCGGTCTTAAGCCCTTGATTCGACATTTTTAGAGGGACCAATTTTAGGTATGTAGTTGGGACACATCATGCATCTACCACGAAAGGCCGTAAGAAAACGAAAACTCATACAATTTTAGGAAGAAACAGCCGCACAACATTTTGCTTTTATAGTTAAATAGATATATACAGGTATCCAGTGTGCTTCAATAACAATCCACGTTAGAACGGCATACAGGTATGATTTTTTTTCGAGCTTTCGTTTCTTGTCAAGAATATAGAGGATGTTTTGTATACCTGCTGAAGTTAAGTACTACAGTGGAAGAAAATCGATAAACGCCTCACTCGTTCATTCAGAACTAAGCCACACAAGGTAGCTCTCTGAACGGCACGCCGGAGCGGCAAGAACGAATAGCATAGAGAGAATCTCCGTCCTCCAAATAGTAGCAGAACATGTTTTGTTTTTGCCGAATCCTTGAGGCAAATGAGTAGGAGAGTACAATGATTAAACGTCCATAGCGTCGAGCTTACCATGGCGGCCAGAGGTGTGCGTAATTACGATTTACAATTTACGATTTTACGATTTACGGCTATTTCTGGCAATTTTTTTACGATTTACGATTTACGACATTTTGGGTCGTAAATCGTAAATCTTCGTAAGTGTGATCTTTGACCAACAACCAACTGGCAACCAAATTTATATGGACTGGGTTGTAAAGATGTGCTCACTCTAATGGTCCCTCTTATAGCTCATACCCACTTCCCCTTAGAGTTGATTTTCGATGATCTGATATGTTACTGTGTTGTACAATACCGTCCTTTTCACAGGCTTTTCGAATCCGACTTTTCTCTTCGCTAACTTTTCAATTTCTCCAACATTGTAAGGGCTCCCGTTTGGAACCGGACAGGTTCAAGAGGAGAAACGAGTGCAATGCAATGTTAAAAAAATAAGCTCCAGCAAGGAGGCTGGGAAGGCTGGGCTCCTCCGTTTCCGGTCCAGAGCTAGCAAGGCACATCGCTTTCCTACTGTAGAAAGTTGTTCCATATCAGCCCATAGTCTGTGTTTTGTTTGTATTTATTTTTCTCATGACTGCCTTATGCAGCGTATTGAAGAAATAAATAAATGAATAATAAAAGGACACTGGAAGGAGTTTCTTACGGAAAGAGAGACGAGTATTCTAGCTCCACGTCCTGTTTAATAACCTCGAGTTAATCTGTTTGTAACAGATACATGCTAACCGTACCGAATAGAAATTCACGATCGAGTATCATTCGTACAAGAAGAGGGGTCTAGGAAGTTGCTGCACTCATGTGAAAGGATAACCCACTAATGTCTCGGTATATGTCGCGAAGACGGGCAGCATTGTGAGATGGGAAAGCCCATCCAATCAGACCGCTTGAATCGGCAGGTACCGAATGTACACGCCCTTTCGGAATATTCATTCCGAAAGGGCGTGTACATTCGGTACCCTGATCGGCTGGCACCTATTTGGTCTGTGCTCTGGTTATTATTGGCTGGCGCTCTACCACCTACCAATGCTGCTCACCTTCGCGACATGTCAATGTTTCTATCGGTTTGCATTATGCTTTACAGGGCTGAGCAAATTGGTGTAAAAAGTGCTGTAAAATCGATCGCGTAGCATTCCAAGAAAAGGTTGAACTGATGTTAACAGTTTTGATCTCCATTTCCGGCGGCGTGATTGAGTTTATCGCATTCGCCCTATCTAATCCGCTCACGATGCTGCAGGTTCTCGGAGAGGAAGCGGAGTTGGCGAAGGGTAGCCCAAGCAAGCGCAGGGAGTTATTAATAGTAGAGCAATATTATAAAGTTTTCGAAATCTTACAAGTGCAGGCTTGAGCAGGAAACCGGTGCATTGGTCAGTGGTGAAACGATTTTTTATTTATTAGTTTGGACAGCGAATTTTTCGCAGCTGTTTCTGGTAATTCCAAGACTAATACGCAAACTAAAAATTGGTAGTAATTTAGGAATTTAATGAATATTCAAACGATGCAAGCTTTCTGTCGGAATGCCAAGCATAGGCTTAAGTATAGTTTTGAATTTACATTTTTTTTGACTTTCCTGAAAGAGTTTATTTTGGTTTGAAAGATGTTCAACTAGCAAGAAGCCATGAAAAAAGAAATAGTTTGGTAAGAAAACTGTTCAGCTTAAGCTGAAAATAACACAACAGTTAAATAAATATTGAATCACAGCTGATCAACATTAGCAGAAAGAGCTTCAGGAATTTTAGTTGTACTGCACTGCAGTTCAGGTGACTCTTACGATTTACGGTTTACGATTTACGATTTACGGTGATTTTTTCGTAATTACGATTTACGATTTACGAAATTTCGATTTTCATTTACGCACACCCCTGATGGCGGCGCAAGGAGCCGGTGTCGAAGCATGGGTGGCGCAGTGGTAGAGACACTTGTTACTACTTGCTACTTCATGGTCGTGACGTCGACGGTTCGGTTCCCGAGCTACGTCGTGTTTTGCACTTTTACCACAGTATTGGATTTCCACACAGATTTCCATATCTGAACTTTTTTGGAGTTTGTTGTGACAATATGCCACAATAAGCGTCATAATAAGCTGCTGCTAAACCACCTCTACAATGTCTGCTAATTTCGAATTCATCCTCTTATACTCAAGTGTGGATCTCCACTGGATTTTATTCCTTCTAGAGACGAGATGAAGCTGGCGGAAAGGATAGTAAGTACACTACAGGATTTTGGACAACGACAGCTGAAAGTCAACGAAGTGGGAATGTTGGAGGCAGTAGAAGAAGAGGACCACGGGTTTCAACCAGAAGAGGATTGTGCCGAGGTCACGATCCACTAACCACTGAAGGCACAATCACGTTTTTGATTTGGCCATACTATTTACACAAGGCTGACAACCGGGGAAAATGGGAATCTCGTGATTCCAGGATTGGGCTGCAGCAGATACCACTGTGCAGGAAATGTAAAACAATCTCGCAGCAAAGAAAGTATTAGCCATTGCTTTGGATTTCTCGGAAAAAATGAAAAAATGAGGATGAAACATCATCATCAACATCATCATCACACATCCTGGGCCCGGATTCATGAACGATTTACCGGCGGGTAAGTGCAAAATTTACCCCCACTCCCCACTTACGCGCGATTCATGAACGCGCGGCGGGAAAAATCCAATGTAAGTGTCGAGGTAAATGCTACCCCGTCAGCGCGTCGGGGAACATTTACCTCCAGGGCGAGGGTTTTGCTCCGCGGCCAACTTCTGACCCAATGCATACCCCTGCTGCCCCTCCAGCTCTGAGCTGGCCGCCAGCCACAAATTCAATGCATAGCAGGGGTGCCTAGTTGCCGTCGCCATGCGCACGTTCTTCGCCGCACTTCGGTGAGGTGCTTTACCTTTTGTTTTCCTCTAATGGGCTTGCATTCCAGGATATTTGGGCTCTGTGGACCATGGCGGCCCACAATGCCACTTATTTTTAAGTGAATTGCTTCCTTTAGTGGCATTGTGGGTTGGCTTGGGCCACCATGAGCCTAGTCCACCACGCAAATCGTAATTTACGATTTGCGTGGGTGGACTATGCCCGTCCGCCACCTTAGCCCTCCTTGGCATATGTTGTCTATGGAGGCTACTGTGGTGGATGGCACCCATTATTAGTCATGTAGGCCCACATTTACTATTGTTTCTGTACTTCCTGCTATGCTACTAGTTTCCACTCCTCTCCCTCCCTCCCCGCCCCCTCGCCTAACCCTACATTTCACATTTCATTTCTCCTAAATACGATGCTGCTAGTGTCGGTGCCAGGGACGTCCCAGTAGCAAGTGTGACTGCTTGGTTTCGCTGTTAGATGCCAGCGGGCCAGCGGGGGCATGCACATTGGGTCAGAAATTGGCCGCGGAGCAAAACCCTCGCCTTGGCCGTCATGAATCAGAAAACGGAGGTAAGTTCGGGGAAAGTGGCGGGTAAATGGCCGTCGAGGTAAGTGGAGGTAGAATTTACCTCCGGCCGCGTTCATGAATCCGGCCCCTGGTTGCCTTGAAAACCCGAGTGGAATGGCATTCCTGGAAGTCCTAGGCCCATGTGTTAAGTCAAGATGTGGAGAAACAGCAACCTTCATACGTTGCCCATACTGTGATCGGTCTTACTGTTATATGCGCTTTGTGCCTGTGTATAATTGGTATTGAAGGCTTTCCATAAATATTTCAGATATCATCATATTTTGCATATTGGAACACTACTGGGGCATCACGAGATGTCGACAAGGAATAAGAAGTGAAAACATCAGCAAACTCTAAAAAGGTTCAGATGGAAATCTGGGGCCGAATTCATCAACGACTTCCGTAACTTTAACGGCGAATTGTAAGTGAAAAGCTCAGATAACGCGGCTTATCAGGCGATATGGTAGCGATAAGCCGCCTTATCTGAGGTTTTCGCTTAAAACTCTCCGTTAAAGTTACGTAAGTCGTTGATGAATCCGGCCCCAGTATGGAAATCCGAGACTGTGGTGAAAGTGCAAAAATGCAGTGTAGCTCGGGAGCCGAATCCTCGACGTTACGACCATGGGGCAGCACCTCTAACACTGCGCCGCCCATGCCATGACACCGGATCCTTGCGCCGCCATGGTAAGCTCGACGCAGTGGACCCTTAACCATTAGACCCTCTTACTCGTTTGCCTCAAGGATTCGGCAAATACAAAACATGTTCTGTTGCTATTTGGAGGGCGGAGATTCTTCCCATGGTATTCGTTCCTACCGTTCCGGCGTACCGTTCAGAGAGTTTCCTTGTTAATACTGTATTGAAGGTGTTTCTACCTAACAAAGTTAAGGTCAAACTGAAGGTGAACATAGACACCGTTCGGAGAAACACAGATACCATGAACCATTGCGCTTCTGTACGATTCTGGTCAGCTTAATGGACTTCCAGTTTTTGAGCCAAACGTGCTGCTGAAGTTAGCAGTTCAGCGTTTTGCTACCCTTAGCATAATCGAATGAATCACTCCACAGTCCTATTATAAGTCAAACTTCTTTCTCTAGGTTTCTAATCCTCTTCTCAATTAATGCTTCCTTAGCAGACCTTTCTAATACTGGTTCTTTCCGCATATTTCTACGCAAGCACCTTAGTGTGGTATTTGCGAACTTCTTAGTATCTATGTTCACCATTGTAGGGCATGAACGGCTAACTTCAGCAACACGTTTGGCTCAAAAACTGCAATTCCATTAAGCTGACCAGGATCGTACAGAAGCGCAAAGGTTCGTGGTCTCTGCGTTTCTCCGAACGGTGTCTATTTCACCTTCAGGTTGACCTTAACTTTGTTCAGGCCGAAACACCTTCAATGCAGTATTAACAAGGAAACTCTCTGGAAGTAAGGTAAGTCGTCAGAAAGCTTCATAGCTATATTAGTATCACCGTTAGGATACAAGGAATAGGCCTACCTGCCCGAAATTCTCATCGTAGGCAACACAGTTGGAAATATAGTACGGCAGCAACCTACCAGATAATTACCTGCAGCAAATTCTCCGTTGAAAAAGCGCTCGTACAATATGACGCTGACTCTATCATCTATCCATTCCTCAATGCAGTGATTAGGGTTCACCACGCCTAGGAAATAAAAAAAAGTGAAGCACACACATCTGCAATCTTTCTCCCTATACATCGACAACCAAAACCTGTGTCAGCATCGATAACCAAGAGCCAGTCAGTTTTCTGCAGGTAGACCAGAGCAGCGCAGTGCTTCTTGTAAAAGACCTGCAATTTCTGTCGGAATATGGGTCCAACTCTCTTCAATAAGAGTTTCCCTGCTTTTAGGTCGTCTTTCGTAACAACTACAAACATCGAAATTTTCACATAACTGAAAGCGGAAGGAATCGTCGACGAGCGAAACGTACTTAATAATTCTTTGTTCTAGAAACATTTGGTAGAACTTTTTTAATTTTTTTATTATAGTTCACCTGCTCCAAGATATGTAATAAGTTTATTTTTTGAGAAGAAACAACTGAAATTTTACTTTAGAGCGTAACAAGGCAGCAGTCATATGGTGTAAATTAAATTAAAAGACTGAATCGCGCCATGCACTCGAAAAGCAACTCGCAATGTTTATTTGACTGGTAGTGTAAATTTGCTCACATGCAGCAAAAAAGTTAGGATATTTGTGTGTTTTTTCAGTTTTTATGTTGCATCGTTTACAGGTGTGAAATGCATGCAAACCGAAATTTTACTATTAGACGAATAAAAATTGAGTAGTTCCGAAGGAAGCACGGCGCAATTTCTTTTTGGCAGTATAAAATGGCCGCCTTCCTGCCCTTCAAAACAACTTCCAATCATTGTTTTCCTCGAAAAGCAAAATTTCATAAAATTTCAAACAATGCGTTCGCTTATTGGGAAGATGATTTGAAAGCTCAAGGAAGGTTACACTAACATATTCCTTAAACAATAAATTATTTTAACATTTTTGGAGAGTCTCTAGTTTAATGTAGAAGAAGTTCATTTCGATTCGGAAGAATTCGTTTTTATTTCCAAAGCCCTAGGCTAGCTTAGAAGGGTGTCCAATTTGACGTGAAAAGTATCCTATTTAACGTGAAAGTGTCCAATTTGATTTAATATATATCCAGTTTGAGAAGTGTCCAGTTTGATTCGATAAGTGCCCGGTTCGAGGTGGAAATGGTTATATAACCTGGAATTTTCTGAGGAAAATGCTATTACTGCTTGTGACGGTTACAGTAGATTTGAGCTTCACCGCATGCTGCTTTTGTTTTCTCTTCAACGCGGTTTTTTTGGTCGCAATTTTTGGATTTCTTATGTTTTGTTACCTTCAGCGTTATCTTCATAGCATGCCACCGTTAACAGAAACAGGGATTGTCTCACAAAAAAAAAAGCATTAGGGTCAAATTATTAATTTAACTGTGGAAAAGGCCGTCGACCTTGCGCCGCTCTACAGGAAGTTTTCTGCATTCAACCATGTATTCTTTAGAAAACAAGAACCCACCGATTCGTATTGAGAGCACGACTCCTTCACCAAGGGATCACTGTCTAGATCGATCCGTAGTAGTGTGTAGTTAACCGTTTTCAAGTAACATTCCAGACTTTTCTGAGCTGTACGATATAGCCTGAACGCGCTACTAATCGTAAGACATCAGGCAGCATTGAATGAACGCTTTATTTATTTATTCAATGATTTATTTGCTCCTTCATAGGTAATCTTAGAAAGGTTACATAAACATAAAAGCACAACACCACTTATATTTCTGGGGTCGCCAAATTTCTCCTCTTCTAGTCTCTGTGTGGATGTTTTATTTTACGCGTTTTGCCAAACAGTGCCACAAGACAATCATTTTTACACAACAATGAGAGTTTTATTAGGTGTTGTCAGAGTTTTTATGCCATTTATCTTCAGCTCTCTTTATCCTTCAGATGGAAGCATTCTTACAGTCTGAGTCTACACTATATCGAGCTAAATAGTTCTGCATAACTAATGAGACTATTCTTCGTATTTATTGAAGAAGAACTACGGCGTTTTCCAGCTAGCATTGATGTAGTCTAGAGATTTCATCCTTATACCCATTTATTTTTCTTACAAAGTTTAAAAAACAGGAATTAGCAGCGACTGAACCCCGAGACCCTCTTCAAGTTTTCAAAGACTATAACATAGAGTACTGAAAAGTATTGGACACGTGTAATGTGCCAATGTGAGAACTAAATACATACCTCCGAGAGCATAAAGAATTCTTTAAAAAAACCTTGCAAGATAAAAATTTTGCAAGCTTAAGAAACTAATTGACTTAAACAAATTTGTCTTCGTTCTACCACACGTACTAAGCTTTCAAAAAGTATTCAATTAATTACTATTTATTCCAGTATAACTGCAGAACAATACGTATAGGAATGGTAAACTTACTTCTTCCACGCTCCCTCTGTATAAGCAACAAAAATTGTTACGTTTCCATAAAGCGGTGGACAATCTCCCATGTTTTCTCTTCTTGGATACTTTCTTAACCTGAAGAGCGTAAAAACTGTAGATAAAATCTGGATAATAGTAGCAGGAATCAAATAGTTTGCCCTACACCGTGAAGTACAATATTAAGGACTCTAATCTAAAGAGCGACATATAAATACTGCTACATTCTTTTTACCACACATTTATTCAAGCGTTTTTGAAAGTGCTCTTTTGAGCGTTTTTCTGATATTACTGCATACTGCGGCATGTGTAACTAAACATGTGAAACCATAACGCGAAATTTATCGCTCCGGAGACGACCCTCAGTCTTCTGAAAGCACGGCTTGGTTAAACCCTTTTCTACCCATCGATGCAGTTGTTGAGCGGGCATACAGCGGGCAGCGGGCTGTATGCCAACTCTTCTAAATCACCACCAATGAGCACCTCAAAATTCAATGTGAAGATATATCTGTTCGAGCCAAGTCTCGGAGCTTTCTCTGCAGCTAGGCGTTCCGTCTTTTATTTCTTTCAGCTCACACCGCCATGGCGAACTCAATGTCGCAGAAGAACAGCAATTCTAATATTGTTGAATAATAATTTTCTACCTTGACACCTTTTTTCGAGTCGATGCCATGTGAAAGAGCCTGAAACGCTGATTAAAAATATACCCTTTGCTGAATAGAGCTTCTAAGTGAATGATGACCAGTAAAGATTCGAGTTGACGATTGTATGACGCCTGCACTGATGAAGCGATGGGCGGAGCTACTAGTTTACATCTCACAAGGAGAGGATTATAGGTGACCATGGGACGTTGAGATGCGACGTATATCACTGGATGCGGCTTCGAACGCTGATTCCAAATATATGTTACGTTTCTGCAGTGCTCATCTGTGAACGGAGTTATGAACCATTTTCGTGGCAGGCTCCTTTGCCCTCTAGGTTCACGCAGAGCGGGCCAATCACAAGAGGGCGGGCTCAAGTAGGGTTGCCAATGCGCTGCCGGCCGAGTAGTGATGGCGTAGGGGGTAGGTGGCGACGTGGTGAGACGGGGTGGTTTGTGGTTGGAGTCGTGTGGTGCAGGATTCTTGCACTTCTTAAAAAAGATCTGCCACGATCAACCAAAGCTCTCCATGTCAAATTGCAACGGAAAAGGTCACCAGAAAGGACTTGTCTTCATACTGACAACTTTATACTGGCACGAAGATACAATTTATCATGAATAGTTGCTAAAAACATGGTGAGAAGACAAACAGTGCGTTTCACTAGCAACTGTGAAATAACACTACGAAATGTTCAAAACATAACAGCTGTTGGCAATGACCACAGCGGATAAAAAATACATCAGTGCAGCCGCTGTAAGAGCACTGCTCTACGATGTCAGTAGGGAAACAATGTTGAGTTGGTGTATCATACGTCCCGGGGTGTCCTGCAACGTACCATTAATACCAGAGAAAAGTTTTGAATCTGGTGGCAGAAAATTGAGTGTAAATCGGCGACACAATTCGAACAATTGAGTCGCGGGAGTGAAGTGAGAACTTTATACCGTCTGTCAATACATGAGAGGTGAAACGTTTGTACATGGTTGTGAATGAAGAAATGTACGTCTAATGGTTGTATTTGTGATGTTGTTCCTACTGGAATGCTCATCACTTTCTCTCTAGTAGGATCTACAAAAACTGATGAAATGGTTTCGTGATCCTTGAATGGCTTCCAGCTGTCGACCAAGAGCAACTTTTGGGTGCCGCTCATACCTTCTTCTCTTCTGATCCTCTTCTAATTCCGCACTGATACCTTCTTCATCCTCTACCTCTATGCTCCCGCATTGCGCATCACGCAAGATGGATGCGAAACTGTTGGCTATTTTATTTTCTTACCTTGTAGGAACGCGTGAAGTATCGGAAGGACCGAACTCCTCCAAAAGGCGCACCAACGCAACAGCTGGTGAGAACATAGTTTGGAAGATAAGTCGGCAGTATTGTCCTAACCGACCCCGTGAGTCGAAAAAGAGTCTGCCCAAGGGATTATTTAAGGCACTGATCAACCCCTTGTAAGTATGGGTGGTGGGATAATGGTGATCTATTTCGCCCAAACGTAAACCATTTGACATAGAGAGCTTTGGTTGATTGTGGCAGATCTTTTTTAGGAAGTGCAAAAATCCTGAACCACAGGGAACTCTAACCACAAACCACCCCGTCCCACCACGTCGCCCCTCCACCCCCTGCGCCACTTCTGCTCTGCCGGCAGCGCAGTTTCAACCCTACTTGAGCTCGATTTCTTGTGACTGGCCCGCTCTGCGTGGACCTTGAGGGAAAAGGAGCCTACTATGAAAATCATCAATAACTCCGTTCACGGATGCGCACAGCACAAACCGATTTGGAATCAGCGTTCGAAGCCGCATCCATCCATATACGTGTCATCTCAAAGTCCCATGGTCGCCTAGTATCCTTCTATTGTCAGTTCTGGCCGCGGCGCAGCGGTGGTGTTCCACCTTGCAGGAAGACGGCGACAGGTCTGCTCCCCATCGATGCTGATCTTTTTGCATTTTGTGACTTTCGTCAAGAAGTAAGGGAGTATTCTCATTTCCAATACATTTTTGAACAAACGCCTGGCAACAGCTATCATAGGCATTCGAGCTCTTTGAAGTGGATTGACAGCAATTTTGGATTATCACCTTTGGCAAGTCAAAATCTGATGCTCGATTCGTGATTAGCGCCCCAAGTAGCACAATAATAATAGTACCATAATACTTGTCGATCAACGGTGATGACCGATGTATGAGCCATTCAGGGTGGAAACCAATCGAGTTTGTTACGCCGGGGATAGGCACACGGAAAAGCAAAATCGATGTTGCCGCGTTCAATTGTTTTTTTAGCAGCAAGGAGAAGCAATAGTTTTTAGTTCCTATAATTCTAATACACTTCTACTCTAGTTATACTTTTAATATACTATATTTTTCCTACATATTTGGTAGGTTGGTACATAGGTGGCGGCCACTTTAACAAGTTGGACGTTGACTCCTTTAATGTAAAGAAAAAATCTGGTATTTCAACTTGGAACCGCCTTTTCATCTTGAAACGGCTCGACTGTTCGAAAACCAAAAGGCAATCGACCACACTTCGATCTGGGTGTTATGTGGGGTGCTGTCACGAATCTAGCATCAAACTTTGACTAACCGTATGTGATAACCAAAATTTGTTATCATTCTACTTCGAAGAGCTCGGAAAGGGTATATGATACTTGCCACCAGGCGCTTGTTCAAAAATGTGTTGGAAAGGACGATAAAGGGTATCTCTGACGATAACTGACAAAATGCAAAAATATCGGCATAGATGGGGACCAAACTGGTCACCATCTTCGTACAAGCTTAGGACACTACCATTCGTTACCGTCGTTGCCGCAACTGAAATCTTTGCTAATGGCTCCGCCCAAGGCTTCATCAGCACAGGCAACATGCAGTCGTCAACTCGAACTTTCACTGCCCGGTACTCTCTTACGAGATCCAGAGCAAATTCGGAGAGTATATTTGTAATGAGCATTTCAAGCTCTACCACATGGTGTAGGTCTCTTCCCGAATTTCCATGGAAAGCTGAAGGCATTCCCTGGTTAGATCAAAACAACACAAGCAAGCTATGCACATGAGAGGTACAAGAATAGAGAAATAAAAGAACTGAGCAACTATGTAGTGCTTCCCTCGAGAGTAGCAGAAAGGAAAAAGGATTTTGACAGTTGCATATGTTTGCACAGTTTTACATAACCAGAGCCAGCAATGAATGCAAAGAACGATATTCCAAGGCAGGACTATGGCCGCGAGTAGCCGGGAGACCGGGAAAAGCCACCCATATTTAAATACAAAACTAATTAACAATGTGGCGAAACACACAACGAAACATGCTGTTTTGACAAAAATTCGATTTAAAATATAAACGTATCCTAGATGTAATTTACTTCGATTTCCAACAGCCATTTGATAAAGTCCCGCATAGCATACCGTTATATATACTCCAGATTGTAGGTCTTTATCTCAGGGAGTGGATTAAGGAACTCGTAAAAGTACTTTTCAAGTTCAGTTAATGGTTAGTTATCCACCGCAAGATCGCCTCCCTGTGGAGAACCTCTGGATGAAGGTTTGTCCACGACACAATTTAATATTTATGTAAACGGTCTGCCTAAGCTTATAGAACAAGTTGGTGTTTCTTGTAAGATTTTCGCTGACGGCGTTAATTTCTTCAGTAAAGTTGTGCACGACAATGACACTTTGAAAGTTCAAGAAGCTATTGACACTCTCGCTAAATGGGGTAATCAGTGGTGTTACCTCTTTCGCTTGAAAAAGTATTCCATCTTGGAGAGAGCAACTGCGAAGCGCTTTACCTGATTAAAGGGATGGCTTCAAAGAAGGTTGAAAAATTAAAGATGTTGGCTTTTACTTAGACGCCGCGTTGCAAAGCTTCACTAAAGCGTGCAGTGAAGCCTGCTGCCAGAGCCGATGTGAGAAGATGTGAACGACTGAGGCGGTTTTGGAAACACATATAAAAGTTGGCAATCCTGTCACCAAGATTTTGTCTTCAAATCCTTGTATGTACATAAGTGTAAGATACACACCATTTTTACGTCAAATTGAACACTTTCTCGAAAAATTGGACCCTCCTTCAAACAAGCCTAACGCTTTTGAAATCAAGCCGAAGATCTTCCATATTTAAGCGAACTCCTTCCACACAGCTTGAGACTTTCCAACACGGTTAGAATAATTGTTCCTTCAAGAAAAATTTTAATACGACCTTCTTAGAAGTTTGATTCCACCAACCCAATAAGTGAACACCGTGTTTGGAATTCATAAACTCTCAATTGTCGAGGAAAATTAATGGATTGTAGCTTGTTTTAGAGAACAAGTGGGCTGCCATTTTTTAGTACTAAAAAAGAGATTCCACCATACTCTGGCCTTAAACATCCGATTTTTATTCGAATGATAGCAAAATTTTTGCTCGCATGGAGTTTCACACCTGTAAACAATATAACAGAAACAGATCTCCCGAACACACATATCCGCACTTCAATGCACTACGATTACTGTTTTGTTGCGTTTTGAAATTTATTTTTCTCAAAAATTTTATAAAAATGTTGCACTGGTTCGGATACCTTAAGTAAAAAATTTGAAATAAAGTTCTACCCACTTTTCATTGAACAAAAATCATTCTAACTATCTTTGAAAGTCTGCATTTTAAAATGTAAGAAACTTTCTTGACTTGGAAGAGTTCACTTTGATTTCAGAGGCATTACACATGTCTAGAAGTGTCCAATTTGAAAAATGACAAAAGATGTGTGTATAGGACGGTGGTACGTGTTCAACCACACAATGTATAGGAGTTAATTTATAGCGGCGCATTTTTTCGAATAGTTCACTTGTCTTTGAACCTAATGTTTGTTGCATGAGCGTGTGAATCCCGTTGATAAAAGTAGATGCCAAGTGTTTGGCTGATTTTGCCCGCCTTTTGAAAAGGTTATCTACCATCTGGCTGAACAATCCCATTCCTCCCATGGTGACTAGCTCTCATGATCAACGACAAAGATCGGTCTTAAAGACATGGTAGGGAAGTTATCCGAAGGATTGCAGCTTCCCCATTGCCACAGCACGCCGACTCGAATATTTGCCATCGCGGAAGGCACTTTGCAGCGGTGAGGCATTGTGTACATGTCATCGGCCGCAAACTCTTTTTATCTTCATGTGAAAACTTTGGCACGAGGAAGGCAGAAATTTGTCTGTGTAACGGCGCATAATTTTTTTCATTTTGTACGAATTCGCTATGAACAGCCGTTAGAATTAAGTTCTTGCCCTTTGTACCACGCTGCGAACTGTAGAGCGACCAATTAGTCGACGTGCTGTCTAGGACAATTAGTCATAAGGCAGACTGCGCTGAGTTTAGTGTTTCACGTCTATCATAGTTCCAGATGCATGCATTTTTGATCGCAAAATTAGCTGGATTAGAGACTGACTGTTTGTCAGTGTTAGAGAGCAGGTACAAGATATCCATGTATGTGAGTATCACTTGCAAACCTCTGTACATGCAAAGCTGAAGACGCCCAGCTTTCACTGTCTCATGAGTTAGCGCTGAGTAGATGCGAGATTACTTATGGAATATTTTGTGCATCCCGAATTTCAGTCGGAGTTCTCGGCATTGCTAATTCATAAGGCTACATGAAATAACATGGTACGCAAACGATAAGAAATAAGAAAAAGTTCAGAAGGGACCTTGTGTCTACTGTACATAGACGTATAACTGAAGAGGGCCTCTGACTAGAACTGGCTGTTCAAAGACTTTTTGACACAGAAGAACTACGATGTGTGGCTACACAGCTATGCATCATTCGAAAAAAAAATCGAATCGGCTGAGAAGGTCATCCAAACGCAAAGCTTTTCTGGCACTGAACTCCTCTATTTACCTCACAAAAGAACAGCTTTTTCCAAAATATTCTTTATTAATGTTGCAAGACTTCTGTAGTTAAATATGTCAACATTCTTAATGCATCTGATAATCGTAAAATACCTACCTAACCTTGCCGCTAAGCGAACCCATTCTTGAGGAATAGCTGGAGATTTTGTCCTCGGCAGTTATCCAAACGAGAAGTAGCACCATTGACAGGATCATAAAGCATAGGAGCAGACATCGTTGACTTCTTACACTTATTTCCCTTCGAATAACTTTCCGCTCAGCAGGCCAATAAACTGGCATTCTAAAAGCGAACGTGTACAATTTTGCAATCAAAATAGCTCAACAAATCAGTCAGCAGTCACGCAAATTCTCAAAAAATGTGTAATTCGTTGTGAATGATGCGCTTGGAGACACTTGCGTACTTCCTTTTTAATTTCAGGAGACCAAAGAATTTGGAACAATGCATACACTTGAAGGCCACCAGAACAAGGCACTAAAACGCAATTCTGAGAAAGCGCGAGGTGTGATCATTGGTGTTTTCCAACGAAGATGGGGCCCAAAAAGTTAGAATAACGACCCACTTAAGTTTGATGTTAATCGCCATGCTGAGAAAAGCTTCACTCACGTAGCCACGCGAATGAACGGAATGTAAAGCACGATTCGGACTCCCAAAAAGAACGAAGCGGGCATTCCAATAGTTTGCTGGCACCTTCTGTTTGTTGGAAAAGAAATGCAGGCTTTTTGTTTTATTGGTTTCAATACTATTTTTTTAATAAACTAGGACTTTTTCATATGGTGTGATTTGATGTTGGAAAGCTTGTTGTATGCGCTTTCTAAATATGTATATGGAATTTAATTCAAGTCGCTTATTTAAAGAATAATTTGGGTTTTATTTTCAGGTGTCTGAACGCGATTTTGGTCAAATTTACTTATTCGAGTTCAAACTGGGCCGGACTTCCACTCAAACAGCTTGAAATATCAACGAAGTACGGGCTAGGGAAGTATCAACGAATGCACTGTACAACGTTGCTTCCAAAAGTCTCTTGCCGGCAACACCAGCCTCGAAGGCGAACCCCATGGCAGCCCTTGATCCATTGAAGGCGTCAGTCGAAGCTGATCCGCGCAAAACCACGAGAGATATTGAAGAGGACCTCGGCCTCGATCATACTACGGTTGTTCTAAATTTGAAGCAAATTGAGAATACTGAGGAGCTAAAGTGACCGAAAGTCAGAAAAGTGGTTGTTTTGAGATATCGTCGGCCCATCGACGACCCGTTTCTGGAACGGATTGTGACTTTCGATGAGAAGTGAATACTTTATGATAACAGGTGACGTTTGCCTAGTGGCTGAACCAAAATGAACAACCGACATCATCCAAAGCCAGAAAATTTAACGAAAATTCCGTTTAGACATCTGAAAAAACCAAACTAGTTTTTCAAATAAGCGACTCGAATTCAATTCCATATACATGCTTAGAAACCGCATATAATAGGCTTTCCAACAATGATATGATATGATATGATATTTATTACGTCGTATGAGACAGACGCAAGAAGCTCAACTAGAACCGAACAACTAACAACGTATCTCAAGCAAGCAGTACCAAATAGATATTGCATAATGCCTCCAAGTAAAGTGAAATCTAGGTTAAGTGGTGATTGTATGCGCAAACCTTTTGAATGAGGGAAGAGAGCAGGGAGGAGCAGCAGTCTTAGTGAGTTTTAAATAGGCTAATCCTGCCCTAACAGAGAACGAATTCCGTCTGACTGATGTTCTAGGTCTAGAAAATGAGAGTTTAGTTCCACCACCTCTGGTTCGAGAGGGCAACAGTTCAAAAAATTGGGAAGAATCAATGGAGCCTAATTTGTGGAGTAGTTCAAACACCATGCAGAGATCAGCAACCCTTCGCCTTCCAGAGAAGGTAGGCAAAGATATGCATTGCGGATCTTCGCACGAGGTATACGAGAATACAAGAAGCCTCCTAATCTAATCAATATTTTCTCGTAAAATTGTTTTGAACTTTTTCAAGGAGGGCTACATGCATTGTTTTATGTGGCGAGAAAACCGTGCTGCCGCACTCCAGAATTGGTCTGACATATGTTTTGTACGCCGTTAGCAGTACATTCTTATTTCTAGTAGTTAACGCCTTAAATATATGATAGGTACGAGTAATAGCTTTCCTGAAGATGTTTTTATAATGATTTGCGAAGTCTAACTTGTTATTATAAAGAAACCCAAGATCCTTCACTTCCGATACTGTTGCAATAGGAGAGTTCTGAATAGAGTATGCACTGGAGTGTTCAGAGCATCCAAGCCTAAGATGAAAGGTTTTAGCGTGAGACAAGGGGAGTTGCCATTCATCAGCCCAACGGGCGAGCCTCCTATTGCCCGCTGTAGAAGCTCCATATCTTCGCTGTTTTATATTTGTCTATAGATTTTTAAGTCATCCCCATACTGCTTACAGGATACACCGTTAGTTTCGAGCAGGTTTTGGATATCCGCCACATAAATGTTAAACAATACAGGTGACAAGACACCACCTTGAGGTACTCCACTGATTACAGGCTTAGTTATCGAAAATGTACTATTAACACGTACTTGAAAAGTTCTACCGTTGAGGAAGTTTTGAATCCAGCTCACTACATTTTGATGAAAGCCAAGGTAACTGATTTTATGCATGAGTTTGGTGTGAATGACCCTATCAAAAGCTTTTGCGAAATCAAAATAGATAACGTCACAGCAGCTTTTCTGATCCAGTATTGTAGTCCAGTCATTAATGCATTCCAAAAGACCTGCCTGCAACAAAGCCGTGCTGAGTGGAAGGAACAAGTGTTGGATAATATGCTTTTTCAATATCTTTTCGATAATTCTGCAAAAGATAGATCTAATGCTGACAGGCCTAAAGTTTGCTGGATTTGATGATGGTTCTTTTTTAAGCACAGGTGCAATATAGGAGTGCTTCCATAGTTCAGGGACCTCAGCATACATAATTGACTGATTAAAAATGTACGAGAGCGGATTCGCAATAACATGTGCAATATTTCGAATAAAAATGAATGGAATCTTATCTGGAGTGAAGGCCGACGACTGTGGCCAGGAGCAAATGTGCTGGTAGATTACTATAGGATCGAAGTAGGGAAAATCCTTCATAGGGTGAGCACAATTGAAACTGTGCACTGGTATTCTTCCATCATCACTTAAGAAAACCTTAGAGAACTCATCAGCAAGAACGTTGGCCCTATCAAAATCAGAGAGAAAAGGTTTACTCCCTAACTGTAAATTGCAGAAATGGGTTTGATTTGAGAGCCTAGATTTCATGAATCTGAAAAATTTATTCTTGTTACGAGACTCAACTATTTTTTTCTCAACATTACGGTTGAATTTACCTAGTTGTTTTGCAAAAAGTTTAGAAAAGCGATGATAACCTGTCCAGTCACCGCTGAGCTTTGCGTGATTAAACAAGCACTCCTTATGTGATAACATGTTGAGAAGATGGAGAGGCAACTGAGATTTGTCCAAATTTGTGTAGTCCCATGGTACAAACATATCAATTGTGTGATTTAGAATGGCCAAAAACATTGAATATTTGTCATCTACGGAAGAAACCGTCCCAAAAGAGAGGGCCCAGTCAACGCTATATAGGTAACTACAAATAGCCCCATAGTCGCCTTTTGTAAATTGTCTTCTTTTAACAGGAAACCACTCTTCACCAGACGCATTGATATCAAAGGATATACTTGCGTGATCACTATTACCAAGAGGAGACTGGAGAGAGATATCACTTATTAGGCTTCTATGATTGGAAAAAACCAAGTCAAGAATGTTGTCACCTCTAGTCGGCTCAGAAATAAGCTGAACGAATTGGTGGCAAAAAAGCATTTCTTTAAGGGAACTATATGATGCTGGTAGTGTGTCACTGACCCTCCAGTCCACATCTGGGAAATTGAAGTCTCCTACTGCAACAACTGGAAGTGATGATGCTGATAGATCACTAATGGCTTTTCCTAGTTGTTCCGTAAGTTGAATGGTGCAGGAAGGAGGCCCATAGACGAGAATAACTCGAAAAGATGCAAATTGAAAGAAAATATCAACAGCTAAAATTTCGTATCCATTATCTACTGATTCGGAAGCTACAACTGAATAAGATATAGTGCTTCGAAGTAGGATGGCCACTCCTCCACCTGCTCTTCTTCTCCTGTCACATCGTATAGTAGCGTAGTCTTCACACCACTTGCCCAGCATAGATTCTACTGAGTGATGTTTCTTTAACCAGGTTTCACAAAACAGGTAGATATCATATCGAGGGCCCAGACAGAGATCAATATGAGTGCTGTTTTTTTGGAAATGACCTGACATTGGAATAAAAGATCGAAAGCGACACAGTTTGAGAGGTAGCTAAAACGACATGATTAAAATACCGAGAAAAACGACTCAGTTTCCCTGAGCATTCGAAGCTTGATGAGGGGAAGTTGACGATTGCGTTCTCCCCGCCTTCGTATTCGCTCCGTCAATGAGAGAGACTCCCTAAGGTAGACCCCCTTCTCCGGAAAGAAACGGAGGCGAGAAGCTCTCTTAATAGCCAAGCGTTGGAAGTAAGAGGCAGGAAAAACGACTTTCAACAGCCTTGTTTTACCAGGCATAGGTCTACCGAGTCTATAAACTGATACAGGGAGGCAATCGATATCCAAATGGAAAACAACATTACGAACGCTCAAGAAGTCATAGCGGACCCTACTAGCAATCGATTGGGAGTCAAGCTCCGGTATACCACTAATAATTATCGATCTTCGTCTCTCCGACTCCTGACAAGGCGAGTGGAGATCGGGCTCGTGACCACTGGATGGAGATTGAGATGGCTGTGGATTGAACTGATCAGGATTGCCAGCAGGCGCAGCATCGGAAACAGAAGATACTGGACCGCCTGGAGAAATCCCCAGCCTTCTTCGTAGCAATAAGTTTTCTTGGAATAACTTATCTCTTTCTTGACGTACAAGCGAGAACTCTTCGACTATTGTGGTGAACGCATTCTTTACGCAGTCCGGAACCGCAGTCGACTCAATCAGCTCCCTTATTGCGGCGTCGAGGCCAGACGTTTGTGGTGATGCTGGCGACGTGGCTGGACAGAATCGTTTCGTAGGTCTGCTTGAGTTGCGAGCAGGAGTCGACATCGTGCAGTAGAATGAACCAGTAGGCCAAGCCAGAGAGTACTGGCAATAGCAGAATAGTCCAGGTAGCGGTTAAAGGACCAAGTCGATCGATGGCCGGGATCACGGGAACACGCCAACCGCTCACGGGCGTTGCACACGTGAGAATGATACAATGTATAACATTTTATGAGAAGTCTCAAATTATTCAAAAAAGTAGTGTTAAACCAATAGAACGAAAACTCCATTTGTTTTGCATCAACATAATATGTAGTCATCATGGCGTACCTGTTGGTTTAATCCAAAAATCAACCTCTCTCCTCAAATTCTTTTTGATCATGAGTATTTTAAAAAACAGAACTTTAGGCTTGAAAGCACAAAATCGTCCATGATCAACAGAGCTAAAACTTCATGTGCGAATACCGCGCGTGCGTATTACCATTGCGGAGAGCAGAGAATCAATGGATGTAACGCAGGTCGTTAGATCATTGAATATTTTGGCTCGTTTAGACGGCCATAATCCAACGAATTCTCTTTCTATGGCAATCGCATGCCCAGCTGTAAAGGAATAATGCAATTAAATTGGGCAATACGGTTTTTCGCCGCATCTCACCAGTTATGCCTCGGCGGGAATCAAATGAAGCAGGGTAGAAACATAAATCCTAAAAGATCAGAGCACACTCTATCTGAAAATCTCTTTTGTTTTAGAATCATGAGGTTGAAGGTGAGCGGCAAGTAATTTTAAAAAAATGAGCATTTACAAGGGAGGGGTCTGAAGCGTACGTCCGAACGGGTCGAGCGAGTCACATAGGAAGAATCCGCATCCTCAACTGCTATAAAAATGTGTTTATTTTTTGTCAAATTGTTAAGCCCAACGAGTAGGAGGACCCTAAACTTAGAATGGAAGAATGGAATACGGCGCATCACGAGCTTAGGGGGGGGTCCTTGTACGCCCGCGATGCCTCTTCCGGCAAGCGGCTCGGAACGCAGTGGATGGTGACGTTGCCGCATGCGAGGGAGTTTCGGTGGTTCGGTTCTTCCGCGCTTCTGCATTTTTGCATTTCGACTGACTGGTCGAGATTTGGGGGATTCTGACGTCTATACCATTTTCAGACGCTTTCCGCGCATTTTCCAGCTACGCTGTGGAGAGTACCTTCTTGGGACTTGTTTATTACTGACCGGTTTTTTAACCACTACCTCTTCGTCACCTTGAAGTTGATGTGCTTCAAAGTCCTTTAGTATGCTGGCCATACGTTCGGCCAGCTTGATTTCTTTCCTCGAAGGTTCCTTGTCTAAAGGTGGGACACATTTCAGCGTGAGCAGGTGGATCACCACTCGATCACTGGCAGACATTGTTGGTGTTAGGTTTTAGAAAACCTTCAGCAGACCTCTAATTTCCAGGTAACAGGCAGACATGAGGGGAAAGAGTGTATCGATGCCGCTTAGCTTAATTTGCGGCATCCACAGACCACGTTTCTCACATGAACAACCTCCGATGCCCCATCGGTCTTTTTTGAAAATCCGAGCAGGATGGTCTTTCCCGAGGTCATTGGTACATGTATGGAAACAGACAGTGAGGAGCCTGTAGCCTTTATACGCTGCTCATATTGTGTTCAGTGCTGCTTCGTGCACTTTGTACCTGTATATCACTGATGTTGAACATTTACACACACATCATCTTGAGTACCACAGCATCTCGAAAATTAGGCAAAAAACGTCTGAAAATGGTATAGACGTCAGAATCCCCCAAATCTCAACCAATCAGTTGAAATGCAAAAATGCTGCAGCGTAGTAGAACCGAACCCCCGACCTTCGTCGAATGAAGCTATGTCACTACTGCGCTCCGACCCGCTTGCAGATAGAGGCATCGCGGGCGTGCAAGACCCCCAAACTCGTGATACGCCATACTCCATTGTAACTTCAAGCCCCCCCCCCCCTACTCCTTGGGTTTAACGACTTGGCAAAAAATAAACACATTTTTATGTTAACTGAGGGGTGGGGATTCTCTCTATATGACTCGCTCGTTCCGTTCAGATATACGCTTCAGACCCCTCCCTTGTTAGGCCTACGCCCATTACCATATCTAAGAAAAACAAGAACGATCAATGACCATCATTGACAAAATAAACACTGTATCTCACTAAAGACAGCAGGCAGAACAGACATGAATGGAGAGCTAAGGGTGAAACAAGCCGCTTTTTTAGTTGTAGCCAGTTGCAAGTAATTGGAAATATTAAATAGAGTAGACATTCCAACTAATACTTTCCAACCGGTCGGCCTTTAGAAACACTTTCCGAAACTCCTGTGGCCTTGTGATACACATCGAGATAATTTACTATTTAGCTGCATGCAAGCCATTACTGCCCATCAGCCTAACCGGATGGTGATATGAGCTAATTCTTGTAATGTTGAATCCCTTGAGCAATTACCAAAAAGTAAAAAACGGGTATAAATTAAAGACGGCTATAGTAAAACGGCTATAAATTAAAAGTTGAAGAGATCATAACTATCAGATTACTCCTCAATAGCGTGCCTTTTTGAATACTTTGACATAATCTTAGCGGAAACAGTGTTTGCGAAGCAACATGATTCCGTTCATATTCTCGTTTTAGTAGATGCGATCAAAACCACCAGGATGTTTAGACGGCGGGATCTTTTATTACTGTGGCCGCATTTGCAGAGGAAAGACTCTTATGATAGAGCCTTTTAGTTCGAGTTAAAAGGTGTTTTCTGCGCCCACTTATTGTTTTTGATGTTGTTTTTCTTCTGAGCGTTTAGTCCCGCGTAATCACAGGGTTCGCTGCTCTAGTAATCCTTCACCACCTCATCCTATCAAGAGCGCCGCCTGGATTGGCGCCAACTTCGACGAGATTTCTCATGACAACGCCCTTCCATCTCTTCCTTGGTGCTTCTCTCGGACGCTTTCCGGGTGGCTTCCAATCTTGGACCGACCTTATGGGTTGATTGTCTGGTCTTGTAAGGATTCCCTGTACGCTGTTTCCTCGTCATCAGGGCTGTTTTCATCATTGCCCAAACATTCTCATTCCATACTCTGTCCCATTTCATCCATATGGCCATTTAAGCATCCTCATTTCCGCAGCGTGCAGCTGCCGATCCTGCGCCTTACCCACAGCCCAGCACCCATTGTAGAGGAGGGTAGGTCTTCTTACTTTTCTCAGAGATTGTCTTTTAGTGTCCTGGAGCATCTATGGTCGCAGAGGATTTCTGGGGACTCTCCTCACTTGAGTCTTGCACTTATAATTCCCCTGACTGTCTGGTCCACGCTTTCTACTTCGGATAGATCCCCCTTCGAATAACACTACCAGGGATGCGCGGTTTTTTTTTTGGAAAGCGGAAGACGAAAAACATAACGGAAGCGATCAAAATGGCCGGAACCCGGAGCACCAAACACGGAAACGGAAATGACAGATATTCGCCATCTCTTTAAAAATGCATTTGAAACGACATCAAAAGCTGCTTTTATTGCTCTTTTTCTTGCGCAGAATTTTCCGCGCAGCAGAAACGTCCACAAATTAATTAGCATCCTCATCATAGCTCCCTAGGGGTGGTCTGTTGTTGGCCATTTCCAATGTAGTTTGGCAATCATGTGCAGGGATGTGCGGAATTTCCCTTTCCGTGTTCCGAGTTCCGGTTTTCAGTCATTTTAAGCTCTTCCGTTCCGTTCCGTGACCCGCCTGTTTTTGGACCGGAGCGCGAAAACGGAAATGGGTACTGATCAGCACTAGTTTTCTGTTGAACACAATCAGGTTATCAAGTGAAACTACTTCTCCTTTATATAATTGTGAGATAATTACTGTTTGGCAACTCTAGTATAAAAATTCTTGGAATTGGTAAGACTACCAAAAGAAAGTACTCAAAAGTGGCAACGTTTGAGTGAAGGGCAAAATTAATGTGCCAGCAAAGGCTATGTATGCATTGCATGCTAACAGAATGCACTGAACATTTGAATAATAATAATATTCTTGATCTATTAGTCACAAATGACTACAAAACCTTTTTAAGCATATGGCGCAGTATGAAGCAGAGGGTTCGGTGAAGGTTCTGCAATGCACTTATCTGCTCCAACATTACATCAGTGCTCCTCATCGAGGGTGCAGATTTCAATTTTTAATTTCATTAGGTGTGATATTCATCCATATAGAGTTATGCGTTTTTTTAGTGAAACATCACGAATATCTATCATGAGCTGCTATTTTGATTGGCTTGGATGACTTATTGAATTCTGAAACAAATCTACTACTTCGAGGACCATCTAGGAACTGTCCAGCTGTGTCACCTTCATATCAATGAGCTTCTAGGCTGGCACAGACTGAGCATTACTACGGAAGTGTGGACTTACCATGACTGGTCAGTCATCCAGTTATCATCTTAGATCCCAGGATAACTTCTGAGTACTATTATAGCTTTGGTGATTAGAATGCTACTGCTAATCTTGAGTATGCAGATATCATATGCAGTCATCACGTCATCCATATACCACAGGCTTCTAAAAATGTTGAGAGGAATGTCTTTCAAAGTCGGAAAATGGTCTAGGTGACTGCTCCAGTTTTAGACTCCACCCGAGTGAGTTTTTAAATGCTGGTCTGTAAGTAGCCTAAAGTGGCTAAGTCGGACGGGTCTACTGTTCAAAAAATTACAGCAATAAAAAGGCAGCAAAAACCCGTCGCAGGAACTAGATATGGAAACAGCGGAGAGATGCATGCTGAAATAGTGAGAAATAGTGAAACAGGACCCTGAATTTGTTTTCGTCTATTGCTCTTGCCATAGCTAAAAGGTTATCATATCAATATTATGAATTCATGCTTTGTCATGTTATGTTATGACGACGATGAGCATTAATCTGTACCAGATTCTGCTGCTCGCAAAGTTCTGAGCAAGAAAAAGTGCAATAGAAGGCGCCTCTGACGCAATTTCAGATGCACTTTTGAAAAAATGGCGACTATGTGTCATCTCCGTTTCCGCGTTTCGTATTCCGGTTTCCGGTCAATTTTGGGTGTTTCCGTTTCGCCTTTCGTCTTCCGCTTTTTCCAAAAAAAATTTCCGCACATCCCTGATCATGTGTCTTCCTACCAAGGCGGATAACCACTCAGAACCTTGTATATCAGCCGGTAACCTTAGATGTCCTCGGTGTAATGCACGTGAATTTTCAGGATATCTACCACAATATAATTGCGGACAAAATGTACCTTTCAACATGGGATGCTGCTGTAGCAGAGGAAGCGCAGCCTTCTCCTGCTTCACACGGCGACCTTTGCGCGCGTTTCTGGGCGTCCTGATTCCGAATACGTGTCATCGACGTCTGCCGTAAGCATGGCAGGACCACTAAGGGGTGGTGGAGAAGAAGAGTAAAGGGAACCCCTAGCGTGAACCAGGAGAGCTATCAGGAAGGAAAGGAACAACCTGGAGGAGGAACCAGGACGGGGAATCCACCAAGAAGGAACCAGTAGGGGGGGGGGGGCAATAGTGGAAACAAGGAAGTTGGTCAGGAGTTGGGACCAGGAAGGTGGGGCAGGGAAGGGGAAGACCAGTAAAGGCGGACCAACAATTAGATCCAGTAAAGAGAAACTAGGGGAACCTGGTGTCCGGATTCGGAAGGCGTGTCAACGATATCCTGAAACACAAGCTGTTGGACATGAGGGAGGAGCAACCTGAGGGCAGGAGTACTGCGCAGCACAAGCCGATGGCGTTACTGGACAGTGCGGAGCGTGTTTAAGACTAACGCACGGAGAACAGCTTTATGCCAATAAAGTACGCTGCAGAACCTAGATGTTAGCGAATTTTAAGTAATACAAAAACTACGCAAGTGCGAGCACTTGTTATTACTGAGGCAAGGGATCCGTCTAATCGGAAGTTAGTTTTCATGTCGAAGTGATAGCGATATTTCAGATAGATTTTGATCTGGACACCGTGTATAATTTATGCACGAGGAAACCTCGTCGGACGAGGTTTGCACGTGGGTCAACAACTGCCGGCTTGATACGTGCTTCGACGGTTTCGTCGTCCCCGTTGGCTGCGGAATTCACAATTAGAGCGACATATGTAACGTCGGTACCAGCTCCCTTGAGTATTATTGTGCGACAACAGTTTAGTAGCACTTTCTTATATTTTCTCTAGTGCTATACTACTAATACTGTTAATGCTATTAAGCACTCCAGCAAATTCATTGTTTTAAATTAAATTGAGTGTCTAGTATGTGTATATATTTTCACTTCATAGTGGACATTTTTCGTTTTAAACCGGACATTTTTCATGTTAAACCAGACACTCACTTAATTTAAAATTTGACAAGTGTAGAATTAAAATGGATGTTTTGCTAATGAGTTGAGATGTTCATCATTTGACCCCAAGGAATTGTCTTTTATTGCTTCTAACGTGCTGGAAAACAATGAATTTGCTGGAGTGTTTAATAGTATTAAGAATGTTAGTGGTATAGCACTACAGAACAATATAAGAAAGTGCTACTAAGCTGTTGTCGCACAGTAATACTCATTGGAGCTGGTACCGACGTCATGTCGCTCTAACGGTGAATTCCGGAGCCACTGGAGACGACGAAAACGTCGAAGCACGCGTCAAGCCTGCAGTTGTTGACCCGCCACGCGGCGCAAGTGTAAACTAGGGCTTTACCCGTTAAGTTCGCGCGAGACGTACAGTTTGGCCTAGGCTCCTCTCGCTGCAACTTCCCTCACGCATCGGTTTGTGTATTCCGCTGGAAGTTCAACGTCACCATATCCGACTGCTACGCTCAAGGCTGTCGAAGCCCATGGGCTGCCCCACCCTTCTCCCCGTCCGTGCCTGTTTTTGCTTTAGGCCTATGTCATACCACCGCGAGCGAAGCCTAATGATAAGCTCCCATATCGATCACGCGTTCAATGAGTCGATATGAGGGCCTATCATTAGGCTTCGCTCGGGGTGAGCGATGGTATGACATAAGCCTTAGGGTTCAATAAGCAACCCTAAACCAAAGTAACAGCTCAAGGTAGATATTCCTAATGCCACATAAAATAATCAACTAAGTAACTATGTGGATGAAATTTACACCTTCGATAAGGAACACTGCTTCGATATTGGAGCAAACAACCACGTGACGCAACCTTCACTTGATTCTTTTGCTTCACGGTACGGCGCTATATGCTTACAAAGTTTCTGTAGCTGATTGTAGCTAAGTGGAACAAGAATTTTATGATCATTCGAAGTTGAGTGCATTTTCTTAGCACACAATGCATGTGTGCCCTCTACAGTAACAATAAGTTTGCCTTGCGCTCAGCCGTCGCCATTTTTGAGTAGTCTTTTGGGTAGTCTAACCAATATCAAAAATATTAATACTAGAATTGTCAAACATTATTTCTCACACGACTACATAATAAAGGGCTCTTTTTAATTGGTCAGCTGATTGTGTTCAATTGAAAACTAGCGTTGAACAGTGCCTATTTCCGTTTCCGTCTTCCGGTCCAAAAACAGGCGGAACACGAAACGGGATAGCTAAAACGGTCAGAAACCGGAATTCGTTGCACAGAAACGAAAATTCCGCACATCCCTGGTCACTACCCTGATAGCGGAATTCTTCCATCTTCTTGATCACCTCCCCTTGACAGTCTATGACCTGTCCAGTGCATTTCTCAGAGCTGATAATGAGGAACTTCGTTTTCGCAACAGCAGCCGTTTCTTCGAAGGCTCTCTGCTACAAATACACTTCTCCAGTTCTTCCTGGCTGCTGGCTACTAAAGTGATGTCCTCCGCATTGGGAATGGTGTTGAGAGGCCTTCCTCAAGGTGATTCACTACGCAATTAAGCGTTAGCACGGGGAGGAAGCGACTCAGGGCCGGCCATTGCAGTACCCCCACTTTGATGTCCACCATCCTTGTCACTCCGTGTAGTGTTCGAATCGCCCGTTGCCGCTTTCGTGCTTTCGTACATATGCTTTATGACCGTAGTCAGACGTTCCGAGACACGCTTCTTTCAAACGATTCTCCAGAGCACAGTTTAGGGTAGCCTGTCGTAGCTATGCCTTTTCCAGATCCAGGAATGCCAGTTAGCAGGGCTTTCGCTTCTTCCAATATTTCTTTATCACTAGGCCAGAGATGAAGATGGTGTCGGTGGTGGACCTCTCTGGCATGGAGTCGCACTGCTCTTGGGAGATGGAGACCATCTCTTACAGCCTCGAGTCGATCAATAGCTCCTAGATCAGGGATGAGCGGATAACAAAATTTTCAAGCCCGGATAACGGATAGCGGATAATTTTGCCCAAAAATCGCCTGATAACGGAAGAAGGGATAACGAACAAACAACAAAAATAAAACTGGACTTAAACTGCTCTAGTTTCAACATCAGACATGGAACGCAACTGCTGTCAAATTATAAGTACTTTCTAACGACTTTAATGGAGTTTTTTTTAGCATAGTGCAGTCACCATAACAAAACTCTATGGGGTTCTCACGAAACTTCAGTAAAAGAAACGCTTCTTCATTGCCATCCAAACCGATGCCGAGTTCGAATTGCGAACCACAATTCCTTCACCAGGTTCCGCGAACTCCTATCAAACTCATCAGGGAGGGCAAGTAGCAAGACCACCAAGCTGTGAAACTAAAACTGTTTTGCAAACTCTACTCTTCTGATGTTTCGCTATGATCACCTTAATTTAAGTCTGGAAAGGATGAGGAGAGTTTGAGAATTTGTTCATCCAAGCACATTTCCATAATACGATTTATAATTTTTCATATTTTTGTCGTTTAAAACGAATTGAAAGAACGAGAGAAAGGATGTGTAAAACAGCCCAACTAATCGTATGGAAGCATTCATAAGTCGCCCTTGGAGGGAGAGAATGTGGGACTCATTCACCTCTTATTCACTCACATTTCCTCCATTGAACAGCAACTTGCCGGCATTTTGTAAGTTTCCATTGTTGGGTTGTTTTGCTGTTCAATCGTCAGGTTTTCTTTTTGAATTAAGACTGTGACCAAACAGAATGATCCTTGGATGAATGGCTCCTCCGACGCCTCTTGACTTTTCTATGCTAAGCCGACTCAGCCGAATAAAGTCTGCATAACAATCTTGGTTTCGCAGCTTCACGCGGATCGATACTCTTGTTCGACAGTATCCCAAAACCTAAGAAGAACGTGGAACGAGATGGATGAAATACCAGCTTTCTACAGGCTATCCACTACAAGCCATTGTGCAGTCCTAATGCAGAGAGATATGAAAACTAGAAAAGCGGAAGTAGAATGTCCCTGAAAGGCAATCTTAAATTAAAATGAAGCTCCAACATGCGCAGCGGGGAATCAGTTTAGGGCAGTTCAATTGTTTAGCTTTTTAATAGAGAGGACCAATTTCTTAAGATTACGGAGGTACTACTAGTACCAGCGTACAGAAAATACTTTCAGGAAATCGTTTCTCTGAACACACCTCAACAATTTGTAGGAGCATAGCTTTCTCCACTCATTTAGATTGAACCTGTACCCATTTTGCTTGTATTCATTACTGCTCAGCGGTATATGTTTAATGCGTTACAACAGTCTATCAGTAAAAACTAAAATACCTTTGCCGCATGCTACCTACACATTGCAAGCATGGAAAAGAAGGCTAAATTCGGAACTAAACAGTTCATCTTGTATGTGCCAGGACCTCCACTTGTGACCGTCAGTAATATTATCAAAGTAGCGTGTATGCATTCTTGGTCTGCATATGGCTTCTGGTGAAAAGCTCATGAAGAAACCAGCCCATAGTAGGTTTCATAGATGTATGGTATAAATGAACGACCCTGGAAGGATGGAAGTTAGACGTCTTTCCAACTACGTCACCAGTGCCTGAAGTCACCCACCTTCTAGATTTAAATGCCCTCTATTGTTGCTCGCGAACACTCCTATGATTATGAAGCTTACACAGCTACCACGCCCAAACCTGGGTATCAGCCAATTTGTTGTTCGTTATCCGGCCCAAGATTGTCGGATAACGAACACCAAAACGGATAGGCCGAAACCCCCCGGAAACCGGATAACGGATAACGGATAATCCGCTCATCCCTGTCCTAGACCTTCATCATGTGTGCGTTTGATCATATTGATCCATTGGTAGTTTGATCACTCAGACAAATCCCCTTTCTGCTTGAAGGTGGGGACTATGGTGCTGTCCCTCCAATCATTCGGCATCTTACCCTCTCTTGTAACTCTGTTGAAGAGCTGTGTCAGCCAAGTGACTCTACAGTCCACATGCACCTTCCAAGGCTTTAATGGCATCCCTTCAGGCCCAGCTGTCTTTCCGAACGTCATCTTCTCCCAAAGCCTTGCGAACCTCTTCCTGCGTCTAGGATGGAATGAGTCCTTCCGAGGACTTAGAGGAGTTCCTAAATTAGGAACTCCTCTAAGTCCTCCGCCGACCTTTTTCTTGTTCTGCCCTCAACTGGCTCCCGTATGACCCTGTCGTCTGCATTCTTCACAGTCATACCTACTCGAGTTCCAGCGCGAGCTCTACGCTGTGCCTTGGTCAGGCGTGTTACGGAGTTCCTGCCCTACATGCGACCCGTCCAGCTTCTTGCATAGAGCATCCATCTCCGGGTTCTTCGCTTTAGCTACGCCTGCTTTTGCCATCCTCTTCGTCTTTCTGTAGGCAGTGACATACTTGGATGTCCCCGTCTTCTGCTGGTTATAGTCCTTCTTTTTCTTCACTGAAACCTGCACCTCTTCATTCCAGAACCATAGCACCTATCTCCTTCGTTCCTTCCATTTGTTTTACTGAGGTTCTCTTGGCTCATCACTGGATCGCTAGGGTCATCCTCCTCCACGTCTCGTTCACAAGACTAGTTGCAGATCAGGGAGACCCGCTTTGAGCACTACCCTTCGTAGGTAGTTGCGTTCGAAGCCCCGTAGTCTCCAACATCGCATTATGGGTTCTGTCCTCACTTTGGGTTTGCTGGCTGGAGGTGTGGTATAATTGTTTAGAATCAACTCATTGTTTTTTGAAGGCAAACTCGGAAAACTGATAGCAGAATCTGCGTTACCGCCTAATATACCGTATTCTTCTTAATTCGAACACTTGTTTTAAACTAGACGCTTTCAATTTACTGTGAATTAATTTCATACTAAACATCTTTAAAAATTAAAAGGGTGTTTTTCAAACCAATTAAGATGTATCTAATCGTAATTTTTAATTAACATTCTCTCACAGGGAAGTTAAAACTATATTTGAAGGAAAGTTTTTAACTCAAAATGTTTAGTAACATAAGTAACATAAAATAATATTTTTACCATATTCTGTCAGTGGAAATCAATAAATTTGCTGGCGTATTTTGTGAAAAGGTTGCGCCGCACACTCGTTTTTTACAATGTACTTCCTATTGGATTGATAGGGAAATTCCCCTTTGCGCTGTAACGACCAAACTGGTATGACACTATTTTGGCCGAGGAAATAGGAATTCTGTTGCTACTTGCAACGCATACCCATCTGCCAGCCTATCCCTTTTCTCTCGCCTCGGAAGGAGCGAACTGGTAACCGTAGATGAGATTGGGTTCTCTACGACCCCAACGCGCACCGTGCCGATGGGCCTCAACAAGGAAAAGATCCGCGTATGCAAGCCAATTCGAACGTCCACTCAAGGAGGCTCGTCTATGCTGCTTCTGGGACAAAAGGGTTCTACGAGCTGCTCCCGCAAGGGCACACGATCACCACTGTTATCCGCACCATCCAGCTTCGGAAACTCGCGGAAGCTGATCGAGAATAGCGACCGAGGCGACCATCAGCGCACTTTCTTCATGATTAACGACAGACGTCATATACCTAGCTAAATCGACCCACCAAAAAATCGAGAATTTGGGCTGGGACCTCATCCGCCATATTCTACTTAGAATGCCTATTATTGAGCTTCCTAAAGGCTTTCTTGGCAAAGAAAAGTTTGCAAGGTTTGAAGGATTAAGTCGGGCGGGCTCTGAATTCTTCGCCTCCCTGTCTCCTCGTTTCGGGAAAAAGGGGATCGCAGACCTGCCCCGTAGATGGATCACTGTTGTGGCCAACAATGGTTCTTATATTGTTGATTGATTTGTATTGTATGCTGAATAAAAAATGAAGAAGAAATGGGAACACCTGTCAAAACTTTCCAAACTTTTTTTCAACTTAATATAATACATTATGCCTGTAGAAGGGTATCCAAGTTTGCTTTCGACAAGATATCCCTGCTGCCAGCCGTGGACAACGCAAAGAAAACAAAGAATGGACCCTAGAATGACACCTAAAATTAAAAGATCCTTCAAACAGTTGAAAATTGAAGATCGACATTTTTTCTTCCTTTTTTCCTCCATTCTTCCAAGATGACATCGAAATCTGTGCCTCGTGAAACCCTCTCAACGACGTATCCTTGCAATGTTGTCTAATCGTCGCACGAAAGTTGAGCTAAACGCTGCCTGCGTCATGAATGAATCTAGCGGAACAAACTCTATCGACATGCCTCTCTTCAGAAGTGGGGATGCATTGTTAGGAAAATAGTGCTTGTGAAACAACATGAGACGGGTTGCCTCTCATGACTTAGTCAGCTTGGATAACCAGACGTTTAAAACAATGTAACCTCTAACCAAATTTCGCACTGATAGAGATCTGATGGTGAGAAAGAAAAGGGTTCAGTAAACGATCGGTGAAGCTGCATGTTGTCGATCGGCCGAGTTGGCAGAGGACATTTGAGGTGCGAATCGCGTCAATGGCCTGATGAATGGATGCACAATAATTGAACAGTACCAGTTAAGCTAACTTTGATTGCTGGAGGAAGCGCATTCAGATTCCAGGCAGGCTTTTACAAACGTTTAGCACCTATGCAGCACATTTTTAGAATCAGCTTTCGAAGCCGCATCCAGTGATATGCGCCTCATCTGAAAATGCCATACTATCCTGGCTTCCTTTCAGAAGGCGTACACATTTCCTCTTAAGCATCCCTGGAGTTTTTTAAGACTATAATCTAAGCAATAAAGAGTCTATATTGAATTCAGATACGTTTATTTTTGCTTAAAGAGTGCTCGGCTTTCAATGAAAATCGCATATATGCCAAACTTTGCCGCATTCTACGGTAACCTCGAAGTAAGAGCATGGTCCTACTACGAGATCCGTTTCAGTTTTTTTTTTTTGAAAGCGTAGGTGACCTATAAAGTGATCACGAGTAACGCTATAGGAGGAGACGCTGCCTCTCGCAAGCAACCTGGATCAAGGCTAGAGTTCGCTGTTCCGCCCAGGCCAACCAGGCATCCATCCCTCTGACCATCTTCCTTTGTAAATTGGTACTAGACCTGTCTGAGAACGGCGAAAAACTGGCTAAATTGTATAATTGCCGCTGTTACATAACTGTAATATTATCCTACTATATATAATCGGCTAATGTCACGTGTCCGTCACGGGGAGGGGGGACTGAAGCCAAAAGATGCCTACTTCAGTGCGGCGTATGCCAGCCGGGCATTCTTTAAGCTTAACCATGGGCGATTGCTGGCGAACTATATTCTTGCCGGCGGATCCTCCAAGCTTTCGATATTTTGAGCAGGCAACGCGTCAGTGTATGGATGAGGATCAAGTTCAAGCGCCGGGAACCAGAAGACGTGCACTAGACGTTCAACGTGCGCAGGGATTCAGAAGACGTACTGAAGACGTCGTCCAACGTGAATAGGGATTCAAAAGACATGCCGAAGGCGTCGTCCAGCGTGAGTCGGGATTCAGAAAAAGTGCCAAAGACGTCGTCCAACGTGTGTCGGGATTCGGAAGACCTGCTGCAGACGCCCAACTTGAGATTCAGAGTAACGGGAACCAGTAGGAGGAGACCAGTGAAGAGGGGATCAGCAAAGGGGACCACTAAAGGAAGGGGGATAAGAGAAGGGGAACCAGTATCTTCCCTCAGTATCGTCCGTCCTATGTGCGTGGGATTTTTGAAGACGGCTTGCAGAAATCGTGGCACGTGTGTCAGAGTGCAGGAGTGTCATAGACGGCGTGGCGACGTAGTGAAGGGTACTCAATGTCACATGTGCGTGCTTGACTCTCACTCCGTTTCTTTGCCAGCCATAGGAAAGGAAGTATTTCGGGAGGGGGGGGGGGGGAGGAGTAGAGAGAGTGACCACGGGATTCGGAGGAGTATTACTGCCGTCGGACAGTGAGCGGTGTCGACCAATACCGATTAATTTTAATTATGATTTTACTGATTAAGCACCGGATTGGGACTCTCATTACCTGTTTCTCGACACGTGGAGAACGAGTGCTTCGGAGAATAAATCGCGTGCATGTGATGGAGGGTGGATGGGCTTCATATGCGCAGTGAAAATTCTACCCTATCATATCCCACTGCACTAAACTATATACTAAAACCAGTTTTTTTTACTGTAAGAAGGTCTAAAGAAGAAAGGAGGAGGATTGGGGTTGTTGTATTCTGGGGGTTGGGGGACAAAGCCCCCACCCAGACGTTTGACGACGGCTAGGCCGCTGAACGTCTGGTATCATAATATTTGAATTTGTAGACCTAGTCCCTCCGATCCTATGCTCATTTCATTTCATTTGCATTTTTCTTGCATTCCAAGATCTATAGAACAAGGAAGCACCGAACAAGAAACAAACGTTTGTTAAACGTTGGAGTGCCCATTGATAACCACTGCATTGAGATCTGCATAAGACATGTGCTTTTATGGACGACGGGTTGCATAACTCAATATACCATCAAAATACCTCACACTTTTACCAAGAAAAAAAGAATGTTTGTCAAATATAAAAACTAAAGATGGGCAACGAGAGTTTTTTGTTGTTAGGAGGTAGGGAATACCCAACACCCGAAAACCCAGCCCCAGTGCCAGAACTTGCGAACGAGTAGCGGTTCCCTGTTAGACCATCTGAGCAGAATGACCTTCTGCGCACTTCTTTGAAAATCTATGTCATCAGCTCAATGGCACAATAATCTAAAAGCTATTAATTCATACGATTTATGCTTTATGTACACCTCTTGCGGGTGCAATCCTAGTCGGCGGTGGCTGCTATTAAACGATTTCCGACATAACGAAACACAATAAATAGCCAACAATATATAGAAATAGGTAAACTATACCACCTTTGTAGCTGCCCAGGTAGGCTCAGTTACTGAGTTCCTAGTCGGGAGGGAAACCTTAAAGTGCCGTTCTCGGTGCAAATCTAGTTACAAGAGGACCCCATTACTACATTTGCAACGGGAACGGATTATATTCAGCAGGTAAAACAGATAACATCATTGTAATAAAAAATGAATAGGTGAAGACACTACCAATCAGTTAAAATTTTTGGATCCAGAGATCTCGACCTACCTTACAAATATATATTCTCGTGTTCTTTGTGTTACTTATTTTGAATTCTTTAATGTAGTTCTCTATGAAATGAGTGAATCCAACATATTTCAATACTGAACACATTCAATTCCCGAGAAATCGTTTAAGAGCGGCCACCACCAACTAGGGCTGCAGCCCGTTGCGTCTTTCCTATTCTTCATTTCCTATAGCAGCCTGTTCCATCTTACAGTTTGTTATAGTTTCCCGTCTGAGTTATTTTGTTTACTACCACTGGGCGCACGTCCATGTGCAATAAATATCAACAAGAATAAAAATAAAACACGCACTTAATAAGGCCCTGTGGTATTCCGCACAAGCACAACTCGTGGCGCACGCCATAAAATAACTGACTAGCGCCGACCTTCATCATTTTTCGGCCTCTACAGTGAATTGCAGTAACCGGGCAAATCTGTTTTTCTACTGGGGCAGCTGCCAATTTAGCAACATCATGGCTTGCTCTGATTAGCCTGGGCGGAGCGTGAACTTTGAATCGATCTAATCGTAGGGTGAACGGCATGAGAACTGGCTCTCCTACTGATAATTATTGTACAAAACAGGCACTGATTCAGCATTCACTATCAGCTGACTGTGAGGTTACACAACAGGGTGTGAGAAAAGTGTGAAACCTACGCTTCAATGAAGAATGCCGTCAGCAATCGACAAGGATAGCCGGCACACAACAGCAGTCGATCCAAATGCTTCTAAACGAAAGGAATCCACGTGGTCGTCCAGTTCCAACCTGGCATTTCTTGGACTTTTTGTTGTTAGACACGGCGTGATAAGCTCAAGCGGGAATGCTTTCCGCTTCATCATCTCAATAACATCATAGAAATACAACCGATCCAGAAGAACGTCTCTCTGTTTGCCCACCTGCAAAAGTCGAGTTGGAACTGAACTTCGCACTTAGATGAACCATATGCTCTTACATCAGCAGTCTCTGGATGACAGCGAAAGAGATACGGACCACTAAATTGCCAGCTGGATGCAGCTGGCCCCTGAACTCTTTGCGCACGTGTGGTGCGCAGTAGTGTGCTCTACGTCAGTCAAAAAAAACTATTAAGTCCAACGAACAACATCAGATTAGGGTCCCTCTCTAGTAAGGATAAGGATAAAGGACGGCGTTACTCAATCCCTTCTGGGATGCGCCTGCGCATTCTACTTCTACGGGATGTCGTGGAGGCGACATGAATGCGTATTTGGCCATACAATGACTTGCGGTGGCCAGCCGATGAACAAGTCAGCGTTTTATCCTTCCCAGACGAGTCTGGTACCAATTCACCGACCCAGGAGGGATGGAAGGCTTGGTTGGCCTGGGCGGGAAATCCATGCCAGAAACCTGGTATCATCGGGTGCAGGCGACAGTCGGCGCCTGCTCTGACTGCGCTACACGCGCCTCCTCTCTAGTATTACCTCGTAATGGATAACTACAGCATAAATTCAGTGTTAATCATTTCTCCGTTAATTCAGCCTTTGAGCTGTCATGAAGGGAGCAATTCTTTCCTATTATATTCAGTGCGTTCGTTTGCAAGCTGATAACTGAGCGTTTTTCCTGTCGAAATGAAACCATGACTTCACCGTCTTCTCCAATAAATAAAGAAAGAAATAAGGCTATAAGCGCAGAAGCGTCTTGTGTTGCTTGGAAGAAAACGCGTCGCGTTGACTGTTCTTTATGCGTCTACGCATAAATAATACAGCTGGCATATCATATTCATAATTACTACAACTGTGGTGATGTCCACTAACATTTGCTACTTAGCTTCTGTTTTGATTATAAAAAAACTTCGGCAACTTCAGAACACCAGAATGAGGACAATGGTGGCTGCCGCTGTGCCTTGCGTTCACCGACCTGAAGGAGCCATTTGTTTCCGTGCACAATGAAGCAGCTGCTGAAGGTTCATTTAGGATGTCTCTACTGAGAACATCAGCGCACCTTCAGAGCTTCCCGACTTCCCGAAATCACGACCATATCTTTGCCATTCGATAACGACGTTGTTGCCAAAGTCGCCATGTCTCCGAAGCTCTTCAACACCACCCTCTAAAACGCAATGCGAGACCGTAAAAACAAATCACAGAAAGAAAGAAATAGGAAAATGTAAGATAAGGAGATAGGGGCAAGAATTAGAATTAGAAGTGTTTCTGCTTCTTAGATATGGGTCGCCATGGCCGTATGTCAACATGGCCAACTACTTTAAGCCGAAACTAAGCAGCAGTGCGGAAGAAGGCAAGAAACGTCCAGCTCCATACCCACCTGTTGGACTCAACTGCTTTTGGTGCTCTTGCCTACATCCCTGAAACTTCGGCCCAACTGTAGAATCACTATTATATATAACAAAAACGCGCTAAGAGTATCCTTCGGAGTGGGTTCTACATACCATGTCAAGGGAGCTGCTGGGCGTCTACCAACCCGCCGATCAGGAACCTTTTGCGGAGGCTCTGAACCGGAGACGTTCCCCGTTCTCGACATCGCCGCACAGGCACGTCACAGTGACGAATGGAAACAACGAACAAACCGAAGCTCAACGAGAATGCAGCGCTCGACGGATGTAGTCAAGTCCTGAGGCAACTCGCAGTGCAGTAAGCTCGGTTAACGGAGATGTCTGCTTCGGCAGATACTTGAGTTCTCCTATGAACGTTGATTCTTTCTTGTTGCCAAGAGATCGTTCCCCACTATCTCACTACCTAGCGGTTTCTTCTCGCATATCCTCCCCAATACACAATGACAGATTTGCCTGTTCTCGCCGTCTACATTACTGTCATTACTTCTTTTCTCACCTTATGATGAAGGTCAACGAGGTGACCGTGGAAATTCTCATTGTGCTATTGTAGGACGTTGCTGGGAGGCACCGTAGTGGTTCCAAAATTTCCTACGGACCTCTGGGTAGGCCAAAATAACAGAAAACTAGATTTCAGTGTAGACCGATAACGCAAAAGTGATGCCTGCAATACCCCTGAAGTACTCAGAAATAATCCTCCAAAATGTTTAGAGCTTCATTCATTGCTGGAACATGGGATCTGAATTCCTAATGGAGGCGGGAACGCCCATTCACGGGAGGCATCCACTAGCACAACAGCGATTGGTTGGCCGAGTGGATAGCGTTGTGGACTCACGGGAGGATGGGTCGAATCCGTTGGTAGGGTTTATGCATTGCTTTTTTCTGCAATTTCATCAACGTGTAGGGCTTTCATGCTTCGGTAGGGTTCACTTTTCAACCTTTTTTTAGCACCTGCAGGATAAGAATCAAGCTAGTCTTCGTCTATTAGAGATGCGTCACTGACCTTTGAGCCGTGCTTGTCTTTTTGGGGTAAACTCTCATCAGATGCTATTAGATGTGTAATCCCTTTCTAATGTTTTCTATTATTCTAACCGTTTCTATTCTATTCGTTAGAGCAATGAGACCTGTTCGACTGCTTTCACATTTAGGTATACAATTTTTATATAAAATGAAAACACAAACAAACATAACATAAACAATTAACATAGCCTAACAATAGTGAACACCGTATCACACACAATACACAGGTATATGCACAGGGAAAGTAGAAAAATGTACAGAAAAGGACTCAGTTACATGAGTAGACAAATCAGTGATAAAGCAGGCTCGTCTCGTCGATCGTGAGATCGTAACCGGGTAGGGAAGAAGTGTTGCCAAAAATGTCCTGAAAGCATTCAAATATTTCCTTGTTACTAGTCGTAAGGCGAGCTTCGACAGACCTGTTCGCCCAGCTTAGTGTAGTCGCACAGGAAGGACTCGCACGGGCTGCTGCTCAATTCCGGAGGTGATGGTGGTTCCGGAACAGGAGGCGGTGAGCACGGTGGTGGAGTTGCAGAGAAGTCAGTCGGTTTCGGAAGAGCCAGCGACTCGGACGTAGGGGAAGGATCCAAGAGATGCTGGAATTTTCAGATGGTTCACACTACGCCGCATAAAATGGTTATGATATGTTCTTTATGTGCAAAAAATGAGCCACTAAAGCACACTGTGGCCATACCTGGACGTCATTCTCCTTTGGAGCAGGTGCTGGCTGATCATCTGCATTCCCTTGAGTGACGAGCTGTGACATCTCAACCGGATGTGGGCAGGCAGGCGACGCGAAGGCTGGGCTATATGGCAGCGGTAGCGATGAATCGCTGAAGCTGAACGAGTCGGAAAAGCTGGACGAATTGTCCGATGGAGGAGGGGTCAGGACGTAAGACGGCAGCTGCACATATGCAGCTGGTATCGCAGTCACGGTTGGGCTGAAGACTTGCGGGGAGACTGATGGCGCCGGAGAGAGGGTGGTTGCGCACGGAGTGGACAAAGCCCGCCGTAGCTGCGAGTGGTCGTTATGGTGCTCGGGAGTCGAGCTAGCGTAGGGAGCTTGACCGTAGTAGATGGAGGGGTAAATCTGGGGCATCCCATCGAAGAGAGGTTGCTCTGAAACAGAAACATTGTCCGCTGGCAAGGAACAAACTGACTTTTGGTGAAACGATAGACCTACCGTATGCTGGGCTGCATCGAGGCTGCATGCCTTTCACGATACCACGTCGTTCAAATGGAAACTGCGCCGGGACGTCCCGCGGCATAGCCGATGGAGGGATTTGAGGCAGTCTGGAATGGGGGATTCATTTTAACTAAGGAGGCAAGTACACTTTTATTTTGGTGTTAAGCTATCGAACTCACCCATGTCCCGTGTATCCCGGAAAAAACGAATATTCTCCTTGTCTGATGCGCTTCCACAGTCGAATTCCGGCCAGCGTGATGAGCTCACATGCTTGAAGGGCCCTGGACACGTTTGTGAAGTTCATCTAAAAACTCCAGCAAATTTCAAATGGTTTTTGGATCCTGATACAAAATTTGCATTTGACTTCTATTCACCTTTGTTCCCATGGCGGCATTGTAGCATTCAGTAAATTTCCTTGTGTTCCATATCTTCACTCCAAATGGTCCACCATACCAGGAGCATAGTGTCTCTTGGCGAGGGTCGGAGAGCAGATGAAGGATGAAGCGAAGGATAGGAGAAGCGCAGCACTCTGAAAAGTAAATATTATAGCTTGTCTGAAAACGGTTAAATTGTGATGAAACTATCAAACGCAAAAGCCAACATTTTGAACCGCTCACTTTTCAGAAAATGCACTTTCTCCTGACTGCACAGAACGATCGGAGCTTGTTCAGACTTCGTGTGAGGTCCTGAAAAGAAGTCTCTCGACGTTCCTGAGGACAGAACTCGCTCACTTACAGTATCTCCTGTTAAGGAATAAGAACGCTGTAACTCCTGAATGAAGGTTACTTTCACGTTATTGTTCAGGTAGCGCTGGTCTGAACTTACCTCCATCAGTATTCGAATTACAGTATGACTGTGATGAAGCAGGGCTGTTAGAAGCCGATGGAGCATTCTGAAAGGGTGTCTTTGAGAACTCTGAAATTTTGATAATTCTAACAATAACAGTAATTTTATAATAATAACAACAATAGTATTAGATAATAGATAATAGATAAGAAATAAGAGATAAGGGAATAGATAAGAAATGAGAGAGAGAGTAGCGCAAAGGTGTTGCTTCTCTGCCTTAAATGGTACCTCATACCAGAAATGCCATGCTTCAAAAGGAGCGTCGAAAATTGATCCGTTAGAATCTTGTGGGCTATAGCATTATCGAACTTTCTTAGCGCCACGCATAAATTCTCAAATAGGATCATCATCACGTTATTCTCAAGTAGTTACTTTGTATTTACAATTAGAAAAGACGAGTGACCAAGTTGATAGCCCTGATTTTGGGATCATGTGCGTGGCACCACGAATCGATCACAGAGTAGAATCCCATAGAATTGTTCTACGCTCATGGAATTGCTTTCCATTTTCGCTTCATCCAAGCGATCACAGAACTGCTTTAAGCGATGCATTCTGTCATGCAGGCTCAGTAAATTAGTACCGGACATGTTTAACCGTCAGTGCAGCCCTGATGTAGGCGAGGTACATTTACCGAACTGTTGCAAAATATAACTGCTTAATGCCTAGAGTCTGTTGATGTCCGCTTTTACCTTTGTTTAATAACAGAGGTAAAAACGAACTGCTAGCACCGCAACGTCAACTAATTTACCATTTACTGGAGTAGACCGTTGCCAAAAACTAAATAACATTGAGAAAGAGCCTCGTCGCCTTCCTAATCTCACCCGAACGCGCCCTTCATAAAAGCCTGCTTTCAAGGAAGGCGCTGAAAATTTGACACAACGGACCGCACTTGGTTGATGATTCGAAACGTTAGCTGAACATTGGAATAGGCTTCCCAAACCACTGCCCAAACAAAAATTTCTGCAACTGATTTTTTTAAAGTCGCCGCCAGCAGCAAGAAAGGAAGGTGCAATCCCAATGAAGGAGTCCATCTTATGAAGGGACGTGCGTTCTACCACTCGTCCTCTTGACATTTCCACTCCAACTCCTTCCTCGAGAGGCTAGTGGCTGCCTTACATTGTACATTATGTTGCATGTTTCCATTTCAACTATTATTTGAATGTGTGTATAAGGTGGATCCCCTTATTGGGACTCACCGAATACAGTTTTTTTTGAGCCAAGTGTTTGAATTGCACAGAAATTAGGCTATCATAGTATTTCAGGCACACATTACCAAAGAAGTAGCTTTTTGGCTGAAAATTACATCCACCTTATCTCTATTTCGTTCTACTACCATTAAGAAGACACACTAATCCAGGAATTTTATAATAAACTACAAAACCGGGGTGTTTTGTGCGCAGTTAACAAGTCCTGTGAATTGCTTGTAAATATAAGCCTAGCATGTGAAAGATTGAGATTGGAAAATGACAACGCTTAACACAACTTCAAGATACTTCGATGGCGAAGGCCAAAAAGGGCACAGTTTGGCACTACTAATCGTTAACTGACCCCTGAGGGAGGTCATCTTCTTTGGCTATCTATCGCCTTTGTTAGAAAACAACTGACTGTAGTAAGCCTTTGCAACTACAGAATTTGTAGAATGAATTTCAATGTTAAAACATGTATAAATGTCGTGAACGTTCACCTAGGCCTTCTGCGGCTAGGATAAAATTCTACCAGTTATAGATAATATAGGAAAGTGACGACCCTCTGTGAACCTACACAAGTAAATGAACATCCACCTTATGCTTAGCTACGAAGTGGTCCAGGAGTACATCAAGTTAACGTAGCTTAAGTTTCTGTTCGTGAGCAACACGGCAAAAGTTACGAAGTGTTCCTCCAGGGAGCATTTTGGCACAAAATCTATGTACAGGTATGTTAGCTGGCTAGTGGCAGATCAACAGATACATCTACCAGTTGAAAGTATTATGCATTTATTGGCAAGGTTATTTGCCCAAATTTTGAACACTAACCTAGTTTGCTTTCGAAAAAGGGACAACTTTCAAAAATTTGACGACGAAACTACACAATGAACCTATATCGATGTGAAATAACTCACCATCACGTCATCCGAGAGACAGGGAAAAGACGGTGGTCCAAAGTAGTTGAGCTGCATTCGTCGGACGAACGAGTGCGATCCGGAGCTGCACGCCATCGAGTACTATATACCGAGCTAGTTTGCCGATTTTCTAGTTTCCCAGCGTCGCGGCAGAGTGGCCAACCACCTTGACCTCGTGCGACCCCTTGTGGCAAAGGGTGGTCAGCCCGAGGGCATCGAGCGACCACTGACCGGCTGCGACGGTGAGAATGAGTCGGTGGCTGGCCCGACGGCATTCGCCCCAGGAACGGCGTTGAGGTCATCCATTCGCTCACCGGCTGCCTCCTGAAATTTCATGGACAACAGCTCAGAGAAGGCCACAATTCGCCTTCTGAATCCAGACTACCGCTATACCAGGTTCACCACGTCTCGTCTGCACTTAATGAAATATTTGATGTGCTCAGGAAACATTCACGCTTTTTCCAATGAAGGTGACTTCGCTACAAGCTGGGTCTCCTTGGTAGACCATAAAACAACAGTAAAATATGGTGAATATAATGTGCTATAAATGCCCCGTAGACGGAAAACACGGATAAAGGATAACGGGAAGTCGAAAATTCAGAATTAACATTTTCATGTCAAACTGGACGCTAGCAAAGCACACTGGACACTTCAAAATCAAGCTGAACATCTTCCATATCAAAACGAACTGCTTCTAGACTAAACTAGACGTTAAGAAAAACCAAAATAAAGTCATGCCTTCAAAAACGTTTCTGCAACTTTTCTAGAAAGTTCATAAATCATCTGGGCCAAAAGCGAACACATCCTATGAAATTTTCAAATGCATGCACGATCTCTTCTCGTAGTACAGTTGAACTCTGCTGTTTTTTCTCCAAAATACGTTCCTCAAAATACGTTTCAAACATTTGTGTTTGCATTTGTTAATGAAATTAAAACACCCTGTTCCGTTTTTTGTTTTTGAGTGATAAATTGTTGAAGGAAGTTATGGTGAATTTTCATAAAACAAAAATTATTCTAACTCTCTTAAAGTGTCTATTTTTTCTGGAAGCCGCTGTTTTGATTAGGAAGATGTTTGGGTTTCCTCAGAGATTTTCAGTGTGTTTGAGGTGTCCAAATTGATGTGGAGATGGTAGATACGTGTTGTAAAAGAAAGAAAAAGATAGTGGCTCATGGACAACAGCTCCCGGCGGGTTCACAAATGTCAAAATAAACGCCTATATGTATTACAATTAATACATGCGAATCCTTTTATCCAACAGCCACTAAACAACTGTTTGGATGCTTACTTTCTAGATTACTTTGTATATCAGGTAGAAAATGCTCTCTCTTTTCTGAAGCTTCCTAGCTGGAGGCATGACCCTTTGACGGCGTTTTGTGGTGTCGGTGAACAGTGTAACAAACGGCATGATGTCATAAATGTGACTGTCTCAAAGCATACCTTCCATAAATAAATAAAAACAAAGAAAATTATCTGCTTTTTTAACTGACTATTCATTTAGCTGTATGTTCCCCTCTTTAAGATGTTGAGTGGGAAACCGCGGATGTACTTATCGACATTTGACTTCAGACTTTAGGATTCACCATTACTTGACGATGCTCTTTTATGTGCTGAATGATTGACCCATGCACAGGCCCAGGCACTGATGCCAGTGAAACCAGGAAGTTTCGATAATCTGCCATAGCAATCTGCATTTCAAAAAGGCATTTCTCTAAGGTTCCATCGTCTAAAAATTGCCGAACGCTGCACGAAAAGCTGTTCCTGTAGTAAGTTCGACGCAGTCTCTTCTTCAAAGCATATCCTACATACATCCACTCATCGACTTCTGAGGTGATTTGCAGATGTGACTATTTTGGTGTATTACACCTGCCTTCCAATAATTCCAGAAAATGCAGCAGTTCATGTCATTTAAAAAGATGGTTGAAGGTGATGATGGTCCAGCCCTGAGCTCAGGTCGATGCAGCTTTTTAGCTTGGTCCGTTCCTGGTTCTGGCCATTCAATCCGCTAAACATTTCAAGAGTATTGTTTACTTGGTCTTTTACTTGCCGACTGTCCTGGTGAAATTCGCAGAAATCAATTAAGGCACATCCAAATTGCTTCTCTGTAACCTACATATCATTCTATATAGGCAACAATTAAAGGAAGAGATGTCAACGAAGGCTGAAATTCGTCGACGCAGTCTCGAAAATGTGCCAAAAGATCTGTTACAACAGCCTTTTGCAGCTCTGGAGCGGAAAATGCCCATCACTATGCAAACCTTCACAAACATTCGAACTGCATATAGCTTTTGGCTCGAAAACCTCACAAGGCACCAAAAGGGACTGTATCAACCAGAATGCGAATGTCGGATGAGCAGAAACACCTAATGTGCTGCTTATGAATGATCCTGCTATAGGAAAAGCACAATGGGGCGTTTATTTGGGAGAAGCGGAATCTCTTTCTGACAAATGATCTCAGATTCATTTTGTTTGCGGTTACCTAGCAAACGAGAGGTAGTATTTACCGAGAGCTGCATGACTCGGTATAGTCATGTTATGAGCGATTTGTTGGAACTTGTAGTGCTATATATTTCTTAAAGAATGCTTGAAAATCTGCGGTAGCTGTGCACCATCTAACACATCAAAGTGAATATCACGTCGATCTTGGAAACCAATTTAAGTATAAATAAAAAATAAATTTAAAAAATAAATAAAAAATAAATTGAAAATAAATTAACTGCAGATAAGAAATGAAGTGGGTGCTTTCAGGGCCGAATTTCGTGTTTTTTATTGAGAATCTGCTCGACAGACACAGGCTATAAGGATAGTTATCGCAAGCGTTGCCCTTCCACTCCTGTTTTGAAACGTCGCTCCTTAACTGCTGTAATAGCAAGAAGTGTCGTAGACCCGACCGCCGATAAGAGATCACTCCCTGAATGCGTCTTCATAATGGCTCCGATAAGCAGCGGTTTCAACGAAACCGCCGCTGGTTGACCGAACGCCAACCGGCGATTGATTTGGTGCGCACCGTCGCTGAACAAGTAGCTCGTTATTCAGACCAATAGGCTTCTTTAACACCGTCTCGCAGGATCAAACGCGGTAGTCCATCGCCACCTCCAGCCGTCTTGGTACTCCCACTTTGACATCCTCGAAAAAAAACTAATGCCCTTAATTTTTTTGATTCGGAACTGTAGGATTTAATATTGTTGTGCACGACGCGTAAAATACGTTTGACGAACCTGTGGTGGGGTTCAGCTCGCTGGGCTTGGTTATCGCCCTGTGTGTTCTACTCAATTTGCTTGCACTACATATTGTAGCCGGAGCTTATTTGAACGCTACCCTGCTATTTATGCAGAGTGAATGATATGAAAGCCAGGTATCAATCGCCAGCCTTTCTTGGGAGCAGGCGAATGACACTGGAATATGCTTTCTACCTCTATGAACCAAAACATACAATCGAGGTCACGTGGAGTGTGACAAAACGCTTAATTAATTACAAGATTCAAAATTCTTCAACTAAAGAAATATTCTGGAGCTAGTTTTGAAGCAAAATGCACAAAAACGTTGAGGAATTGTTCATGGAATATGTGGATGGGAGCACCATGCTCTGGTCCAGTATTCCCTCACCCCTTGGCTAAGCAGTCTAAAAATATTGGCTGCCACTGTGGACTCTGAATTACACCGTCATCGATTTACCGTACGTTCACTCTTCATCAATTTTATTCACAGACCCGTGATCTAAGCTCATATTCCATGATGAGATGCGGTTAAATAAGGATATTTGTAGGACTGATCGCTCTATTCTATAACTCTGTGTGGCAATTCTGCGCCTTCTCTTGAAGTTCTATGAGTAGCTTACATGTTCGTAATTTGACTTTCATCCTAAACTAAACCACCTAAACTTCTAACATTGTTAACAACAGTCAGAGGGATTCGCCGCTGACGACAACCGACAGAGAAGGTCATGTAATCGGTGTGCCTGTTCCAGGGACGAAACTAAGGTTATGTTCATGTACTTCTAGAATCATGACAAGCTCAAATACTTACTTTCTGACATGCGGGATCATTGAGAGATTAGGAATGTTGTCAAAATATGATTGCAAAACATCTGCTATTTGCACTTAGGTTTTTTATTTGTTAAAATCCCCCTAATGATGTCATTCCTTTTAGTTCTCACCACTTTAGATAATGTTTTTAAATGTCATGGTGTGCTATTTATGCATGACCCTGTTTGCCTATGTCTGAAAATAAATAAATGGTTAGAAAACAAATATGTGATTAAAAACATGTGGTGTTCGGGAATTGGAGAACGTGACTAATTGCTCAATCAAAGGCGAAAGCCTAAATTGGAATGGAACTTTCTACTACTGCTTGAATCGCGAACCATTTGATCTGTTTGAGGGCAACTCTATATAATAGTTTCCTGCCCCACAAAAGTGTAGATCCAGGCCAAGTGTTTGCCAAGTAGTGTTGAACGCAAGAAGTTGTGGGTAATCCAGTTCTTGAAAAGAGTGTCTCACCCGTTAAGTATTTTCTGGTGTAAATACTGTGCAAGTTCGAATCCTCTTCTGACTGGGATTGTTTCCTCATGAACAGTCGTGTCTGTAGCCATTAATGAATCGAGCACAATGTTGGCGCTATTACCAGTCATCGGTGAAAAATAGGAGTCATTGTTTGGCTACGAAACTTTATTTGGGTGTTTCCAAAAGGGCAGGAATATCTTAATTACCAGCTGTCACTCATGCGTTTTCAATCAGAGAATCAATTCAGAAGCCAAACAATTAGGGACCGCCAGCCACACTGAGATTTTCTGAAAGGTGTGACCAAGTGCTCTGATGCAAGACGAAAACAAATATTCTCTGCGCGTGATGAATCGACCTCCTGCCTGAACACGACTTTCCATCACCTTGAAGAAGATGTAAAGTCGTGTTCATGCAGGAGGTCGCCGTAGACCTAAATGGTTAGATGTGAGCCGTTATTAAAGCATCGAAGCTGTGTAAAATATGGCCGATGCATAGTGACTGGCATTGCGTTACACTATTCCAAACAAGGCCCCACTTCTACTTTCTCTCTGCTTCGAAGCAGGCGAGCTACACTCAGTGTTACTGATTGTCGTTTGTTTTCCATCCTTCATCATGAAGTAACATAGAAATTTTGATGCAGACCAGATGCTGGAGAGATCGGTGTTCCGAACTCTCTAGCACGGTACGTTCAGTCGGTTCTTGCAGAGTGCCCATCGCGTTTTTGTGTAGTCCTGTGATGGGTAACTGCCTTTGTTTCATGCTTATCTCAACAATTAGCTTCAAGAGACCGGCTGCGAGAAAGTGGTGTCATCCGATGGCGGGGTCCACTTGCAAACAGAGCGGCATGTAAGCTTTGCAAATGAAAGTGCGCTGGGATGTTTGGATTATGTCAACACGTGCGGCTAGTTCTCACATTGCAGTACGCAATGGCGACGTGTTCCACCTGGGTATCATGAAGGATGCGGAGAAATTGAGACCCTCTTGGAGCTCCACTGCTCATCGACTTGTCACTTTGTCCTTGCTTCACTATGTTTTTTGTTTGCTGGAGTACATTACTTCTTGATAGGGCTTTAAAGTGTGTGGAAAGAAGCGTTCGAAATAGTGAGAGGAGCAGAAAAGAAACAAAGATAACTGCAAATCACTGGCCGCCATGCTTTTCGGAGCATACTAGTTGATGCGTGTGTTGACAAACAAACATCTGATTTTCAGTAGACTTCTAGCTCAACCTAGCCAGCTCCCAATTCAGCATTCAGCTGCATGCCCTACACGCTCCTAGCAGAACCAGTATGAATATCTTCAGTTCTAAAGAAAAATATTGCGTGGTTCTCTCGTGAACTGATTTTCCTTCAGTTTGCTTGTCCTTCTTGAAGAATAGAATTGTACTGCTCCATCAAATGGTATGCAAAGAACTAGTGTAATCAAATGATGTTGGAGTCATCAAGACGGTCACCAGCCAAATGGTGATATTAGGGGCTAGATGCTGATCGTAGAAGATGATGCGCCTGTGCATGGGATGGAAGTAAGGTGTTTCTCTGGACTGTGAGACCTACGGGTCTGAACGGCATTCAAGCGATGCGAGTGAGCAGGAAAATATGTTGAGCCAAGAACTGGCAATGTACTCGTCGGCTACGATCACATTTTCTCAGAATATGGAAACCAATCGTAAAATTGGGGCTAAGCTTCGATTTACGTAAGTGTTTGACAAGCGATGTGGAGTGTGTCCGAAGAAGTAGTGAGAGGGTTGCGTGAGAAGTAGAATCAACGGGATCCGAAATTCATTCCGATCAAGGGGTTGATCAAGAGAAGCGGTGTCACACTAGACAAAAAGTCGTGCCACAAAGTTGGGTAAACATGGGAGGAGGGGGATGAAATAGACTTTCTACTGTGACTGTACCCTTTCAAAGCTTCCTCTTGATAATAACTCGTGCGCAACTCCTAAGATGCAATTTTGGGATTTCTTCGGGCAAGCACTTGGCGGAACGAGGACCGGCAGAGGATGGACCTGGCCCTGTATTAAACGAGACCTTGTTGTCCCCAAATTCATGTCGAACTTCTTCATGTACTACCACAGAAAACTACTGTTTTGGGTCTTTCATTTAGACTCAACTATAGTTTTTCTGTTAACGAGATCTTATCCTTACAATCCCTGCATTAGGCCGCGTAAATAAATCCATTTTTCGTAGCAAAACAATGGCGGTTTAACTTCTGAACTACACGCAATGTTCTTTTAAAGTAGAAGGAGAGTGCGCTGCGCATGGCCAGGCCGTGCCTAGCAATCACGTCTACCGTATAAGATGTCGGATAATGCATCAGTTTGTACATCCGAGCGCACGACGGCCAAGGGTCGGCGACCGCCTCCTGATTTGTTTGATCCCCCTCTTTCCCATATTCCCCATTCAAACATGCCGACAAGACGCATTTTCATGCGACACACACACAGCGAATCGCGACAGATTGGATTCCTTGAACCACTGCCATCGACTCTGATGCTTATCGCAGCTCTCCCTCCTTAGCTCGTTTAACGTCGTCGATTTCGCTCCAACTTTATCCAAACTATTTGCCACCTAGACTGTACCCCTCGTGCTCGCATAGTTGCTGAGTTGGCTAGAGAGCATATGAGGTCAACTACGGAAGCGTTACTATACAACAGTAAATTGTTAATCTCTTCATTGTGCTGTCAGTGCTGTTTTCTACTCCATCAAAGCCAGCTATTAGGAGGCAAGCTACTATCTCATGAACAAACCACCTCTTTGTAGGAATTTGCGCAATTCGGTATTGAGGACAAATCGTTCAACATATTATAAATCCTCACCCGTTATGAAACAGAGGTAGAGGGGTGGACCGTTGTGAAAAAAGTTGCTATCGTCCACCTTCGTTTTCGCTTTCCTTCAAAAAATCACTCTCATAAGCGACAAGCGACTCAAAGAGCAGCGATTGCACGTCTTCGTTTAAGAGTCCGGCGAAGTAATTTTTGGTACGTTGATGTGGCGCCGTGAAAGGATCGAAGATAATCACTTGTGCTCACTGTTAGGTCCACGAATTTGGAACAAACATCGCTCTTTGAAAGATTTACGCTTCAGCATACTTTCCAAAGTGCACCTATGAGAGCGTCTCAGTGCATAGCTCACCGATGGCAATCTTTTGCAGTTACCAAGCTCAGCTCAGAACATGTTCTCTCAATGAGACAAATTGCACGCAAGCTTTTTTATGCTGAATCTGTACTGAAGTGCAACGCTTAATTTATCTTAGAATAAATTTGAATTATGATAGACTAAAGGTCTTCCTTCATCTATCCATCCGTTATGCGTTATTTATACTACTTTTGCATAATAAGCACCTAATAATACTCTTTTTGTTAGTTTAAACGATAACTTTCGTGAACTATGCAGTTAGTACAACTCTAGTGGAACTTGTGCGTCAATAGATAGAGTTCGAGCTAATAAGCTCAAACATGTGTTTCTTTTCACGAGTATTTGATCTTAAAACTTTTAGAAACCCGCGTTGGGCGGCGCAATTCGGCGTGCCTGTTCTTTTCGGCCAATGACCAAAAGACATGCACGGTGCTGTAGATGCTCATTATTTCAACCTTCTCAGACAAATCTGGCATCACTTCTCCGATTTGGTGGTTCTGGAAAACTCGACTCCACGGAGTACCACTGAACTTTGAACTGATTAGAGTGAATGTGAGATGGAAATTTTTGCGAAAATCTCATACACCACGGAAAATATTAACTGCAGTAGCAAAGCACGAATAGAGCTGGTAATACGAAGGTTTTCACAGTTCAAATTCACTCAATGGTATTCTGTAGAAATGGAATGCCTAGCGCATTCCAGAATGGGAACTGACGTACATAGGTGTGCAAATTTCTGTTCGACTCTTCGGCATTTCTGTCCTTACTGCGACAGAAAAACCACCCATTCAGCTCTCGTTGTGCTTTTTGCACAGCTCCGTGGGAGAACCGAAACGCTGGCGTCAAGCTGGATGTAATCCGGTCATTGCAAATGTCATGCGCGTCTTCATTTTCGCCCCAACATGCCATAGAACCGAATAGCATGGTGAATCCGAATGTCGACCGCAATCCTTGCGCCCCATCCTCAAGTGTATGTTTTGCATATTTGGTTGTGTTTTTCAATGTTGCAAGAAGTAGAAGACTTTCTCGTCAGCTCCTCAAAAAGGCTTTCTGGGAAATGTTCGCAGCGGATCTTTAAAATTCACCAACTGCTACAAGCGATCACCCCGTCTCTCGATGTGGACGGGGTTTGATCGCTGTCACTTGAGCAAAGAACGTCGTCTGCCGTTGAGCGCCGGCCTCGCCGGACAGCAGCCATCCACTCGCCATCGATTTCTGGCGCTATTCAGCAGTGGAGTTTTTCGCTCGGTTCGACGTCATCATAGCAAACTCGCATTTAGTTTGCACAGTTTTCTCCTCGAACCGTTCGATGTTCGAATACATGGTCCTCAGACTACTTGCTACTGAAATATTCGCTTTTTTTCAAGCCCATTCTTATATTTTTTGGTTTTCTCTCCTTGCACTTTGCACTTTCTCTTCGGCATTGCTCGTATTTTCCCCACAATGAGAGACGCGTGGATTTTCCTTTTACCGGAGACCAACTCGGTCTACTACGAAGGCGTAGAATGTACCATGTTTGCATCTTCATGAGATTTTGCTAAAATCTATCCCGTTCTTTTAACCAAAAGTTTTATGAAAATAGGAAGCGAAACTATCTAATCATGATTTTCAAGATGATGACTGGAAGGGATGCGCTGTCAGTTGGTGAGCTCTACGCTGTCCAGCATTCTATTACAAGGGGTTGTACAGCTAAAATTCATTATCCTGTGGCCAAAAGTTGTGTTCGCGCCTCCTTTACTCAAAGGGCCGGCTCTGAATTCTTGATGTTTTCCAAAAAGCATGCTTTGCTTTTCCTTGTTAAACCAATATAAGTGGCTCGTTGACAGTTATCTCAAAACTCGATAGGTTGCCCTTTCTTCTATGTTTGCGCTTGTTATCACTGTGTTTTGCCGCTAATTGTTTTTTTTGCGTGTTGTGATACAAAGAACAAAGGACAAAGGACGGCGTTATTCAATCCCTTTTGGGATGGCCACGCATTCTACTTCTACGGGATATCGTGGAGGCGATATGAATGCGTATTTGGCATTACAATGACTTGCGGTGGCCAGCCGATGAACAAGTATCCTATCTATCCTCTATCCTTCCCAGACACGTCTGGTACCAGTTCACCGACCCCGGAGGGATGAAAGACTTGGTTGGCCTAGGCGGGAAATCCGAACCAGGAACCTTGTATCGGGTGCACTCGACAGTCGACGCCTCCTGCGACTGCGCTATACGCGCCCCTTGTGATACACGTATAATTAAATAAATAAATAAATAAATAACACCCTGGTCGCCTACGCAGAGGAAAAAAGTTTCTCTTTGAAGGGTGCTAGCTGTTGGATTTTTTTCGGAAGAGCCATTCGCACATGATGTTCTTGAGAGCAACTCACTTGTGCTACGGACGCTTACTGGCGGATAGTGCATAACGTTGCAATTAATCGACCCCCTGTTGATGAGATCTGCTAGACTTCTAGCTTCCAGCTTAGTGCAAGCCCAAACAGGGAGTCCACCATATAACGGGATTTGCGTTCTACCCTTCGTCCTCTTGGCGTATCCACACCCCACCCCTGGGCTTTCTCGAGAGTCTATTGGCTTCCTCACGTTGTACATTGTGTTGCGTGTGTTTTCATTTCAGCTATTATTTAACTTATAATTACCCTAAACTCATACCAAATTTAAATTCAATAGGTGTGTAAAGTGGACCGCCTTTATTGGGATTGTTCCAAAACCTAAGTTGGCTTACAGTTACTAGCTAGCCAATTTACAATGGGGGTTGCCTTAGTTGTTTTATCCTTTCCAGAGAGGCGCGCTCTGATTTCAGTGACCCAGGAGGTGTTTAAGGCTTGCTTCGCCTGAATACGCACCTGCGGTTCTTGCCAACGTTTACACGCTCCCGTTCTCAGGAAGGGTTTTCCTCCTCTAATGACTGCGCATTTCATAGCGCAGTCAGGGGCACGCCCCAACCATGTCTGACGTCACTCCAGGGTGTTCGAATTGGTACGATACTTGCCTGAGAAGGATGAACACTGACTAGTCCATCGCGAAATTCATTAAAAGGATAAAGAATAAAGGACGGCGTTACTCAATCCCTTTTGGGATGCGCCACGCATTGTAGGTCTACGAAATATCGTGGGGCGATTTGAATGCGTATCTGGCCATACAATTATTTGCGGTGGCCAGCCCATGAACAGGTCAGCGCTTTATCCTCCCCAGACAAGTCTGGTACCAATTATTCGACCCCTGAGGGATGAAAGGCTTGGTTGGTCTCGGCGGAAAACCCGAACCAGGGACCTGGTATCAAGTGCACGCGGCAGCCGACTGCGCCCCGCCGACTGCGCTCCGCCGACTGCGCTATTCATTACATAGTTCAAATTTCGACTGAAGTTCCTTCCACCATAACCCATAGAACTGGAGTTCGCAGCGCATTCCGTAGAGGGGCTAATTGCCGCCGCCCTCTATCTTTTGTCCATATCCTCTTCAACAAACACAATTTTTTATTCCTTTTAATTATTTTTTATTAAAACGACTTTTTATTTTACACCGAATCCTATCTTCTTTGTTAGGAGGATGTTTAGTTGCGATCAAAACTCTTGCGCCAGGCGGGACTCGAACCCGTATCTTCTGCTTTCCGGGCAGCGATGTTCGCCTTACCAGTTTTGATCGCAACTAAACATCCTCCTAACAGCTTCTGTCTTCTATAACAGCCGCTCTAGGCTTAAGCAAAAATGAAAACATCCTATCTTCTTTGCTTGAATAGGGTTCCTTGTGAAACAAAAAATCCAGTTGAAGGTGAGAATGGTATATCTCAGCCTCATCTTAGTGGGTAAACTCGACGCTATTTTCTGCCCGTGTAACGCGAGATCGTTAGAAAGTCGTTAGGAGTTTCATCAACACGAGTAACGACTATATTTGGCAGAGCGAAAATGAGCATATTTGAAGTTGAAACATACACTGCTTGGTAGGAGCAAAGTGTTTTCAAGTTTGTACATTTTTTGAATGAGTAAAAAATTGCTATTGTTTTGGCCAAACCAGTGTTTTAGATGCATTCTATAGTGCTTGCGGACAGAGAGTTGTTCGTGACAAGAGATTGTGCCGTGCACTCGTCCAGAACATTGCAATGTCTTTTTGATTAAAAGTGCAAATCTTGTTACCTGAAGCTATGCAGTGGAAAATGAGGTCTTCATTTCATACTGTGATTGCCTTTGCTGCTTCTCGACATTCACGGGTAGACAGCTATTGCACTATCACTTCAATGGCCAACACGTGTATGGAACGACTCTGCGGCGCAATCTCTCCGTATCTATCGCTTCAGCAAACTGATTGATAGCCAACGCGCCAGGAGAAACGTCAGGATAAAATATTTTCTGAGGTCATTTGATAAGATTTTGAACCAGTGCAGTTACTTTTAAAGAAACTCTACAGAGGCGGCTTAAAACGTTCTTTTGAAAAAGAAGATAATTTTAGCTCAGGTAAATAATGTTCTTTCAAACATTAGATCCTCTGATTTTGTTTGAAAAATCTGCGTAAGCATTTTTACAATTGAAAGTCTTTTTTTTATATTATAACCACTACTTTTTGCAGTCGTCAAGGGGAACATTTATGAAGACCCTGTCGGAGGCTACTGACCTTGCGTGCACGTTGAATCTTTAGAAGGGTTAGGATTCCCATAGGCTAACCGAGACTTCCATCCCTCCGTTGAGAATGGAATGGTGTTAGAACTGTTCTTCAAGGGATAGAGCACCTATTCGTCCATCGGCTCTCTACCGCAAGCCATATTGTATACCAAACGGCTTCTCCGTATCCTGCTGTGGAATCTGTGAATCATCCTAAAAAACTGATCTACATATTATCGCCGGTCTCTATGTTTTATTACTAGTGTAGATTCAGATGGTTAAATCGTTTTCCTATACTTAATTCTTCACTTGTTTACAGTGGTCTTTATGCATACAGAGGTCTTCCGGCAGAACAGGACAGCAGGTGCATGTTACTTGCTCCTGCATCAGCGTGATTTTGAACTCGTAGAGGTTTAATATCCCAGTGCAACGAAATTAACACCTGCGATACGTTCCGTTTCCCTCTTCAAGTTAAAAAAACGTTTTGTTTGGAGGACAAAATCCTGCGCGATTCGAGCTTAAATCGATGTGTTGCACATGTCTGCCTATGGGCTGTTTCATCCATTCCGAGCCCTAGCTTGCAACATTTTCACACTGCAGGACTGAATGGATTTGTGATTCCTGCTATGCTGAACCTTCCGTTTGACCAATAATGTCGATTACGGAGCATTACATGCACATTTTTTGATTTGTGGATATCATTTAACAACAACCACCTAGGCAGCGGTAGAACTGCTGTTAGATTGATCCATATTTTTTTCTAAATTGAGCGAGAAAAGCAACTTTAGGCATTGTCGTTGGCAATGTTTGTTGTAGCAATACCATTAGAGAGCCCTTCTTGATTTCTCACCAGTTGCTCGCATACTGTCTTCGGTTTGATATAATCGTTCTTTTTCCGTTCTTGCTCTTGCTGACTTTACTGCAATGGATTGGTCTGTCCACTATTTTGTCGCACCTGTCTAGGTGTAAAATTGTCTTCCACATGTTGAATGGTGATGTCTCCAATCTGGACTGCAAAGCGGTTTCTTCAGTGATTCAACCATGGCGCGACCTCCGCAGCTCGACAATCTCCTTAAGGTCGACAGCTGGCTGGGCGATTTCCAGACAGAAATCTGCCGCCGATATGGTGTATTCCTGCAGTACAAGAAAAAGATCGAAGACGTAAGTTTACTGCTAATATCTAATGAATACTAAAGCAATGTCCTAGTCTATTTTTGCCTTCAGTGTGGTGGTATGGACTGCTTCACCCAAGGATACAAGGAATTCGGCCTAGTAGTGCAGACGGACAACTCTGTTCTTTGTCACGAATGGGCGCCTGGAGCTGACCAGCTGGCGCTGATTGGCGACTTCAGTGAGTGTTTGGAGGGTACTTCTGCTTCAGGAGCAGCTTATCGTATTGCTTGCCCTTAATCCAAGTTTAATGGAGCTCTGAACTTATATCTCACTTACAAACATGGGTGGCTTCAGCTTGAATGTGTGGCACAGTTGGAATGTCAGAGCTAAGCTAGTAGTTGTCGAGATGTTACCCATGCAAGAGGCTATAGGTTTTTGGTTGGCATCTTTGCCGAGCAAGGGAAAGAACTCCATGGTGTGTCTAGTTTGGCAGAGGTGCGTAAGATGCACCACACCATGGCGTCATCCAGGCGTATATCGCTAGTTCAGCGAACTAACGTCAGATTCTGGATCAACTATTGAATAAACACAGCCTCGTCTTGCACGTCATCATTATTCCGCTTCAAAATTTTCGAAATGGTATGCCTAGCGAGGCAGTAGTTCCGAGTGCATACTTGTTGAGTTCAGATAGGTGGTGGAGTGCCGCGAGGCGCACAATGCACTAATCCAGGTCCCAAACTCACTCTTCGAAGCGTCGTTCCCGGTGTCTAGTAGATTGAGATTGCCGCCAGTTATTACTCTTACAGGGTGCATGCATAGCGTACATTGGATGTGAATCACATTTGGATATCCGATTCGGTTCGGGATATTCAAGAGTGATGTTTGGAGGAATCGGATATCCTGATCAGAATCATCCAAAAGTCCGGGTCCTGCGAAATTTGCATTATCCAAATAATCCATTTACCCAAAGATTCTCTATCGGATCCAATGTATAATGCATGCTTTAGGATTGAAATGTAGAAGGCGTGATGAAGCAACCAATTGATTTTGAAGTTTATCTACTCGTCAGTCGTCTGTTTTATAATTTTTTTCGTCTGCGTTGAAGAGATTTTCCAGACGGATGGAATCGAGAAACCCACAAGTACACTCGAAAGGAGCACGGTAAATGGCACATGGTCATTCCGCCAAAACCCGATGGAACGTGCGCAATTCCCCATGGTTCTATTGTGAAGGTATGCGTCTTCAGTATAAATTCGGAAACGGGTCTCTCTAGCTAGCTTTCCGAAGGCTACGTCAGCTTTTTATAAAGAGTCCAAACCGATCTACTTCGACTCGTCTAGTGCCGTTCTGTCAAGCAATGACGTAAATTTAGCATCACTTTGTCAATTTTTTTCCTCAAAACAAAAAGAGCCAACCTTTCTCATCTTTCTAAGTGGTGCCCTATTCGCAGCATCTGTCCTTTCTTGAGTGTAGAAGAAACGTTGCAGCAGTACATGAGAACTGCTGGCATTGCGAGTGCATTTTTCCCAGTTTGCGCTGCCCGTTGCTATCGCGAAGCTAGTCTCATGTGCACTACATACGCCGTGTTTTTTATTTTTCACAAACTCACGGTGGATAAATGCGCATAACTAGTCGACGGTCTTATGGTTATTCCAACTTCACCGAACTTCATTCCAACTTACATTCATGTTTCTTTCAGATTGCCGTTACAAAAAACGGTAAGACTATGGACAAGCTGAGCCCATGGGCGACCTACGTCACTCGACCAAAGGACACCGTGGTGTACCACCAGGTTACTCTTTGTCTTGTTAGAGAATCTGGGCCAGTGGAGCTACATAATGTGCAGAAAAGAAGCTTGGAGGCTTGTAATGAAGTGTGGATGGGTTATATATAAAAGTGAACTGAAAATACACCATAAAGTCCAACAGCGTTTGTCATCGGAAATTTCAGGAGTTCTACAATCCACCCCACAAGTACCAGCTCAAACATCCTCGTCCGCCACGACCTGAGTCTCTTCGAATCTACGAGGCTCATGTCGGTATCAGTAGTTTCGAAGGCAAAGTGAACACCTACCGAGCCTTCGCCGATGATGTCATTCCCAGAATTGCGAAGCAGGGTTGGTTGACGTATCTGACACGCAAAGCATTCTGACCGTTGGTGTACGTCAGACTCCTCTTCTTTGAGGACTGCAGCAAGCAAGACTATAGCGGCTTAGGTGTCCACATGTGCTAAATAGGTTGAATGCATGGTGCATCTCAGAGAGCATGACTAATCACTTTGGTGCTCTTCGGCATAATTTTTCTATATCTTAATTTTTATTTTTGCGGTAATGGAGCATTTCTCACAATATGTCCTGCTTCTCCTGCTCTTGCCGTCGTTTTGTTGACGGACGTGGTTCTAGCAGTGCAAAAAATCAGTTGATTATAGAGACAAGGCTAACGAACATAGCAAATCTGATTCAATTCACAGTACATTCCAGGTTACAACGCAATTCAACTGATGGCTGTGATGGAGCACGTCTACTACGCCTCCTTTGGATACCAGATCACAAGCTTCTTTGCCACTGCAAGGTAGTTCTTTCTCATAACTATGCGATTTCCAAACCAAATTAAACACTTCAAATCAAATTGGACGCTCTTCTAAGCAAGCTTAACGCTTTTGAAATCAAGGTGAACATCCCCGAAATTAAAACGAGCTTCTTCCACTGTGCACCAGAGAAGAAGTTAGAATAAGTTTCTTAAATGAGAATTTATCATGACTTTCTTCGAAATTTTTTAATTCACCTGCCCCAATAAGTGAAGGCGCTGTTTGAAATTTTATAAAAATTAACCTAAATAAATTAATCCTAAAATTAAAAAATCTTATAACGAAATATTTGGTTTTAAGCTTAGCCTAAATTGCAGGGAAGCGTCAGTATTATTATATTAAGGAAAGAGATCGCGCCGTGCACTCGCTCATGACGCCGCCAATTTTGTTTGATTATTGGCAAAACTTCAATTCGCATGCAGCAACGTAGACGTAAATGATTCTACAAAAGCAATTTTAGGAAATGCACCTATTCACTTGCTGTAGTAAGAAATATTTACACCATCAATTAAATGAAAATCGCAACGTGCTAGTCGAGGGCATAGCGCGATCTCTTTTTTACTGCGCTAAAAAATTGCCGTTTACACTCTAGATCCAGTTTTAAACCGTTATTTTTCCTTCAAAAGTAAAAGTTTCGCAAAATTTCAAGCAATGTATTGATGGAGTTTGTGAATTTAAAAAATCAAAAAAAAAGTTATACAAAATTTTCCTTAAACAAGGAGTTATTTTGACCTTCTTGAGGAATCTCTGAAGTTCAATCCGGAACACGCTCGTTTTGATTTGGAAGATGTCCAATTTGACGTCAAAAGCATTAAGCTTGCCAGAGGAGTGTTTGTTTTGATTTTGGATTTGTGCCGATTTGGTTTGGGAAGTGGAAAAATATGGAAAATGCTATATGTTACGAGAGCATAGAGAAGGTCTTCGAGTTCACTACAGTTCCAGATTTAGAGAGTTGTTTTAAGAAGATCATTTTTTACGCGGAACTGTTGCGCTCCTTTTCCTGAAATTCAGCTAGAGTTTGGAGAGGGAAAGCAATGAACGTCTTGGCTTTGAAAAACCGTCGTGTCTCTATCAACTTGCATACGAAGCGTTACAGCCGTTGTGGACCGCCGGACGACGTGAAGTATCTAGTGGACAAAGCGCATTCGATGGGCATATCTATACTTCTTGATGTTGTAGGTTTTGTTTCTATATCTTATGTACTCGGCCTTTTTTACTCTTTGACAATGTCGTTTTCCATTTTTACGCATTTTGTCGTGCTAATATATAGCCA